>JADRCH010000186.1:518156-582989 GCA_019843965.1 Rhynchomys soricoides
GGTGTGGGGGTAGAGGACCTGGTACAGGTGTGTGGGTGGGGGCCCTGTTACAGGTGTGGGGATGTCTCATGCACAGGTTGGGGCCTCTGGACAAGTGTGATGGAGCCTGTGCACAGATGTGGTGATGTTTCACAGTACTAATGGACCTTGAACTACTTAATCATAAACATAAGCTTGATTGAAGTGGAAAGCCTTAGATTAGGTGTTTTTAAAATAGATTAAAACTTACTAATTGTGAAAGCAATAACACGTAGGCTTAAAACAACTAGTTATAAGACAGACCACAAGTTTCAGTACTTAACTCTTTCCTTTGAGTTGGGGCTTTGCTGCATAGATCAAGGTGACCACAAACTCATGCTCACCCTGCCTCAGCACTTAAGAGTCCCTGCTTACAGACATATGCCACCACACCGGGAATTTAAATAAAAAGCTTTTTTAAAAAAAGCACCCAGGGGTTCAGGGTTGCAAAGCGTTCTCAGCTAACCCTGAAAGCACTTTCTCCCACAAGTTCAAGGCCAGCTAAGCTTGAGTGACACCACACCAGCAACAACAGGCCCACCCTTGTTCTGTGAAGCCCTGATGAGGATAAAAGACAAGCTGTAGAAAACTCACAACCCATACACCTGGCAAAAGCATCTGAATAGACAAATAAAAAATGTACAAACCCAACAGTAAAAAAAAGTAATCAGTCTGAAAAAATGATCCAGAGGATGAGATCCCATCCTACCCACCAGGGTATACAGAGACACACAAGGAGAGAGGCTCACCCTATCAGCCACTAGGGATGTGGTTAGAATCCCCACGGAGATAGGGCACACTCCCATTACAATGGCAGAAATAAGAACCTGTGTTATCAATGAGTTCGGGCATGGATGGAGAAGCTGGGTCACTCAGATTGCTTATGGGAATGTGGGAATGGAATTGGGTGACACCAGTGCTGTAGCTCAACCTGGGATGTCTCCAGAAGGCCCACGTAGTAAAGGGCTGGTTCCCAAGAGAGAGTGGAATCATGAGGGGCTGAGGCTGTAGGGGATTTTCAAGTCACTGAAGGTGCCATCAAAGGGGAAAGTGGGACATGCTCCACCCCATCCCTGTCTGTCACCATCCAGATATGAAGTGTACAGCTTTGCTCCAGCTTTGCTCCATCACCCTGCTGTAATGAGCTGCTTCAGAACCAAAGCAGCAGGACCAACCCACTGTGGGCAAGACCCCCAAAACCGTGAGCCAAAGCAGCCCTTTGCCTTTACAGCCCAGTGGTCTCAGCAGTTGCCACACAGTGATGCAAAGCTGACATCGCCTGCACAGAATGTTTTAGGGCTTCATCATAAAGCTAAACTCTCATCAACAGTATACTGGCACTCTTGACATTTAGCATGGAGAACTAGACATTTGCATCTATAGAAAAATCTACACACATACATTCACCGCAACTTTGTTTATGATGGCCCAAGCCTGCCAACAACCCAGTTGTCCTTCAGCAGGTGGATAGCTAAACCCAGTTTGCTGCCTCTGAGCTGTGGACCGTCACATGACTGCTGATAGGAAAGAACTGTTGTCGTACACAACAGTGTGAATGAGTCTAAGAGATTACAATGAGCAAGAAGGGATTCTATAGGGCTGCACACTTCACCACTCGGTTTATGCAACCTTCTAACAGCACACAGTTATAAACACAGGGAGTGGATTAGTGGTGTGTGGTGACTGGAAGCTCTGAGGAAGGGAGGGTGTCACAGGGTCCTCGTGTTCTGTATCTCTGTAGAATCAGTGCCAGTGTCCTGGGGCGACAGTGTCCTACAGTGCTACAGGCTGTCACTATGAGGGAACTGAACTACAGGTCCCCAGGGTCTCTGTGTTCTTCCAACTGCATGTAAGTCCATAGTCCAAGCATAAGCTTGACTCAGAATACATGAAGTGGTTAAATTTGAATTTGACACATATAAAGATGTTTATGTGAGTGTCCTCTAAAACATTTGGGACACGCATAAATAAAATTGATTTCTCACTTATCTCCAAGCCAAATTTAACTGGGAATCTCAAATTACACCTGGCATCCTATTCCTAAGACACTTCCAGGACAGAGTAGACACTTGCCATTCATCCATGCTCTCTATAAACCTTTCTTGAACCTTACTGTGTGCCAGGCACCATTCTAGGCATAGGGGACTCAGCTGTCCTGACCCTCATGGTGCTCAGCTTGTAGTGGGAGATAGGGGACAGTTAAGGCTCAAAGGGCTGTGCAATGTGTATGTTCAAATGACAGGTGGCCAAACGGTGGGGCAATAAAAGCAGCATGGTAAACTGAGGCTAGGTGGACACTGGGGAGAGAAGTCCACCCCAATGGACAGTGTGTGCAAAGATGGTCATCCCAGGAGTTCAGGACTAGAGGCTAGTGAGCCAGGAAAGGCAAGGTCCTTGGGAGGTTTGTATCTTCTCCTACTTAACACATCAGACCTGGAAAAGCTTCTGAAGCCCAAGCCCAGGATGCAGGCTTTTCCTGCATTTTGAAGGTGAGACCCCCACATGCACCCTAAATGTGGGGCAGGACTTGCATGCACAGTAGCCTGAGGACTGCTGGCTGGCTTCCGGGAAGGTGGGGCTTAGCCTCTTGGGGGCCCTTGACATGCCACACTGTCCACTCTCTCTAGTCAAGTATGTAAGTGGCTTGAGCAGCCACTAAGTGGAGCAAGTCTTATCTGGGCCTCTCCCTCGATGCCTGGGGCTGGGTCCCTGTTGTCCCCCATACGCTGGCTGCCCTGCAGCCATGCCCAGAATAGAAAGCCAGGCCCCAGGAGCACCCAGACCAGACAGGGCAGGGCAGGAAGGGACAAGACCAACACCCCTTGTGAGCAAGAGGTGACTCCATGCTCAGGTGGAATTCCATCCCCTTTAGCTCACCTCCCTGGAGCTAGTCACATTCCAGCAGGGCTGGCCTGTCCCAGCGGGAAGGGGGGTGTGAGGGGGGGGGAGACGCTGTCCTCAGGCTGCCTGTCAGGTCTGGTCTCACTCTTCACTGTAGACAGGGGCTGCTGACGGCACATCCTTCCCTAGGACCCTCCGGAGCACCCAGCCCACTTCACCCTGCAGGTACAGCAAGGCCTCCACAGCCAGTGGAAAGGTATAATGTCCTGGGGACTTAGAGATAATGTCACCAAGCCAAGTGATAGCAGAAGCCACCTTAACATGAGGACCAGGGAATGTTTCCTGTGAAGTCCAGTGGGGTCCCAGGTTGTCCCTGTTCTGGTCATCTCCCTGCCATCCCCTCCCTCCCCAGAGCCCTCCTGCCCTCTGTTTTACCACCTCCTTCCCTGCACCCCTCCCAGAGGTCTTAGTGGTTTCTGCTGTTCTCTCTCCATGGTTTCTGGGCCTGCTCCACATCCACCTTGCTCCAACAAGGTACCAGAACCCTAGCTGCCACCACTCCCAACATCCAGGAGCACCCTGCTGTGCTCTCTAAGACCTGTCTCCTCTGTGAGGGGCACACCCCCAAACTTACCTCAAAGGCTGCTCATTATACTTCCCAAACTCCTGGATGTCCACACCTGCTACCTCTAAGACCTTTCACACCTCTCCACTCTCTGCCAAGGACGGAGAGGGACCCACCCAAAGCTCACCCCATTAAGCTGCTTCTGGCCACTCCTGACACATAAGGCCTGTATTTGACTCCAGCCTCCTCAGCAACCTCACTACCTGTTACCAGCCTCAGACTAGGGAATGCCTACTGCTCTTTTAGGATTTAACAACCCCCTCCCCTCTTTTTAAAAAGTTTTTCATTGAGTGCAGGGCATTGTGAATGCTGACATTGTACCACTGAATCCCAGGCCTACTTATGCTGACTGCCTTCTTCCTGGGGTACTTCTGCTTATCCATCAAGACCTGGCTAAAGATTCCTTTCTTCTCTCAGCCATCTCTTGTAGGAAACTGCATTGCTGTTGTGTCAGAGCCATGCTTCTCCTACAGTGCCAACTGTTTGACCCTCATACTAACTTGAGTACCTCAAAGACACAGACCATAGAATAGTTAGTTCTCTCCCTGACCCCAAGGGACAGGAAAGAGATCATTCAATGACACAAGGGTTACTGTGAGGATTTTAGGACCATGCTCTAGATGTCTCTTTTCCTCTAGTGTCCTGTGACTCGATCCACCAACCAGAATGAGTGAGCTTAGTATTCTGCCAACCTGAGAGGAGTGGCCTGGGACATCAGTCTAGAAATAATGTGCCCCCAAAAAACCAACAGGAGAGACTTCAGTTGCCAGTCATCTTCTCCAGAGGCATCCACAATCTCTGGCCTGCCTCTACCCCCACCACGGCAGATGTTGAAGCACATTGGCCACCATGCCCTGGCCACGATAGCCTGGTTCTGGAGTCTGCTGAGGGCAGAAGCATCACACTGGCCCTCTCCCTTTGTAGGGTACACAGGGCCCCCCTGTAGCAGTGGACCCTCAGGGGCCTGCAGAAGGCATGTATGGCCTTTCTACTGGCTCTCCTGCCCTGCCTTTCTCTCACACTGACTGCTGACAAGTCCCAGAGCCTGTGGTCAGGTTGTTTCTTGTCCCTGTGAGGCAATGAGTGACAAACAAGACCATGATCCTTCCCAAGCCTCACTAACCATCTCTGCCCAACTGCTATAGGCCTTTTCCACCAGCCATGCAGTGCAGCCTGGTGCAGCCTGAGAAGGGGTTTGCTTTTATTTTCTGGGATCCATACCTAGGACAGGGTTCCCAACTAACCCTCACACTCATGATAGTAAATGGTCCCTAGATGAACTGCACCCAAGTGCACAAAATCACCCTATGGTGATTTGAATGAGAGTGGCCTCCATAGGCTCACATATTTGAATCCTTAGTCATTAGGAAGTAGCACTATTTGAAAGGATTAGAAGGATTAGGGGTTATGGCCTTGTTGGAGTCTTTGCAGGTAGGCTTTGAGGTTTCAAAAGCCCATGCTAGGCCCAGTTTCTCTCTCTCCCTCTCTCCCTCCTTCTCTTTCTCTCTGTGTCTCTGTCTCTCTCTCTCCCTACAGATCACATTGTAGCTCTCAGCTACTGCCCCAGCATCATGAGGATAATGTACTACACTTCTGAAAATGTAAGCCAGTCCTAATTAAGTACTTTCTTTCGAAGAGTTGCCTTGGTCATGGTGTCTTGTCACAGCAATAGAACAGTGACTAAAACAGGTAGGTCCTCACCAGCAAGTATGGAAAATCTCCCCTTCTGTGCTCCCCACCTCAGGCAGGCCCAGCCTGTGCACCATCTATACCCAATGTCTACCTGGACCTTGCTGTCTCCACAGCCCATTTCTATGACCTCTACCCCTCTTTGCTCTGGAGCCAAAGTACCTCCACCTAGCTGCCATAGGCCCTGATCAATGCTCCACATGCAGCATGTCATCTCCAGGGTCTGGGGTGCAGTTGTAAGGGCACCCCAGGCTGTCCTGAGTGAGAAAGCTACAGAACACAGCTGCATACCAGAAGAGATGAGGAAGGAACAAGAAGGAAGTCTCTCTGAGAGAGGGTGTCATGGCTGAGACTTGGACAAGGAGAAGCCATATCAAGACATCCTGTCGATTTGGGATCCTCCAGGAACCCACAGACCAATTAGAATATACTATGTACCAGGCATAGGTCTCATCCTTCTGGGCCTTCACCTCTTTTCTCTTCTCAGCCAAACTCAGCTGTCTTTGGGCCTACCTCTTCCAAGAAGCCCACTTAGGTTTTCCTGTGACCATGCAGTGCCCACAGGCCCAGAGTAGCATGACTGAGCAGCAGCCACAGCCTGTGCCTAGAACCAACTGTGCAGCTTATGAAGCTCTCTTACCAGAGCTGCTAGCCAGTTTCACTTTGATCCAAGGGCTAGCCTCATACTTTACCTCACTACAGGTCAAGCAGGCATCTGTGGTAAGGAAACTGGAGGTGAAGGAGGGAAGTTGCTACCTCGTACCAGCCTCCAAAGAGTAAGACCTTCTGGGAGGGGTAGCACCTGTGACCACTGATGACCCTGGGACTTGTACTACAGCATTGAAAAGAAAGGAACAGCTGAGATGCCCAAGGGTTAACCCATCTGGATAAATGGTCCCTGAGGCCATCCAATTTACCTGGATAGCACTCTTGGGCAGACAAGTTCTCTTTTACTCACCAAGGCTTCTCAGAGGCCTATGATGGTGGAGAGAGAGTAGAAAGGAAGTCTCTCTCTCACTCTTTTGGATACAAGCCTGCCTATGCTCTCACAGTATGTAAGCCCCCAGCCATACTCCTGACTGGCTTCCTCTGGGTGCTGCACATGTCTGCAATATGGACTCTGTACTGGCTGGTTTTGTGTCAACTTGACACAAGCTGGAGTTATCGAAGAGAAAGGAGTTTCATGAGATCCAGCTGTAAGGCATTTTCTCAATTAGTGATCAAGGGAGGAGGGCCCCTTGTGGGTGGTACCATCTGTAGGCTGGTAGTCTTGGGCTCTATAAGAACGCCAGCTAAGTGAGCCAGGAGAAGCAAGCCAGTAAGGAACATCCCTCCATGGCCTCTGCATCAGCTTCTGCTTCCTGACCTGTTTGTGTTCCAGTCCTGACTTCCTTTCATGATGAACGGCAATGTGGAAGAGTAAGCTGAATAAACCCTTTCCTCCCCAACTTGCTTCTTGGTCATGCTTGTGTAGGAATAGAAATCCTGGCTGAGACAGACTCATACCTATCCTGGCTGAGCGCTGAGGATGGTGGGTCAGGTCCTAGGTGGGCAGCCTTCCCTTCTCACCTCAGCCTTGGCAGTACAGGAATTAATGACAGAGCCAGATTGAGCTCAGGTGACTATGCTGCCTTCTCAGCCACTGCAGCCATGTACACATCTGTGCAGAGACTATGAACACTGTGGCCAGATATGCCTGGCCCCAGTGATAGGGCATCTTTAACATATGACTTCCTGGTTGTTGCAGGAAATATTAAAAAGAAGGAATGTGTCACACGTTCCTGCGCTACACCCTGGTTCTCTCAACCCCGGCGGGCTGGACAGCCATGCACTGGCGGGCAGTGGCTGACCTGCTTTCATCTTGCCGGGCTCTGACTCAGCTCCACGACCTCTCCACCCAGCTCCCTAGGTTCCCACTGGCGGGTCGCTACCATGCCAGCCCCAAGCTTCAATACCCCCTTGGCCTCTATGGTGCACACCAGGCAAACCCACACTTTGCCACTGTTCCTTTTTTTTGGAACCCAGATGAGCCACCTTGTATAGGAAAACGCAACACAAACTTAGCTCAGAGACAATGATAACTCAATCTCTGGGCACATAACTGAAACATAATCTTGTAAACCTTATCAAAGTCTGATTCTGCTGGTGGTGAATTCTTGCGGATCTGCCATGATACCAGGAGACTCTACTAGCTACATCTTACCTACTACATGCTGTCCCCTTTCCAAAAGGCTCTCTCTCTCTCTCTCTCTCTCTCTCTCTCTCTCTCTCTCTTCCTTCTCTCTTCTCCTCTCCAACCTAGAAGTCTCCCACACGCCCAGTGATTGGCTCTTTTATTCATTAGGGGATTGGTTCACAAGAAGTCACAGGTGTAACTACTCCTTGTCTGAAGCCCCTCACAGGAGGGGAGAATTAGCAGAATACAAAAAGCCCCAGGGCTGTCCACAACAGTGCCTCAGTTTCTTCACCTGTAAAGGAGGGTTCCCATGACACCAACTCATGGGAATTCTATGAGCTGAAACATCCAGGCCAGAAGATGTGTAGCCCAGTGGGACCTGCTCCACCAGAACAAGACACTACCACTGTCATTAGGACAAACAGCAGGCTCTTGCATCTGAGCCCTTCTGGGAACTGTTTGTTTTTTGCTTCTCCAATTTTAAGAGCATTTCTAAAGATGAAGTGATGGCATAGAAAACCAGAGACTTATACCCAAGGTCTGGCTGTCCTGCTCCTAGCACCCACCTAGCCAGTCAGTTGGACATGAGGATAGGCCCAATCCCCACTTCACCTCACTCTATGTTTGTGAATTCCCTGTCCACACTCACTGATACCTCATGGATCACAGCACAAACTCCCACCCACTTTGAATGCTTCATAGGCCTTCTGGGATCCAGCCCAAGTTCAGGCCTCAACCAGGGGCACTGCCCACTCAGGTGTCTTTGGCCTAGGTGTCTCTCAATGCCTGGGCAGGCTGCTGATGTGTGAATACTTCTGGAATGGGGTTCCTAGCATTGTATTGGTCCCTTTGTGCATTTCAACAGCCATGGTGGGTCCTTACATTTGGCAGGACCTGCCTCCCTCTGTCCCCATCTCATGGCTCCTTGGTTTTATTTTCTGGACCTTCAGTCCCATATGCTTCTCCTCATGAAACAGGCCACTCAGCTCCCTTCTCTTCCCAGCCAGGCTGCTGGAAACAGGAGAAATCCTGCCCTACTCTTCTAGGATAGACATAGATCTTGGTTGAGAAGATAGGAAGCAGTTAGCTGCTCTATGTGGATGCCTCCAGCAACTGCCACAGTCCTTCCCCAGAGTTAGTTTATAAAGCTGGTCCTGGAGCCCTGAAGACCTCACCAGCCTTCCACCTCCCTCCTTGCTGAGAAGCACACATTTTGGTTTTGTGAATATTTAGTATTCAGCCACTAAGCTTCATATTGTACACCCATGGCACCAGAGTGGAGCAGAAGGAAGCTAAGTGCAGAGCTTTTCCAGACCCCACCCCTGTCACCAAGGACCTCACTACAGTGTCTTCCCTGTAGCCTACCTTCCGGCCCGCCTCATTATTGTGTAAGTTCATGAGGGTCCGGGCATTCTGCTTGATCTCCCGGGCATCCACGAAGACCTTGGCGAAGCCGATGCCGTAGCGGATGTCAGCTGAGCAGCCACCCCACTTCCAGCCCTCGTCCCGGTGGTACTGGCCTTGCTTCTCCTTGTCACAGCCACAGTCGCTCAGGTTGCCCTGGGTGCAGGCAGCTGTGATGGCATGGGCCACACCCGCAGCAATAATTGCATAGGTGAAGGCAGCCTCCCGACTCCCTGGGGACAGAAGAATGGAGAGAGCTTTGTAAGAGCCGATCTGGTAGACTCTGCAGTAAGGGCAGCTAGGGAGAAGGTGAGGTCTGGCTCGGGAGAGAGGCTGAGTCCAGTGCAGTGGCTTTCTAAAACTCAAGCAGAAGTCTGATGCTGACTGTGCAGAGAGCTCCTTAGGGTGGTGACAATCCCTGGGACTGTAATCAAGTACACATTCATTCTCCTGCAGTCCCTGGCCCTCAGGAAAGCTGGACTTGGGGGGGGATGGCTTCTATCCCATGTCCACCCACTGCATCTTCCAGCAAGCTTGACAGGATCATGTCATTTGTATGTGTTCAGATCACAGAAAAGCAACCTTTTGGAGCACCTGTGGAGTGCTCAGGTTGAAGGCAGAAGCTGGGGCTATTAATCCCTGCCTTTGTGACTTGACCAGTGACCACCCTGCCCTGTGCCTCAGTCTCCTCAGCTGTGGCAATGACTAGTAAAGAGTTTGTCTTCAAAGCTCTAGCCAGTGCTCAGCAAGTGGCATTGTTCCACTGTAAGGGGTAGAGGGGTATGAGCATCAGGATGTAGCTGATAAAAATAATACAATGTGGGTGCAAATATCATGTTGCTGCTTAGCTTCTCTGGGCCTCAGTCTCCCCTCTGCCAACTAGGTTCAAGAGACATGTGCACACTGTGGGGTAAAGGAGAGTGGGACTTGCCCGTGGTGATCTCTGAATGAGCCCTGGGCTCTTACAGTGTGTTCTGGGAGCTGGGACAGAGTTAGCAAGAGGCTGCTGGGGGAACTAAGGAAGTGGTGACAAACCTGCAAATAACCTAGACCTTGGCCTCCACCTGGGCCTCCTCCAACCTGCTTCACATACCACCTGTCCTATCCCAAACCACTGCTGCTCTGTTGCCCTCTTGGCTGGACAGAGCCAGTATTGCTCTGCCTTTCATGAAACCTACCCATGGCATTCCTATCAAGACAGGCTTATGTCTGGTTTCATTTCTGCCACTTGCTGACTACTATGGGATAGTCTCTCTTCTCCAAAACTCTGGTCTTTCCATCTTTGAGCTTGAGACAATGCCGGCGCCTAGCCAAGAGCGGAATGTGAGTCCCATGAAAAATACTTAGCCCAGAGCCTGGCTTAACAACTGGGGTCCTCAGAGTGGAACCCCTGACCTTCTTCAAAACTGTAGCTCAGCACTGTGGCCTGCAGAAGCCACTTAAAGTACCTAGTGAGTTCCCTAGGGCCATAGAGAGGCAAAGAGAAAGCCCCCTGACCTGGGTACCAGCTCACTCCAGAAAACCGTACACACAAGAAGCAAAACTCTAGGAAATTCACTGACATCAATGTCAAACTCGCAAGGGTTTTGGAGGCTGTGTGCCTGACCTGTCACGGGGCCACCAGATGGGACTGGTCTACTCTTTCCAGCTGTGTGACAGGTCAGGCAGCTGTGTCTCCGTGCCCAACTCCTCCACTGTTAAAGGGTTTACAATGGTTACCAATGTTCAGGCAGGAGAAAGCATGCCACACACTAGCCATTACAGCATTTATGGGGGACGGCACTAGATGGTCCTCACAGATCTGAAGGGGAAGGGCAGCTCTTCATTCTCTTTTGCCTACATTTGAGGAAGCCAGCAGTGGCTCATTCAGGGCACCCAGAGCAGAGCTTCATACCTGCCCCTGGCTACCTCATACCAATGAAAGCTGTCCTGGGGCTAAATCACTTCAGAATAGGAGGTCATAGCTGCCAGACTCTAGCAGGTGGAAGGAGCTATGTTCCCTTAGGCAGACCAATATGCAAACTGAGGGGAGACCAGGAGCCCCAGGCCCTCAGCCTCAGTCTTTTCAGGCTTCTCCCTGTGAGCCCTATGCTTCTTGTGGTAACTGTGTGACTGCCTGCCAACCAGCATGTGAGCATCTCTATTTCTCTTGGGTCTCCTGAGCCACAGAGTGATGTAGGTGGTGAATGGTAGTCAGCTGTTGAGGATGACGACTTCTGTCCCTCACATTCCCTGAGGTGAGGGAAGGGTAGCCATGCTTCTAGTAAAAGATGTACCTGACCATCATGGAGTCTGATCCTGGGACATGCATGGTGACTACTTTCCTAACAAGTCGGTGCTTAACACCCATGCTCTGAGAAGCAAGGAGGGACAGCTACCTTTGCTTAGCACAGGTACTCCCGGGGCCAGGTGCTGTCTGTACCCATGCTCATTCCTCTGGGATGCTAAAGAGCTGCTGTTGACAAATAAGACAGATCTGAGGACTCCTTCAAACCTGCCAGAGGCTGTGTGACCTCAAGAAATTTACTTAGCCTTGCTGTGCTTCGTTTAGTCCTTTCTCTGTAAATACCTCTAACCCAAACAGGGAATGAGAGGTAGGCATCATCTAGTCCAGAGCACCCACTTCAATAAGGATCAAGAGGAACACCAGATTTGTAACTAGTGAAATCTCGGGCTTTTAGGAAGGTGCTGAGACCCCCTCTCCCACTCCTACCTTAGTTTCCTCATGGCCCTTCTCACTCCATCTGTCCCAGGTCACTCACCCCCACTGTCCCTAGAGAATATAATTTCCTTCAATGTAGCACTCTATCGTAAATGTCTGCCTGGAGGAGGAAGAATAGAGACCAGCTACAACAGTAGCAGCAGCCTCGGGGTGTACAGGAGGCTGCTCACTCACAGCTCATGCAAAGAGGATGCTGTCCTCAAGAACAGCCCCTCAGCTGGAGAGGTGGCTAAGGAATTAAGAGTTGCTTGTTGCTCTTGCAGAGTCCCAGGTTCAGTTCCCAGCACTCACAACCACCTGTAACTCTATTTCCAGGGGATCTGATGACCTCCACGGGCATCAAACATGCACACAATGTATGTATATACATGCAGGTAAAACATTCATACAGATTAAATAGAATAAAGTAAAATAAATAAATAAGCAGCCCACCATGTGAGTTAGTGACAGCACCCTACTTCGCAGATGAAGAAACTGAGGAACAGGAATGTCTGACCAGGCATGGTTGGAGGTTATGGTGAACAGGCTATGTGCCTCTTAGCTCAGCCTGTCTACCACAACCAGGGAGCCAGCACAGTCATCCCTGGGCTCTACAGACTCAGAGAGACAAAAGTGGGCAAGGAGGAGGATTTGTTGTACAGCTACTAGGTGCCAGACTCACACCTGGGTCTCTGTACTATATTTTGCAACAGCCCCCAATGTAAAACAATACACAAATTTGCTGGTAATGAAGGTTTTCTACCTAGATAGACTAGAGCCGGCAATCAAGTCCTTTGTTGGACAGCATTGTCCCTTAGCCCTGCCTTGTCATTGTGTGTGAAACTCATGGTTAGAGAGAGAGGGATCAGCTCTTCCCAGAATACATAATTTCTGTCAAGAGATGACATCTAGTTATCAGTTAATACTTGTCAGTAATGTCAGACCCTGGTACCCTGGGAAGGAAATGAGGTGCTGGCAGATCCAGAAGGGAAGGACCCTAGATTCCCCAAGTCCAATTCTCAGGAAGCCACCCAGCACTCTGAGGCTGCCTTCCCTGGATTGGGGTGGGGCTCATAGAAAGATGTCACAGGCACAGGTACAGCCAGAGGCATTGAGAGGTCACAGGGCGTCCTTATTCATGACCTGAGCCATTCCCGAATCCCAGTGGTCCACATTCTTCCCATCACTGCCTAGAGAAGTCTTCACTGGGACACTTACTGACATCTCACTGCACTTGCAAAACATCTGCAAAGAAGTTCTGAGAGGTTCCTTCAGCTCCTGCAACAATGGTGGATGAAGCCAGATGGCACCTCATTCATACAGAGTGTGCCAAGTCTTCAGAAATGGACTGCTGGCAAGGCTGTGTCTGAACACCTTGCTGAAAGGCAACCAACCTCTGAGAGGCTGGCTAACATTTGTCACCCCTTCACAAAAGGCAGACCACGAGGCCCAGACACAAGCCCTGACAGCTGGGCACCAGGGTATGACCCACTTTCCTGAAGCTCATGGCTCTTATTCCAGCCCACCAATTCACAGCCCACCTCTCCACCAGATCTTCCACACATTTGGTGAGTGGATGCCAGCTCAGCTGAAGCTGTCCCTTATGGTGATGAGGTATCCTGAAGTACCAGGGGCAGAAAAAAGGTCTTCATCCAAATCTTGACCTCTGTCACCTCAGCCAAGCATGTGCCCAGCCCCTGCCCTCTGTGAACATTTCCTGCGCACCTACTGTGTGCTAGGCACTGTGCTGCAGGCTGGATGAACTAAGATGTGGGATTCGGGTGTGGCTCTGCCTTTGCAAGGAGACAGAAAGCAGATTATATCACTCTGATAGCTGAGGTCTCCAAGGAAACAAAACCCCTCAGTGATGGGAGCTGGGGCTGTCAGAGTTTGAAGGTTCTGTGAGGAGAAGAGGTTCCAGGACAGGGGCACCTAGACCATGTCCCTGGCTGATGTGGGCCAGAAATGAGGAGAAGGGAGACTGAATAGGGAACACAGGGAATCCGTCTGAGTATCAGGATCCTGTCTTAGGCAGAGCCTTCTCCTGTCCCTAGAGTCAAAGAAAAGATTCCCAGAGCCACAGACTGAAGGAAGGCCTACCTGAGGTCACCTGTGACTCCAAAGACTAAACTAGAACCAGCCCTCAGATTCCCAGTGGGAAATCCCCTCCTTCCCCTCCACCTTCCCCTCAAATCTCACTGGCCACATATCAGGGATTTCTACACAGAAACCTGGGGAACCAACCCCAAGTGTCTTCAGCTCAGTCTGGGTGACAGGGTGCTTGCCATCCACTCTCACTACTCCTCACTTAGCTGGCTGACTCTGAGCCCAAACTCTGAGTCCCCGAGCCTCCACATTCCCATCTACAAACTTAGAACCCAGGCGGCCACTGTCAGGCTACCCTGAAGACCAGTGAGTCTCCTCAGGAGCCTCTAGAGAATGTTAGCAAGGGGATGGGGACAGGGGGAAGTGTGCATGCTGAGGTAAATCCAGAGCCTGGTTGACGCCCTCTGTGTTCTGCTCCATAGCAGTCCCATGGGGACAGAGGAAATGAGCCCTGTCCAAGCTGGCCCCAAAGATTCCATCCTCCGCCCTTTGCAATCGCTGCCCGTGGTTTGCACCGGAATATTATCTGGGTGTATTTACGGTATCTCACTGGAAACCACAGAGTGCATTGTAGATTTTTTTTCTCTTTTGCTATTTAAAGCCAATGGGTCAGAGAATGAGCGGTCTACAGTGACACCAGCAGAAATGTCTGGTGATTGGGAAAACAGACAGATGGAAAAAGGTTGCTCTCGCCAGACTGGTGTAGTAGCCGTCCACAGCCCAGGATTCTGCCACACGGTAGGAGAGGCTCTGTGCATAGCCAGGTGATTTAAGGGTTAGGAATCATGTGGGGGTGGAGGGCTGAGCCCGGTGAAGAGACGGGGACAGAAATGGGGAAAGAATGTCACATTCCCTGCTCTAACCTGCCATTCCAATCCCCAATTCAGGGAAGGAGACTGTCTGTGAGTTCCTCTTCCTACAGTCAGGCCTCAGCACACTGCTGTCCTCCAATGACCACCATTCATTCATGATTACTCTTCCCTAAGCTTAAAAATGCCCTTTCTGCCACTCTGTGAGGCACCATACATGTATCCAGGTGGTTTCAAGCAGGACCCAGAGGCTGGGTAACCTAGGGTCACAGCCTGGCTCTGCTTTCTAGCATGGTAAGGCCCTGGGATAGTGAACTTTTCACTTCTTTCCTAGAAATTTCTTTCTGAAAATGTTGTTAGGAGCCTGACCCACACCTAGCAGGAATCAGTAAATGCCTCAGAGCAGAGGCACTGTTGGTTAGCCCAGTATCTACCATGACATGGCAGCAATGTCCCCACTTCTGAGGCCCTTCCTGATGTCTTCTCCCTCCATTTGTGGTCAGCACTTTATCCATCTGCATTTTTTTTTTTTTTACTGACTTTAGTTTTCTTTCTTTCTCCATGAGGTTGTAGGAACCTAAATTGTTGACCTATGAAATCTCCAGGTTGAATAAATGACTATGTGAAAGTGAGTGTGTGAGTGTTCATGTGTGTGTGTGTGTGTGTGTGTGTGTGTGTTGGACTGTCTACCATAGGGAAGCTGGAAAGACCATGTAACAAAAAGCTCATCTCAAAGAATAGTGTCAGGAGAGCAAAAATCCAGGATGAACTGAGGCTTGCAAAAAAAAAAAAAAAAATGCAAACCAGACAAAAAGCCCTTTGTTGGCTGTGTTCTAAGCGAGAATGGGGAAAGAAAGGGCTTTTGCTTGGGCAAGATGGTGCATTGTTAAGAAAGGCAGAGAGAAAGTGGAGCTGGCCGCCCCTCACTCTATCTCCCTCCCTGGAAAGGACTTCCCATCCATCCTGCCAAGCAGCCAAACACTGCTCCACTTTCACAGGCTATGGGTAAAAAGACAGAGCATTTCGGGGACCTGTAGGGGTTCTCAGGCAAGGGATATGGACCCAGATAGTCCCTTCCAGTAAAGTCATGCAAGTCCCAAACATCTGTCCCAGGGAGAAAGGATGACACACACTTGGTAGCAATGCATCAGAGTTTCCCAAGCGCTAGATAGAGGCGGGTGGACCTGAGGCTGAATCCTAGGTCATGCGTGCCCATCCCTGGAAAAATTCTGCAGGAGGGTACCAAAGCGGAGGCCAAGAGCATTTGGAAAGGAATGTAGCGACCCCTGAGCATGTGATGGGAAACCACCAATTCTCTGTTGGTAATGCTGGCGACATAGCAAATTTCTATGTGTACAAAGAATGTGATTACCATCTAACATCATGATCGAATCTCTTGGACAGCTCCCTGCCAGAGCAAAACCTTTGGATGCGATGTGTGGAACCTTTCCATGGGAAGGTTGGGAACGACAGAGCATGCCTGATACCATAGCCTTTGGGAATGGGGAAAAGTTTAACACTATCCTCAGCTATATAGTGTGTTTGAAGCCAGCCTGAGCTAAACAAGACCATGTCTCAAAAATAAAGCAAAACAAAACCAAACAAAGAACCACCTGGGATTCCTGATTCTCCCTTTCTTCCTGAAGCCTCCTTGCCATCCCTGTGCATCAGCCTAGCTTCCTGCTGACCCATCCTCTCTAGAGTCCAGGATTCTGGATGAGTCAAAATACCACTGCTTAGCCATCCCTGCCACCTCTTTACATCCTGTCCTGTAAGACCAGCCCCTACTTCAGGTGGCCTTGCAGGCAGCTCTGTGTTACAGTCCATATGGACAGTGGACTCCAACTCTGGCTTTGTCTGTTCCCATCAGATGGTGAGAGTACTGGGTCGGGGCCTGTGACTGACTAGTGTGTTGCTCACCAGCTTTTGCTGCATTGAGATTCTGTCTGTGGAACAGGTAAGTGGGTGTGGGGTGTGCAAATAGATGTAAGGGGATCTTAGCCCATAAGTATGTAACTGCCCTGGATTTAACCAAACACTCCTCAGTAAAATGTCCAGGACTTAGGCTTTGGGTCTGACCTCTTCATTCTGTGCCATGCATTCCTGGATATATGTCAGACATGTCTGTGAGGTTTTATTCCCCTTGAGTGAGACATCTGGCACCCGAGTTTCCTGGGTGCTTTCTGGGAATTGCTGAGGAATGCTGACTGAAACAGATCACCCCCAACCACATCAGATGCTAGGTAGGCCCATTCTGGACACATAGAGAAGATGTTGGACTTGAGTGTTGGCCCCAAATCACACTCTGAATTCACTTGCTTGTGAGGGTATCAAAGAGTAGTCATTCCCAGGATGCCAGTCTCTGCAGCACTTATCTTGGAACAGCTGGGACCTTGATGTGGAAGCTGCTCAAGCTGTTTCTAGTGCCCTTAGTATACTGGTGGACACACTGGCTCTCTAAGAGCAAAGATTGTTACATGCTGAGTTCCCCCAATCACCAACCATGAAACTGCATGGACTGGAGATTCAACCAGAGTGGGGGATGGCAGGAAAGTGATGTCCTGGTGACTGTGTGAAGATGGTTTGAACCAGGAGGTTATGAGAAGCAAGCAGATTTGGGGACACAATTTGAAGTCAATGTAAAGAATTCAGATCAGGTGCCCTGTCTATCACCCCAGCATCCTGCTGGCCCATCCTCTCTAGAATACAGGATCCTGTACAAGTCACAATACCAACAGCTTCTGCCACACAAAGAATAGAACCTGAGGCATGAGTCCCCAACTCCTGAGCTGTGTCCCTATCAGACTGGCACACAGACTCCCTGAAGAGGGAAAGGAGATCCTCCAAGATCCAACCCGCCAGGTGCCAGGGTTTTACATCCTCTATCATGTGGTGCTTCTGCCACCTGGCATGGTGGACCACATTGGATGGGCATGGTGAGAGGGGACAGGTCACATGCTCTCTCAAAATCATGGGTGGAGCAGAATGGAAATCTGGATGTATGATTCCAATTTTATAGCACATCTAGATGCCCTGAACAGCTCAGCACCAAAAGCTCTTAAAACACACAGCCTGAGACTGAAAGTCTCGTCTGACTCATGCACACAGGTAAATCCCTCCAGCAATGACAAACTCACTACTGAGTCTCAGCCTAGCCACAAAGCAGCCACAGGATGCAGCTGACTCTTGCCTTCCTTTTACACTGGAAGGACAGGGCATGAGAAAGGGCTGTCTCAGTTCTGGGCCATATTAAGTCTCAGTGAAGAAGAGCAGAGAGTGAAGCTCCCCACTGGGCACTGCTAAGGCAAGCCCTGGATCCCTGTATGGTTCTGTCAGTTCTACCATGTCATCCTGGCCCAATGGGGAAACCTGCAAGGCAATAGGGAAATGGGCCAAAGGCATGAAGAGGCAGCTCATGGGTAAGTAAATACAACCCTTTCCCTAGAGAGCTCCATGTGTGGAACCCACTCAACATGGCAGGAATGTGGAGGTCTGAGAAATCCTGTGGGGAGGCTGCGAGTGGCACTATGGACTGACAGAGGTGGAATCTGCCACAGTCATCATTAACTACAACTGAAATGAAATAACGTCATGGGGAGGCGTATGTGTTAGGAAGGATAAAATATACGCCAGAAGGGACATGGGAACCTCCCACCCATGATCAAGGACCAACACTCATCCATTGGATCTGAAGAAGGGACACACTTTTTAAGAAGACAGGGGCTGCAGATGTAGATAGGGGCAGAGCACTTCCCTAGCTTGATCAAGGCTCTGACTTCAATCCCCAGCACAGAAGAAAAAGATAGGGATGGGTGGGGCTAAGACCTCCTTAGCCCCCAGAGGGTCTTCCTGGGGCAGGTCTCAGCTGACTAAACACATCATGTCATACACCACACAGAAAGGATTGCCAGCACTCTCAGGAGAGACTCACTGTCTAGAAGCCTCTTACTTGGGCCCCTTCCCTGTCTCCTAGAACCCTATTCACAGTTCCCTTGGTTTTTTCCACTCCTGGTGACCTTAGTCACAGTCAGTCTCTTTCTCCCCATGCTCTTAGACCAAGATGGAGGTCCCATCTCTGAGCCTCTTCCAGCCCTCCAGCACCTGTATCAAGTCATAGACCATGCCATTGCTCGCTGCTACAGGCTCAGTCATGTCCCCCATAATTCACACTGAAGCTCTGACCCCCTAGCTCTCCAGAATGTGGCTGCAATTGGAGAGGCCTTTAAAGAGGTGGTTAGGTTAAAATGAGGTCAACTGTGGGCCGAATCCCATGAGACTGGTATCTTTTTAAAAGAACCACAAGAGTTTACCTGAAGGAAAGGAACAACCATGTGAGGACAAATCAACAAAACAGCTTTACTGTAGGTGGTTGGGTGTTTTCCTAGTAGGTTCAAGGCCCTGGGTTGGATCTCCAGCACCAGATGAGGAAACCTGGGGGGGGGGGTTATGCAAGTCTAAGAGAGAGACCTTAGGAGAAAGCAACCCTGCCAGGCCCTGATCTTGAACCTCAGCCTCTGATAGGAACAACCTCAGCTGTTTAAGCCCCAGATTTGGCCAGATTTTGCTTCTTTACCATGAGAGATGGATAGAGTAGAGGTCTCATGCTGGCCAGCAAAGCATCTTGCCCTTGGGATAGACATGACTGGAAGTCCCGCCTCATTAAACTGTGTAATCAGAGGAAGTATTGGGTCTTTCACAGTGTGGCTAGAGGTAGCCCAAGGCTCTTTCCTGAAGTCTTGAACTTGTTGTGGTTCTGAGACTAAAATGGCCACCTGTCTGTTGCCCTGGTATTGATAGAAAACAGCACAACCTCTGGTCCAGCTGTTCTGAAGCCAGCACCATCACTAGATTTCCAGTTCCTTAGGCATTTCAACAGTCCCCTTTTCACCTGGGTGTGTTGGACTTCATTTCAATTTCTATTTCCAATGGGCCTTGTCTGGACATGCTCACAGCCTTCTCAGATCTCTATATAAAAATCCAGACACCCAGAAGGGAAGGCAGAGCCAAGAAGCTCAGGCTGAACAGAGAACCACATTTGGGATGGGCATGAGCAGGTAGGAGAAAGAAAGTCTTCAGACCTCAGCACAGGGAAGTAGAAGCTACCTACCCTACCTCACAATCTACATGCAAACATCCTGAGCTGATGACATGGCTGCTTTCCATGCAAGACTTCCTTTCACAGCTTCACTTGCAGCTCGGTAAAGCCATGTGACTAAATTCTAGCCAATGGGATCTATGAATATATGGAGGGTGGGGCTTCTGAGAAGTCCCTACAAAGGCACCATGTGTACCCTATGGTTTAGAGTGCCAGAGAGAGGGGCTCCATATGTCAGGGAGACTTCACCCCTGGTCTCACCCCTATAAACCAGCTCTAGTCAGGTGAGGCAATCAGCTGGTAGGGGGAGGGGTCTTGTTTGAGGGTCCCCAAAATCCCAAACTTGAGAGATAACAGGATACCTGTTACCATAAGAGAAATGTTTGACTCATATGAAGTCAATGGTGGGTCAATATCCATTGAATAGTGACAATGATTAAAGCTCAGTCCATACTTTGATAGTTGTGGCTATGGTCAGAATCCTCCAACAAATCCCAAGTCCTAGACACTCAAGCTCCTTAGTCTAGGCTACCTTACCTTCCATCTCTAGCTCCTACTTCCTCCCAGGGTACCCCAACATCGATATGTCATGTGTTTCCTCATATTTAGCTCTACTTGTCCCAACTGGCATGCCTCTAACCCAGTCCTTTATTGCTTCCCAGGATACTGGTGGCATCCCTCCTCCTTAGACTGTGTTGAGGCTAATCCCACAGTATGCAGCCAGGTATGGGGGTGCTATGATCTAGGGGTGCCTCCATCCTGGTCCCCTCTGCCACAGCCCAATGGGCATCATCATAGTGTGGCGATGGGGTGGCTATACCCATTCTAAAACAGCAAGCTGTAAGAAATGAACTCTGTGCTTGGAGACCCTGTCACTCACTTTGGCCACATCCCTTCTGAGCCTCAGTTTACTCATCTGTAGCAAGTTGGGTCATTACATCCCAGCAAGACCATTAGGTTTAAACAATGGCAGAGCTCCACCCTGGATGTTGGAATTTGAAGCGGGATAGGAAATTTGAAAAGAACAAAGTTGAAAGAAGACAAGCTGAAGGCTTGGGAGAGTGGGATTTCAGATGCCTCAACTACAGTTTTGGTGTTGACACCATCCTGTTGCCGGAGCTAGGTTGGTCCACCACCACCCCTCAAAAAAGAAACAACCAAAAACTGAAGGAGAGGACAGGGAGAAAGGAAGTTCATGGAGCCAAGATCCAGACAGGGAGTGCCAGGAAAGGGGCTCTGCAGGAGGGGACCTGCCTGTTCCTGTCACATTGACCACATGTCTCAGTTCTGTAGTCAGTACAGTCTGGTGACCAAAGTAGACCTGTGGCAAGACTGCCTGGAGGCAGGGAAGATATAGTCACTGTGACCTGGCAGGAGCCCCTGCCCTCCTGGAGCGAGGATGCACTGAGATTGTATAAGATGTTGGCTGATGCAGAGCCAAGGGAGCAGGTTGGGGAAGGCTCAAGAGACTTGAGTGCTCATGGAGGATTTGGACTGTGGTACCGATCTCTAGAGAAGCACTGAGGCCCTTAAGAGAAGCCAATAAGGAGTAAGATGTGTTTAGAAAAGAGGATGAGGCTGGGTGGTCATGAAGAGCCCAAGGTCTCAATAGCAGGTGGACAATGGTTTCCTGCTGGCTGGCTCTTTAACAGACTAACAGTGTGATCAGGTTTCTACTTTAAAATTGTTCCTTCCTGCTGGGAGCAATGGGGTGGTGGCCCAACCTGGGAGCCCAGATGACAGCAGGGAGGTTGGGGAAGCCACTGGAATGTGGAGGATGCGGGACTGGACAGGGGATCTCACTGGCTTACTAGTGCCAGGGCTGAGGAGAGCATTCAAATGGGGCCTTTACAGCAGAGCTGTGTGGATAAGCCCAGCCCAGAGGGACCTGTATTGCCTTATGCCTCTGGGAAGGTCACAGTGCAGAAGTGAGTCTGTTGACATCTTGGGCCCCCAAGTCTGGACACTTACAAGTAAGAAGATGCCTCTACAGCCTCTCCTACAGTCCAGGATCTTCTGAAGATCAGGGACATTCTCTACACGAATTCTATCACAAACATCACGGTTGCCTTACAAGTAGAATGCATGTGTGTTCATGCTCAGGCACACACACATGTCTGCACATGCCTACCTTCCCCCCAAGCACTGCTGTAGAAATCAGGTGGATTGTGTCACAGGACTGTGCATGCTGGATCACAGTAAGGAGTGGTGGGGACTGTGGCAGAGACTAAGTCATGCATACCCTACCCTCGGGGGGCGGAATTCTCAGTTCCAACCATCACAATGATGCTCTGCACACATGAAGTAACCAATAGATCTGCCCATTTCCAAAAAGAGGCTGCAACTTCCTACTGTGGGTAAAACATCCCACATTTAAATTCAGGCCTCATTTGAAAACATGTTAGATCTGTCAGCAAGGCTTTAGGTCATTAGTTGGTACGAAAAGCTTTGCTTGTAACCAACAAAGTGGCATGACTTCCAGCTGCAATCCTGGATGCCAGTGGGAGACCTTAATCAGAGCTGTACATGCACAAGATACAATCAGCAAGGGTACTGGAGCTAGTGCAAGTAAAGGGATCACAGAGGGCTCCCAAGGGTACTGACTTCATAGCTCAGAAGACCCTGTGCAGGGTGTCTGATGATCACATACCCACTTTGAGCTCCTTCCCGAAGACAGTGCGCTCTCCCAGCGCTGAGCAGTTCCAACGACCATTGCGGAACTGAAACTGACACTCGTCCAGGCCCATTTGGGAGCCTTCTCCTATGACGATGATGGCGTCCGGCCGGCTCTGGCAGATTGCCCGCTGTCTGGGAGCCAGGCCTGGGATCTTGTTACAGATGATGCTCGCACCCAGTGCTACCACCGAAGAGAAGCCACTGGAGGGGACACAGAGACAGGGGGTGAGACCTGGAGGAAGGCACTGGCTGGCAGGTGCTGGGGGGGGGGTGACCTCTCAGCTACTACAGAGGACCTCCCACAGAGCCACGGTAAGGAAGAAGTCTGAGGTAGGGCAGGAAAGGATTTTGGCTACAAGTCCTCTAAACACCTAGCTGGTGACCAGGAAATGCCTGTCCCTGCAGAGAGCCATGACACCATGAAACCTGCATTTCAGAGAAGCAGTTTTCTAGTGCCCAAGGGGCAGAGGCCCCTTTTCCATCAATGCCTTCCTTCACTTTCTAATCTAAAGCAAGTTCATACTCCCTCTATGCATCTCAGAGCCTGCACTGCTTAAGCAAGAGCTTCCGAGAGACAGTCTGCACCTCGGAGGGTCAATAGGAAGCACATATTGAGGTGCCATTTTTATTACTTTTGGAACTAACGGTTCCCAGGGCTAGTGCTGGAGTCATCTGAACAACCCAGGTAAAATTAGAACACCACAAATGTGCCACACAGAGTAGGTGACTCAGGTGACAGTCTTACCTACCAGACTGAGAAACCTCAAGGGACTTGGGGACCTTAACCCTTGGACCCAGCAGAGCGGTTCAAAGTCACTGCAACTCTTTACTGGGACCTTCCTACAACTGTTCTGAAGAGAAGGCCACGCCCCCTGACCTCTGCCTCCTCCCCGGTAGCTGGGCCCCTAGTGAGCCAATGAGGTGTCCAGTCCCGGAGAAATCAGGGAGGCTTATTCTCTGCTGTTTCCCCTTCTCCAGTCTTCAGTGTCTCCGCCCCTCGTTTCTAATTAAAAAGAAGATAATACCTAACGCGGCCAGAGCCAATGGGCCCGACCTCGCTTCCTGGATGCTGGATGAGTGGATGAGCGCAGGGCGGTAGTGCGCGGGCCAAGATGAAGATTAAAGCAAGTGGGAAAAAAAACAACCCATCCAGACGCGGGCAAATCAATAACACTTAAAACACACCCGCAAGCAGGCAGCGCGCGAGCCCAGAAGCCGCCTCTCGATCCGCGGTTGGGCTGGAGGCCGCCTAGTCCACTCAGAGCACACTTGGTTTTAAAATCCCGCTCCAGAGAGGTGGAGTTGGGGAAGTGGGAAGCCTGAGGGTGGCGACGGAGAAACACAAAGGGTCTGCCACACACGCCCCCTGGCCTTGAGTACAGTCCTCCCTAAAACAGCGACAGGAGGTTCACAGGTGTGTGTGTGGGGGGGGGGGGTGTAGAGAGGCAGGTGTGAAGCCTACCAAAGTGGCCCTTTGGCGCTAGGACCTCTGCCCATGATTAACGCCCCCCACGTCCCCCGAACCGTGCTGCACACAAGTCACTTCCTAAGTACAAAGAGAGAGACCGCGCAACGCAGCGCAGCGCAACGCAGCGTCTAGAGCCACCTGCTTCCAGTTTCCAGTAAGAGTGTCGCCTGCCCCACCTCCTGACACGCCTGGGTTCTTTGGCTCCCACCTCAGCGACCCCAAGGTCGGGCTGTATTGCTTTTCTTGGGTGGCGGCTAGACAGCATCTCTCTCTGGTGTCTCCAACCGCCCATTAACTATCACTGGTCTTACTATTTGGTTCTGGTTCTTAAAGGTGCTGTCCTCCTAGCTTGGGAAGGGGGTCTGAGGGTCGCTGGAAATGAGGCGGTGCCAGGGATCTGAGAGGTGGTTTATGCTTTTGCCAGGGAACATCCCCTCTCCTGGGCCCCGTTTGCTACCTGGGGAAGCCTGTCTGCAAAAGGGCTGCGCCCACAATATCACTGGGAATTGAGCTCTCTAGGGGTGGCTGTGGTCCTGCCGGATCTACAGTGCTTGTGGCTTGCGCGCAGGGGCGGGGGACATGGGGGCGGTCCCTGGGGACCTTATGGAGCAGCTATTCGCTTCCAGAATCCCCGAACTATTTGTTTCTGGGGGTATCCCTAACTCTGAGATCCTTGGGATGGCCGATCCCCTGCCCGAGTCTGTGGAATTGTGTGTGTCCCTGGGTTGTCCGGTCGCGGGGAGCCTTTGTGCCCTCAGGGCTCCTGCACAGCCCACTGCCTCTCCTCAGCTAAGTTGGGGAGTCCGCTTCCCTCCCGTGCCCAGCCAACTTTGCCTCGGCGGCATGCGCGGAAAGAACGCGCGCGGAGCTTACCCGATCCGGAGGTAGACTATGCCCAGGCTGAGAAAGAGGTGGCCCAGGCAGCGCCGCGCTTTCCGGGTCATAGTCCCCGCTGGTGGCGGGTGCCGTGGGCCGGGTTGTGCTGATCCCGCCAGCCGGGCCCGGCGGGGCAATCCACATAGCCTGCGCAGGGGGCGCGGGCCGAGGCTCCCTAGGCGGTCGGTCGGTGCGTCGGTCCGCGCTGGGCACTGGAGACTGTCCCGGAGCGCGGGAGCCGCAGAGCGGGAGGAGGGGGGAACGAGCGCGCAACGCGGGGCGACGCTGCGCGCCAGCGATCGCGGCAAGTGTTTGAGGCGCGGGGACTGCGGGGCGCTGCTGCCTCCCGCCCCCGCCCCTCCCTCTCCGCCCTTCCCCCGCCCGCCTCCCGGAGCGCCCGCCCCGCGCCCAAGCGCTCGCGGGTCGAGGATGTCTGCCCCGAGCGCGCTCCCGCGGCGCTCCTCCGAGCTCGCGGCGGTGGGAGGCGGGGGCGTGGAGCGGAGTTGGGGGTGGGAGGCGGTGGAATCCTACCTGCCTAGCATCCTTCGCTAACTCGCAGGTTGAGACCAGCAGGTGCCCAAGGGCCATCCTCTGGATGTAGAGGATATAGGCTCATCCCAGAACCCTCGCGCCTTGTTAGAGCTCTGTCACACGGGCCAGAAACAGGGAACTGAGGTGGCGACTCCTGCAGAACTACTACCCCACACATTCTCTTCTCACCCTCGTTTGTGCGAGGGGCTGACTGCATCGAGGGCGAGACGTGACAGGATCCTTTGGAATCTTGCTACCGGTGAAGACTTGGAATTGGACTGAAGCCCAATGACCAGTAGCAGAACCTGAGAGCACGCGCAGGTGAAAGCTCAGCGCGCTCTTACGGCGACACCTGCTGGGTGCAGCAGGTGATGCATTCTGGCCTTCTGTCTTTCTGATCAGAGACACTGACCCCAAGTTTCAGTTGGAGAAACTGAGGCTCATGGAGGTGAAGTCAAACTCGAAGTCACTAACTGGTGAATAGCCAGATTGGAACAAGATAGTCCAAACTCTAGTGAATCATACTCTTCTCTCCACTCCGGGCCTGCTTAGCCTTTCAGACTGCAGTTCTTCATGCACACATTCATGTACATTCGTGTACAGCCTTCTTCCGTGGAAGCCTCAGTTCACACATGCATCCACGGGCTACCAGCGCCAGCCATGGTGACAACGGCGGATTCAAGGAACACGGGAGACCTTGGTCTGGGGACAATGGGAAGATAGTAAGCACGTGCCCAGCTTCAGATGGCACAGGCTGGGGCGAAGGTCACAGGACGGGGTGATGGGTTCTGTGTGCTGAAATGTTCGTTTTAGCTCTGAGGATGTGGCTGGGCTGTCTCCAGCAGGTCACAGCATGTGGACACTCATTATGCTAGAAGCTAGGAGGCGGGTGAAGGAGGAGCTAGGATGAAGAGAAAGAAAGCCAATGTTGTGGAAGGAAGAGAGGGAGACTCTAGTCCTAGAAGAGTTTGGAGTCCAGTGGAGACACTGGAGAGAAAAGCAGGTGACTCATTTGTGTGTGTGTATCACAAAGCACTCTCTGGGTGTCCTGTGGAGACATTGATGGGGGCTGGGAAGGGAACTGAGCACAGGGGAGCCTGATGGACTAGGGAGACTCCAACATGTGTTCAGGGACAGATGGGACATTTGTGCTGGAGAACTTTTATTGCTGTTTTGGCATGGAGCTGGCTGAAGTGAAGAATAACCTTGACCCGCTGGTCCTCCAGCTTCCACCTCAGGAATGCTGGCATTACAAACTGCACACTCCCATCCTGGTTTGTGGGAAGTCAGGGATTGAACCTAGTTCTGTTCTTTTCTTTTTCTTTTTTTTTTTTTTTTTTTTTGAGACAGGGTTTCTCTGTAGCCCTGGCAGTCCTGGTACTCACTCTGTAGACCAGGCTGGCCTCAAACTCAGAAATCTGCCTGTCTCTGCCTCCCAAGTTCTGGGATTAAAGGAGTGTGCCACCATTGTCCGGCCCAAACCTAATTCTTTTCTAATGCTAAACCAGTACTTTCCCAACTAAGCTATACCCCTTCAACCTGGGGAGTGCTTTCAGAACATGACCACTATGTTGTTCAACCATTCTCCATTGCAATAAATTCTCTGTGTCCTCCTGGCTTACCTCTGGGCAGGCCTGTAATGGCTTCCTCAATGACAGGGAAAGGGTAATGGTGCAGGTGATGGTAAACGGATGTGTACAGGAGCCCCAACCCACCCTAATGACTGTTGTGCTGTGAGAAAGCCAGGAATATGTAGAGCCACTAAAGCCCACAGTCCTAACTGTGTCCTTGACTGGTATCTTCCATCCCGATTGCTACACAGGTCATTGAAGGCCCTCCAGATGCCACCAGCCGTCCACTCAGTCTTCCTGGCTTCAGGTTTGCCCAGTTGAAGCACTGTGGACAGTAACCCATGTGTCACTCTGTTCCCTCTCTGTCCATAGCACCATGCTCTTGTATTCCTCCTCTGTCTAGTCATCTTCAGACAAAGCATCATCTGAGGTCTCCTCCAGAACGTCTTTCTGGTGTGTCACTTCCAATATGCACTATTGTCATCTTAGAGCAAAGAGCCATTCATGTCACTGATGTTGGGACAGTCATGACCTGGAAATCCTGTGGCAGCTGTGGTGACAGTAGCAGACCTGGCCAATGCTGAGGGAACCTGCTGGGAAGGAGGGAAAGAGGAAGAGGAGGAGGAAGAATCAATTGGAGAACATGCTGAGACAGAAGAGTGGGTGGAAAGAACCCAGTCTCTGCCCTTCTCCAGCAAGGAGCCTGAAGATGGTGAATGGTCAAGCCCAGAGGCAGCACTGCACTGAGAGCTACACCATGTTACCTCAGAGCTGCAGCATGTTACCTCAGAGTCCTCTGACAGCGCTGTAAGTCCCTGTTCTCATTATCACATCCCTGTGGTATATGTGGAATTCGATCATGAAGGATTAAATATCCCCATATCCTCACAGCAAGTAGTATATGATAGAGTTGAGATCTGAACTTGAAGTGCTGGCTCTAGCCTTTATTCGTGTGTGTGTGTGTGTGTGTGTGTGTGTGTGTGTCTGTCTGTCTGTCTGTCTGTCTGTCTGTGTGCGTGTGCACCTGTGCTTAAAGGCAGGGTCTCATGTAGTCTAAGATGGCCTGAACTCACTATGTAGCCAACGATGACTTGAACTGATCCTCCTGCCTCTACCTTCCAAGGACTAGGATAACTCTTACACTTCCTTTGTGACATTAACTTATAGAAGAAGAAAGACCAAGGCCACCACAGTAGAAGAGACTGTGCTGGGAACTAAGATGGCTGTGTTAGTTAATCTCGGATAAATATCTCAGATAAGTTTGTGTTTAGCTTAGTTTCCAATGTCTCAGCCCATGGTCATTTGCTTCTACTACCTTTGGACCTGTGGTAGTTGTGTACATCACAAGGAGACCACTAAGCACTGGGGAATGCTGGGATTATGGCAGCTGGGAAGCAGAGATGCAGAGAGAGGCTGGAAGAGACTGTGAACATCCTGTGGTAACTTAATTTCCTCCCATTAGATACCATCTCTTGAAAGATCTACTACCTTCCAGCACTTGGGAGGTAGAGGGAGGTGATCTCCATGAGTTCAAGGTCAAGCCTGACCTACAGAGTAAGACCCTGTCTCAAAAAAAAAAAAAAAAAAAAAACCAACAAACAGAAATGATTCTACAACCCCTCAATGGTGTCATGGGCATCAG
Organism: Rhynchomys soricoides; assembly: GCA_019843965.1. Lineage (NCBI taxonomy): Eukaryota > Metazoa > Chordata > Mammalia > Rodentia > Muridae > Rhynchomys > Rhynchomys soricoides. The sequence continues at coordinate 546,385 of JADRCH010000186.1, forward strand.
TCTTTGGGTACATGTCAAGATCCCAACTGTGGCATAGGATCTGAGTTAAGAGCAACTGAGGTCTCAATGTCAGGAGGGGCCATAAATCAAATTAAATATGGGTAGGGCACCTCAGTACCTAAGACCGATGGGGAACATGTTGCCCAAAGCCTTTACACCTTAGCCTGATGGACAAACACTGGGGAAGGAAGTCAGTGAAGGTGGAGCTCTCCTCTTCCCTACTCCTTCCCTCCCCCCTCTCTTTTTCTCCCCCATCCTCATGTGGTGGGAGTAGTGTGTGTGTGTGTGTGTGTGTGTGTGTGTGTGTGTGTGTGTCTTAGAGGTATTAGATGCACATTGAACATGGGCCGTGATTTACTGAAAGGTGCACCCCGTCTTTTCTCTTTGTGTAACTTGGATGCCTTTAGCTCTCTTTTCATCTGGTAAATTTATATCTCACCCTCTAAGGCCCACTCACATCCCCACTCACCTGAAAAGCTTGCCTTGACCCACCTAGCTTCTGGTTTCTTCTTTATCCCTTTGTCAAATATTCATCAAGGAATAAACTCTACAGCAGACTCTGTAGCAGTTAGAGATATAGAGGGCCAGATATTCTCTGCAGATCTTTGAACAAGTCAGACACATATCACTACATAGTACCAGGTCTGTCTTTGAAGATAGCATATTTTATTGCAATTCTTCCTTAGGCTTCCACTGATCCTGGGTTGGTCTTAGCAGAGCCCTTCCCATCCTAAAGGATATCCAGGCTCACACCAGAGACCTCCTGTTAGAGTACAATCTCCTCATAATAAAGGTCCTTCTGCTCTGAGTACACAACTGCACAGGGCTTATGTCAAACCAAAACCATGGCTTGCTGAAGATATTGCACATTTTGGGGTCAGCTAAGTCTGGGATTTGGTACCAACTCTGCCACTTAGTAAATTCATGGTCCAAGACAGTTTTTGATTCGCTTGTTTGTTGGGTGTGCTCTGCAACTAGTAACTTCTAGGCCACTTACTAGAGGGGGTTGAGAGTTCTGAAGAAACAACTTTATTTAAAGCATCACAAAGTCCTGAGCTCCAGATCAGCTGTCTGGGACTGACTGCAGTTCTTTTTTGCAAATACCTGTTAGCCTAGGGTCTCTCTCCCCATTTGCAGCCACTACTTGGATCATTGAAAGAGCTGTCCCGGTGGCTTTCTTGTTCTTCAGGCAAACCAAGCATACCTGGGCAAATGCACACTCTGTGCTTTGTCGCCACCTGTTGGAGGCAGAAGAAATAACCAGTCCAGTCCCAGAACCACAGTAACAGTTGCTACTAAGAGGTGCCTGGTCTCAAGGGAATAAGACAGAGTCAACATAGTAGGACACCCAACATCCTCCTCTAGCCTCTGTAGCTCACACACAAGTGAACACACTAATACACACTCATGCACATACACACACACAACACACAAACAGATAAGAAGAGGCACAAAGAAAAATCATCATAGGCTGCAGAAACACTTTTATTAATGAAGTAATGAGCTGCTGAGGTCCTGTGCTAGGCAGACTACTGACAAAGAATAAATAAATTCTGCTGGTGCTCAGAGGGAAAGCACAGCTGATGTGACTGAGTGGCTTGTGGAGAACCTCAGCTAGCAGCAAAGAAGGCCTCTGACAAGGAGATCTGTGCTGGTACAGGGTGATGAAAAGCAAGCATGGGCCACCCTGAAGACCCCAGACAGTACACTTCTTCCCATCACAGTGGCTGTTATGCTGCACTGTTATGGCCCACGTGCTAGTCTGTTCTCCTGACCTGACACAGTATCCACCAAAGAGATGGGAGTGACACCCAGGTGATACTCTCAAGAGCCTGAGTGCCCAGCCTCTGGAGGGTGGCAGTTGGAAAGAAGCAGTCAGAAGTGGCCGAAGTCACCCTGAGCTCTACTGTGAGGGGCTGAGGGCTTCCTCCTGCAGGGGACACCCAAGAGTTCTAAGCAGGACTGTGGCAATGTCCTATATGAGACTGTATAAGTGAAGTGAGTCTCTGCATCCCACCGCATTGTAATCACCTCTATGTGGACAGCCCCACTGCATATCTGGTAGGAGGGCCCCAGGTCTCTCTCCTGAAAGCTTTGGGCCTCCTGCCCTGGTACCCTTGCCTGCAGTCCTGTCTCCCAGGGTGAGAGCAAGTGGGCCAGGATGATGAGGCCTGAAGAGCCCATTCCTATAGCTGGGGAATAGCAGAAACCCAGGGCCCCATGACAGTCAGCTACCAGTCACATGACAAATTACTCTCCCCAACCTTTAGCTTAAAGGAGGAAGGCTTTGTTTGGTATCAGAGGTTTAGGTCCATGGTCATTTAGCCCTGTCTCCAGGCAGCTCATCATAGCAAGAAGCTGTTGGGGGAAAACACACTCCCCTCATGACATCCAGGAAGCAAGAGAGGAACATGAAAAAACTAAGGTTCTCTTCTTCAAGGCCTTGCCCCTATGATGTAACATTCTTCTACTGAGCAGTACCTCTAGAAGATCCAGTTACCTCCCATTGGCACCTCAAACTGAGGATCAAGCCTTTACATGGGCCCTTTGGGACAGCTACAATCCAAATCAGGACCCTCCATTTGGTTAAAATGAAAGGGCTCCCCTTCTGCTCAGTGCTGTCAGAGAGAGCAGCCTGCTGCAGTCCATGGCCAACTTCTTGCACAGGGGACACAAGTGGCTTGGGCACAGTTTCTCTTCATACAGGTGACATCAGAAGATGAAGGAGAGCAGGCTCTCAGTCCCTTGCGAGTCCTCATCTCTCTAACTCCGAAACGGGGCCTGGCATGCTGGTGCTGAGTCTGGATCTCCCCCAAAGTGCTGCATTTTGGAAAAGAAATGCTCAAGCCCCCAGAAGTCAGACTTTAAAGCATTTGTGCTTTCAGATGGACAAAATCCCAGCACCTCCTCCAAGTGCTTCCATGGATGAGTTTGTGTTTGTGACAGTGGTTATGAGCTAAATCTACCTTATAGTCTGTGGTTCTTGGGAAGAAAGAAGACTTGAAAGCCTGTGAGTAACACATCGTCACCCATGCTATGGAGGAGTCAGGCAAGTGAAGAGAGCTAGGAACGGTGATTCCCATCAGCACATCAGGCTTTACAGGACTGGGAATGAGCTGCCATTTGCCTGAGTGGGTCAAAGCTGCAAAGTGGGTCAATATCAACCACTTCAAAGTTGGGTTCTGTAGCATTGATTGAACCTTCTTCGGGGTTCTGTAGCATTGATCGAACCTTCTTCAGCTGGGTTGAGAGTACCACAAGATACCACAATGGCTAACTTTAGTTGTCAGCTTGACTGCATCTGGAATTAATGAAAATGCAAGCACTGGGCACTCCTGTGAGGGGTTTTTCTTTATCAGATTATTTTAGAATGGGAAGACCCACCCTAAATATGGGTGGCACCTTCTGGTGGCAGATCAGATAAAGGACAACTTTGGGGTTAGCCTTCACAGCCCACACTGCTCACTTTGGGGCTTGTTTTTCCAGGGGAAAGGAAAATCTTTCAGTTTGGTTTTGTCTATTTGTTTCTTAGTGAAAAGACAGTGAGCACTGGTGTCTTTTTGTTAGTCCTTGGGCTCCGGGGGAAAAAAAAATCTAAGCCCAGAGGACCAGCAGCCTGTCTCACTAATCCCATCCTGAGGCTAGGATATAGGCACTACACCTGTCCTGCCCTCTCCTGAGCCCTGTCCAGGCTGCTCTGGCCTCTTCAGAAGGCTCACATGCAGAATCTCTCCTCTAGGTGCCAATGCCCAAGTCCAGGACTCCAGGCTTCTGGGGTTCTCCTGGGCACTGTCTCTAGATCTGGAAAATACTGCTCAGCATCTCCAAGCTGCTCTGACTTGCCAGGGGCAGCAGGACATGGAGCAGGCTTTCTGCTTACCATCTGTGAGGCAGAGTTGTGCAACTGAGAGAGAGCCAAGCAAAGAGCCCAGACAAGGAAAGATCAGGGTCAGGCTGGTGACAGTGCCATCAAATAAACCAGGATCAGGATGTGTGCGTGTCGACAGGAAGCATGGCGGAGCTGGGCATGGCCACAGGCCAGTATGTCGGAGCATGGAAGAGGCATGAGGGACTGGATCTCCAAATCCTCCTGAACAGAGAGAAAGTACTAAGATCCATCAGAACATGGGACTCAAAAAGAAAGAGGATAGGCTGTCTTAGTATCCATCGTCTTGAGATCCGTGACAGGCATGCGGTTGGGTAACAAACCCTGGGTAACGTTAGTAACTGTTGAGTCCACTCACATTAGGTTTGAGTGAGAAGAAGCTCCACACATTTAAAACCAGCGCACGCACTGTGGCCTTTAGATGCCTTTCCTTTTCCTTCCTCCCTCCCGCCCTCACCCTCCTCCGTTTCTTCTCACCCCCTTCCTAACATATTTATGTCTACAAACGTATCTAGAATGATGTTGCCAATACAGATTTATGGCGTGAGGCACTAGGTTTTGTAATGGTTTCCCTTCCCTCCTCACCTTTGCAGTAATCTTGAATGCTTTTTCTCAGTCGATTGTTTTGCTTTTTCATCTTATTAGCTTTCTCATATTTTATTGTCTCTTTAAGAACTTGTTTTGATCATATTCACTACCCCTCCAGCTCCTCTTAGATCCAGCTCCACACCCAACCTTGTGCTGTTTTCTTTTGTTGTTAAGCCCATCAAGTACAATTTGTGATGCCCATACACTCATGGATGGATGGCCTTTCACTAGAGCATGGTCAACCTACCAGGGGCCATACCCTTAAAGAAAACTGACTCTCCTTCTCCCAGCAGCTATCAGTAGCCAATGTCTCCTTAATTAGAGGTGGGACTTCATGCCACCTTCCCTGACCATGCTGGGAATTTGTATGACCTGAGCTTGCACAGCCCTTGTGCATGCTTTTACAATTGCTATGGGTTCATATATGCAACTGTCCAGATGTGCCCAGAAAACTTGTACTCATCTGCTGCCTCTGGCTCTTACACTCTTTCTGCACCCTCTTCTGTAATGATCCCTAAACTCTAGCAGGAAGGGGTGTGATATAGATGTCCTACTTAGGAGTGAGCATCTACCACTCCCTTGTTCTCTGTGCCTTTACCAGCTGTGTGTCTCTGTGTTAATCTCTGTCTAGTGCAAAAAAGAATGATGTGAATTGAGAGATGCCCCAAACTATGAGCTTAGTAAGATGTCTTTAAGAGTCTGTTTAATCCTATGCCCCTTAGTAGGTTCTCCTCTAAAGCCTATGATTTATCTGGCCACAGGTTCTTGTTCCTGATAATGGTGGCAGATATAGTTTTTAACTAGTTGAGTGTGTCTTAAATTCAATCAGATAATAGTTGGTTACTGCACCATTGCACAGGTAGGCATGTCTTACCAGGCCTGCCACTGTTGTAGTTCACAGATGGTAAGATTAGTGATTACTTTTCTCCTCAATAATGTGCACATGCATAGTCCTTTGCAGCACTATAAAGGCCAGCCAGTAGTAATGAAGCTTTCATGTGAGTACTAGATTAATTTCTTCACATTCTAAGATGTAAGTATGTGGTGTCTTCAGCAATGGGGTCTTACCACTAAGTTTAGTGGGGGTAGCCAAGAGCATTGGTAACAGCCTGTAATGTCTGAGAGTCTATAGGAACCCACTGCCCAACAACTCCAAAAGAGATCATCCATTCCTGGGATAGGGTTTTTATCTGTGGTATCTAGTAGGGACACTGTTGCCCTGTTAGAGTAAAACTCCATTTAAATTATGTGCATGTGTGTGCGTGTGTGGGTGTGTGTGTGCGTGCGTGTGTGTGTGTGTGCGTGTGTGCATGTGTGTGTGCGTGTGTTCCATTATTTCCTCTTTAACCTTTTAGACCACTAGGTTCTTTCTACATTTTATTGAAATCCCTCCACATCTCCTTATTAATTGTCCAATCTCTATGGGTATTTGTGGCGGTTTGAATGTGCTTGACCCAGGGAATGGCACTATAAGGTGTGGCCTTGTTGGAGTAGGTGTGACCTTGTGGAGGAAGTGTGTCACTATGGGGGTCAGCTCCAAGCTACCTGAAAATAATCTTCTCCTGTCTGCCTTTGGTTGAAGATGTAGAACTCTAAGGTCCTCTAGTCCCACGTCTGCCTGGATGCTACCATGCTCCCATCTTGATGATAATGGACTGAACCTCTGAACCTGTAAACCAGAACCAATTAAATGGTGTCCCTTATAAGAGTTGCCTTGGTCATGGTGTCTGTTCACAGCAGTAAAACCCAAAGACAGTATTCCAAACAGATCACACATATCTGAAGATTCAAAGCTAAGATCCACATATGAGAGAAAACACATGACATTTGTCTTTCTGAATCTGAGTTACTTCATTCAGAATGGTTGTTTCCAGCTCCATCCATTACCTGCAAGTTTTACAGTTTTGTTTTTCTTAAGAGATGAACAATATTCCATTCTGCAAATGTGCCATATTTTCATTATTCATCCATCAGTTAATGGACATCAAGGCTAGCATGAATAGAGACAGTGAATGAAAGTGAATGAGCTCGTATCTTTACAGTATGATATAGAGCCATTTGTGTATATTCCAAGAGATAGATAACTGCACCATGTAGTAGATTTATTTCTAGCTTTTTTGAGACAAGGTTCCTGGATGGACTGAAACTTACTATGTGAATCAGACTAACAGAAAACTCATAGAGAGCCTCTTGCCTCTGAATCCAGAATGCCACAATTAAACATGTATGCCACCATTGCCCAGCCATTTCTAGCTTTTCTAGAAGCCTCCACAGTGGTTTCCATAGTGGTTGGAACAGTTTTCACTCCACCAGCAGTGGATAAGTGTCTCCCTTGACCCACATCCACAGCTCTCCTCACCAGCAACGATGAGCATCACTCTAAAGTAAAAGGATGTCAGAGGTATTTCGAGCAGATGGAAGTAATAAACAGGCGGAGATGTTCTAATACCTGGCAAAATAGAATTCAAGCCAAAAACTAGCCAGAAAAGATAGGGAAATGACATTTCATAGTCAAGAAATCACTGAGCGAACTCAGATCCTCTGGAAGAGCAGCCTGTGCTCTTACCTGCTGTCTCTCTAGCTCCCTCTTCCTTTTGATTAATTTGGCTAAAGGTTTGTCAATCCTATTCATCTTTTCAAAGAACCAACTCTTTGTTTCATTGACTCTTGTTTTGTTGTTGCTTCTATTTTATTAATATCAGCCTTGATTTCCATATTTAATATAACCCTAATCATCATACATGTGTCAAGTACAAGGGTGGTCAATTGCAGACAGGAAGCACCAGTAGATTTACCACAGATTGACCCCAACACAGTGAAAGTGGTGATATCAGTACCACACTCTCACCAATGGACAGGCCATCCAGAAATAACTAAATAGACAAACTCTGGAGTTAAATGACATCATAAACCAAAGCACCTGACAGATATCGCAGCCAAACATTAAAGAAGACACAGTCTTCCCAGCAGCTTATGGAACTTTTCTTCAAAACTGACCACATATGACACAAAGCAAATCTCTACACACACACACACAGAGAGAGAGAGAGAGAGAGAGAGAGAGAGAGAGAGATCACAGTCTGCATTCTATCTTAGCACAATAGAATAAAGCTGGGGAAAAGCTACAGAAAGTACACAAATGCATAGAAACTAAACAACACACTACTGAATGATAATTGGGTCATGGAAGAAATTAAGAAGAAAATTGAAAATTCCTAGAGCTGGATGCAAATGTCTATGGGACAGAATAAGGCAAAGGAAGAAGAAAGTGCCTACTAAGTACCTACGTTTAAGAAAAACAATTGAGAGATCTCAGCTTAGTAATATTTTTTAAAGATATAAATCTTTAAAAATCTTATTATGTACACAATGTTTTGCCTACACATAGGCATGTGGGCCTGAAGAGGGCACCAGATCCCATTACAGATGGTTATGAGCTATCATGTGGTTGCTGGGAATTGAACTCAGGACCTCTGAAAGAACAGGTCTCTTAACCTCTGAGCCATCTCTCCAGCCTCAACTTAGTGACTTAATGATGTACCTGAAGAACTTGGAAAAACAAAACAAGCAACCCCCCCTCCAAAAAAAAAAAAAAAAAGAAGAAGACGTGAAAAGTTAACAAAAATCAGGATTGAGATTAATCAAATAGAAACAAACAAACAAAAAACAGTTCAAAGAGTCAATAAAGCAAAAAGTTGGTTCTTTGGAAAGACTTCAGACAAACTTTTAGCCAAATTAGAAAAAAGAAAGAAAGAAAAGAAAGAAAGAAAAAGAAAGAAAGAAAGAAAAAAGAGCTGGAGAGACAGCTGCGCGGTACAGGCTGCTCTTCCAGAGGACATGGCTTTGCTTTCCAGCATCCACGTGGGGCTCACAGCTGTCTGTAACTCCAGTTACAAAGGATAAGACACCCTCTTCTGGCTTCAGCAGGTATCAGGCATGCACACACTGCACAGATATACCTGAAGGCAAAACAGACATACACATTAAATAATATTTTATTTAAAATGAAAATTTTAAGACTGTATTTCACCAAACTGGAAAATCTAAAAGAGCTGAATGAATTTCTAGATCTGCATGGCCTACCAAAGCTAAACTAAAAGGAAATGTGTAATTTAAATAGACCCCCCAACATCCAGTAAAACAGAAGCAGTAACTAAAAGTCTCTTTAGGGTCTGATGCCCTCTTCTGGGGTGTCTGAAGACAGCTACAGTGTGCTCATAGACATAAAATAAATAAATAAATAAATCTTTTTTTAAAAAAAAATCTCTTGCTTGAACAAATCTTAGGGCCAGGTGGTTTCAGTGTAGAATTCTACTAGATCTTCAAAGATCTCACTCTAATATACCTCAAAATTTTCCATAAATAGAAAATAAAGGAAAATTTCCAAAAATATTTTTACAAAGCCAGTAATAGAACCTGATACAAAAACCAGATAACAGCCCAACAAAAAATTTATGGACCAATATCTATCATGAACATGGACCCAAAAGTTCTTGATAAAATACTTGCAAAGTAAACTCAAGAACACATAAAAAAGACTATCCACCCATGACCAGTCATCATCATCCCAGGAGAGCCTCAACATATGTAAGTCAATAAATTAAACATAATCCACCACATAATCTGACTCAAGGAGAGAAACCACAAAATCATCTCATCAAATGCAAAAGACCTTTGACAAAATCCAACATCCCTTCATGATAAAAGTCCTGAAAAATCTAGGGATACAAGGGGACACATTTCTTGATAAATAGAGAAAAACTCAAAGCATTTCTACTCAAATCAGGAACAAGCAAGGATGCCCACTCTGTCCCCTCCTGTTCAAAAGAGGACTCAAAGTCTTTACTAAAGCAATATCCTGAGGAAAGAGACCAAGAGGGTACCACTATGATAGTGTGGTGGTTTGTATATGCTTGGCCCAGGGAGTGGCAATTTTGAGAGGTGTGGCCTTGTTGGAGTAGGTGTGGTCTTGTGGGTGTGGGCTTTAAAGTCGTTGTCCTAGCTGCCTGGGAGCTAGTATTCTGCTAGCAGCCTTCAGATGAAGATGTAGAACTCTCAGGTCCTCCTGCACCATGCTTGACTGGATGCTGTCATGTTCCCACCTTGGTGATAATGGACTGAACCTCTGAACCTGTAAGCCAGCCCCAATTAAATGGTGTCCTTTAGAAGACTTGTGTTGGTCGTGGTGTCTGTTCACAGCAGTAAAACCCTAACTAAGACAGATAGAAAGAGGTCAAAATATCCTCATTTGAAGATATGATCCTATACATAACTTTAAAACGCATTTGGCATTTTAATAAAGTAATTCAATAAAATTTCCAGAAATTCTGTAACGTCTACTTAGCAGGACAGGGACAGACACTGAATTGCTGGATCAGACAAGCACCTGGGGTAGGATGACATGCACAGTTCTGAGACAGCCTGGAATCTTTCCTGGTGATGCACATGCTGTTCCTTTTACCTGGGATGCCCTCCCCTCCTTACTTTACCAAATTTCTGCTCTTTTAGACCCATCTCAATGTAAAACATTTACAGATTCCCCCACTCCCAGCCAATCAGGCGCTCTCTGGAGACTGAGAATCTGAGCAGTGACAGGCACAGCAGAAGACTTAGTGTCACTCACTAGACACAGTGTCCAGGGAAGACTGTTCAGGCAGGGGGGTGGCACCAAGTCCACATGGTGCAGCCTAGCCTCTGTTTATTGAACTCGATCCTGGGGCTGGACCTCATGCCAGTTTCCTGTGCTTGTTTGAGTGCCCACCTGCTACTCTGACTTCCAAGAGTTGAGACTGTGCTGCAAGAGGATCACATAGCAGATTGAGATTATCTAAAGATCATTATGAGAGGCCATTGCCCCTGAGAGCCAACCTTGGGAAAGATGGGGCATAGCCATATGCGTATCTGAACAGCCTCCTTCTAAGGTGGGAGGGGAAGTTCTCACTTGCTTAGGAGTCAGCCCATCCTGTGGAAAAGAAGGAAAGTGTGTGAGGCTAAGGGAGAAGTGCAAAGTCATATGACCAGGAAAAGCAGAGCCCTGAACTTTTTCCAACATCTGCTTCTTCTACTACTTTGAAGGACTCCCTGCAGGGGTGAGACCTTGCTATGCTTGGTACACCTTCTGGCTGTCTGGTACACCAAGAGGACTCAACAGATGCTTAAAGACTGCTAATCCAGTTCTGTCAGCGGGTGCGCTTTGCAGATGGGACATCAGACTGGACAGAGCTGAGGACAGCCCCAAGTTTTGATGCAGGCGCTCAGAATTCCCTAAAACCCAGTTTCTCTCAGCCAAGGCAACTGTCCTGTGTCTTCTTTCTGGAAGGAGCTCCCAGGGAGGCTGGCGGGTCAGGGGGTCAGGTGTACAGATGAGCTTGTTGGTTGATGTAAGAGGAGATAGAATCGGTCCTGGCTGAGTTGAGCTCAGTGTGATTCTACCTGGGCCCAACAATACTGTGCAAAGGTCAACAAGAGATTCCAAAATGGATACTCTGCAGGATTAGTGAGTGGGTAGAGCCAGTGACAGGAAGCTGAGCAGAAGAGGTGAAGCAGAGCCCTGTCAGATGCCACACGGCTGAAGGGATGGAGATGAACGACCTGATTTAAGATGAGGTATTAAGGGGTGGGTGGTGCCGAAGTGCAGATTGAAGAGATGGGAGGCACAAGAAGGAGGAATGAGCAGAGCTTAAGGATGGGCAGGCTTGAGGGAAGGGAGGTGTTAAGAAGCGGGGGAGAAGGGATTGGCAGGCTAGAAGAGCTTGAAAAAAGAAAGCATGGCCTGGAAGAAGGGTTGAAGAGGCTAGTTGGGCAAAGCTAAAATGGGCGTGGCCAAGATGGATATGGGCGGGGCCTCTTGGGTGAAGTAATTAAACAGTTGAGCTGAAGCAGTGTACAGAGTTGAGGAGAAAGTCCGAGGCAGAAGGGTGGGCGGGGCCAAGGGGTTGGTAGAGCTGGTTGGCACTGGCAGACCTCAAGTAGGGTGAGCCAGGGAGAGAAAGCGCAGGGCACTGAGAGGTCGAAGCTACTAAGTCACTGGAGGGAGCTGCTAGGACAGGTGGTTGTGATGACCTGAGGAAGCAGTTGTGACTACTGATCATGCTGACGTCACACAGGCAACAGCGGAGATGGGAGGCCACTTTAAGGTAAAGTTCCTGAGAGAAGGGGCTGATGACATCGTAGGGTCACCGGAGGAGCATCAATGTGTTATTTATTTATGATTTCTCTGCTTATTTAAGATTAAGTACTCAAAGCCATAAAGTTTCTTTTTTAAAAGTTACTTTTGCTGTTCTTCAAAAGTCTGGTAAGGAAGGTGTCCTCAGTTTCATTTGATTCTAGAAACTTTAGAATTACTCTGTGGTGTCTTCCATGGTCCATTCCCCACGGTCCATTCTTCATTCCAGGTGTATTGTTCAGCCCTCAAGTACTTAAGTAGTTTCTCTTGCTAGAGATTCCTATGATCTACAGTGATCTGTGATCTATGATCTGTCATCTACTAAAACACAAGAGAATATTTCAGTTTCTTCGTTCTTTTCTAAGTGATCATTTCAGGCTAGTGTATGACCTATTTTAAAGAATATCTATGTGCTGATAAATGTGCTTCTATCTGTGATGTAGTTTAACTCTGATGCTTTTGATTCATTTTAATTTGGATGGCCTGTTTAAATAAGAGTGTGTTGAGATCCCTCACTATTGTTTTAGTCGGATCTAGCTACCTTTAATGTTTGTTAGTGTTTGTTCTATGAAATTGGGAGCCCTAATATTCATTGCACATATGTTTAAACTGTTATATCTCCCTGATGAATTGGTCACCATGTTAATATGCAATGTCCTTCTTTATCTCTTCTAATTTTGAAGTCTACTTTATCAAATTCCAGAATAATGACACCGGCTTGCTTTCATCTTCTGCTTTTGATAGATTGACTTCTATCATCCAACTCTTGGTCCCTGGATGTCTTTTCCTTATGTATTACTATTTATGTGGGGGGGTGAGGGGGTGAGGGAGGTGGGGGGTGAGCCATTTCATGTGTGGTCTGGGAACTGAACTAGGATCCTGTAGAAGGGCAACAACTGCTTCTAGCCACTGAGCTATCTTTCCCACCCAAGTATTTGCCGGTCAAACATGTTTCTTGAAGACTAGTGATTTCTCTCTCTCTCTCTCTCTCTCTCTCTCTCTCTCTCTCTCTCTCTCTGTGTGTGTGGTGTGTGTGTGTGTGTGTGTGTGTTCATATGCGTGTGCACATGAATATGTAAGCTAGAGGATAACTCTAGGTGTCACCTTCAGGAACTCTGTTCATTTTCTTTGAGCCATGGTCATTCATTGATCTGGAATTCACCAATTAGTCTATATCATCTAGACAGCAAACCCTAGGATGGGTGGATACATTGTTTCATTGAGTTCTGCAGAGTCTCAGTCTGCAGTCCAGGCAGTTCTGAACTCACTATGTAGCCCATCCTGGTCTTGAACTTGGAATCCATTCTCCTGTCTCCACTTCTTAATTGCTAATATTATAGACAAGAGCCACTATACTCTATACTACATCCTTCCTGTGGGGGAAGGAGCTCTGGGACTTCTCTGAAGTCCATCTTGCAGGCAGTACACTCTGGCCTTGGTATTTAGGGGTTGAGATCTGGATATTACTACCTACCATTTCTCTAATGTGTCTCAACAAATAGATCAGGATAATGTTTATAGGCATATTGCCCACACCCAGTTCTGATGTGTTGCAGGATGTTTGATTACACTGTGAACCCCGAGATTGTGTTATTTACTGGAAAAACTTGTTCGTAGTTGTGGTGTGACTCGGCCCTAGCACAAACCTTTAATCCAAGATTTTTCTGCTTGAATATTGTAAACAGGGTTAAATAAAGTCAACCATAGGGCAAGAGGCAAAGCAAGCAACCAGTTGACAGAAAGTGAACATAGGATCATTAAGAAAAACACTTAGAGACTAAGAGAGAGTCAGGAAGATAAATAGAGAGGAACAAGAAGTAGAAGCAAAGGACATTCCGTTTGAAGGAGGGTTTTTTGGAGGAGAGAGAGGCATTCCTTCTGGGAGACTGGCTGAGGAGGAAGGTCAGCAGGGTGCTTTCTGTGACTTTCGGGCTAGGAGGCTTTCACCCCAGCATCTGGCTCCCAAGTCTGCATAAAACTGAATAGTTGATATTTTGTTAAACAACACTGATGCATACATATCTAAATGATTTCCCATTTATCCATGTATGTTTTTATTAAGCCAAGCTGAATTCATATCTCCATTTATAGTGCAGTACAACGGGATTTCAAACTTTTCTCTTTTTTTCCACTCTCCAACAAGGAGTTCTCAGTTCTTGCCACCCACAACCTATTATTCAACCACGGTGGCAATTAACTCCTACCTTTCTAAGAAACTCATTTACTGTTGAAAATCCATGTTGATATGGAGACTCACAGCTTATATTAACTATAAATTTATAATTTTCAGGAAAAATGTAATATCAAAGTTTTTATACCCACTTTTTAAATTGAAGATTAAAATCTGGAGAATCACCCTTTGTCATATAAAATTGGATATGTTTTTAAAAAAACCATATAGCTGTGTTCCTGTATCCCTATCAAATATAGAACAGCCCATCACCTTGAGATTTTCCAACTGCATCTCCTTTGATCAACCCATCCATCCCTACCTGACCTTCCTGTCATTCATAGTCTGCTCTACAATGTTCCTCATAAAGAATGTTCTGTGACTGAAACAATAAACCCACAGCCTGTGCAGTTCGTCTCTTCTCATGGAGTGCATAGGGATGCACTTTGTTTTCCAAGTATTCAATGTCAACTCCCTCTGCCTGTATATTGCTGTGCTGGAGCGCTGTTATTCCTCACACTTGACAGAAGACTGTCACAGTGTGACACACAGTGAAGACTTCACAGTGACTGTGAAGAAAGCTGCTGGCAATGCATGCATGCAGGTGATGTGTGTAGGCTCGTGTTTTCAGAGAGTTTAGGTGCAACCTAGACCATCTGTGTATTTATTTGTTTAGCCAGAGAAGCCATTTTGGATTATTAATTCTAATTATAATTAATTTGCTACCAAAGTATACTGGCCCAAGCCTGAAATCTTAGCACTTCCAGAGGTAGAGACAGGAAGATCCGGAGTTCAAGGCCATCCTTGACTACACAGGAAGTCCAGCTGAGCTACTTGAAACACTGTCTAAACACAAACAAAGTAAGCAAGCCAACAGCCAAGATCTTGCTGCTGAGAGTGCAGATTATATGCAGCTTTGCGAGGTCCTTCGCCTTTGGCCTTATTGTTTTCACACACACACACACACACACACACACACACACACACACACAAACCCATCAATTACTAAAGATTCCTTATTTTTTTAAGAGTTTATAAATGCTGAGGTTAACCATTTGTGATATGAAATGCTATGGGTTTAGACAAATATATAGTTATGGACCCATTCCGAGTCAAATACAGAACAGTCCTTCCCCTGGAAAGTCTCTGGATGCACAGCCTTACTTCATTCACACACCACCCCGCCCTTGCTGCAGCCATCAACACCCACCTGTCTGTTACCTGCCTGCCAACGTTCCTTTTAAGTACCAGCTTATGAAGTGAACCAGTAAGCACTGCCTTTGTGGTCTCCTTCCACTTCACATGATGCCTTTAAGGTTCGTGTGTGTTGATTTACCACCAGCCCACTCTTCCCTCTTGCTGTCCTACCGTCCGTCCATTCCTTTGCTGGGACATCATCGATCTTCTTGCTTTATGGCAACCATGAAGAATGCTGCTTGAGGCACTGGCCTGAAAGACTGTGTGGTTGCATGTTTTCACGTGATTTATGTGGAACCAGGAGTGTGACTGTAGGTTCATATGGTGAGCGTGTGATGGAGCAGGATCTACCATCGTTTTCCCAAAAGCATCGGGATTTGTCCTTCCCTCTGAGGGCCAATGACTGATGGCAGACAAGTATCTCCTTGTGGCTCTAACATTATGCACCTGGTTCAGCTAAATATTATTTGCTGCTTGGATATCTTATTTTTGAAGGCCCTGTCCATGTCTTCTCTTTGTGAGACATGGTAGTGAATGCTGGAATAGATTGTATTATGTAGCCAAGGCTGGCCTTGAATACGTGACCCTTGGACTTCAGCCTCCTGAATGCTAGGACAATAGACATGCACACACAGGTCTCACGTTCTTCTTGAAATTTCTAGCTATATCATTTCCTTCATTGCCTCCTGCATTCCTGACCTCTTAATAGTGGTGAATATCCTTTTATGTCAACTGAGTATTTAAAAAGTCATTTTGTTAACATTTGGCTCAAAATGTAGAAAGTCTACATAGCTTAACATTTTTCTAAATTGTCTACTTCCATCACCCAGTTTTTATTTTATTTTTATTTGTTTGTTTGTTTGTTTGTTTTAAGACAAGGTCTCACTATATAGCTCTGGCTGTCCTGGAACTCACTATATAGACTAAGTTGGCCTTTAGCTCAAAGATATCCACCTGCCTCTGCCTCTCTCCAGTGCTGGGATTAAAGGCATGTACCACTCTACCCACCTCATCACCCAATTTGAAAGTTATTTCTTTAAAAAAATCATAAAATTAAAATTATGAAAGTGAAGAGTATGTGTGGCTGTCACTAGGTCACTAGGTCAGAGAGATTTAAGTGACATTTAGTTTTACCCTTGAGTTGCTCTTTTGAAATATTGAGTGACACATAATTCTATCACATACATAAGATATACCTGTGGCAGCACTTGATATTTCATTTGGATTTGTGATTAAACACATATGACAAGTGTATTGCTTCCATGGAATTGACTGCTGTCACAGGCAGATGACTTTCATGTCTGATTTATACTGAATCTCAGAGTTTAACTTCATAAGAAATGCTTGATCCAGAAAGTCAGAGCCCTGGAGCTAAGAGGAGGCTGAGAGCTTTTGAAAATTAAGTTTTGTTGCTTTTCAGACAGGTTATCATATAGCCCAGGCTGGCCTAACTTCCCTGTAGCCAAGACTAACAGGCCTGAAGATCTCCCAAAGGCTGAGCACAGGCAGTGGTAGCCCCTGGGTCTCTGGGGAGACCTTCTCTGCTTGCTCTGAGAAACTGAGACTAAGACTGTTAGAAAAAGATCAAAATAATCAAACTCTCGGGGCAGTGGTGGCACACACCTTTAATCCCAGCACTTCGGAGGCAGAAACAGGTGGATTTCTGAGTTCGAGGCCAGCCTGGTCTATGGCCGAGTGAGTTCCAGGAAAGCCAGGGCTAAATAGAGAAACCCCGTCTTGAAAAACCAAAAAAAAAAAAAAAAAATCAAACTCAGGGCTGAAACCAAACAAAAAGAACTATATAAAGAATCAACAAAACCAGGAGCTGGCTCTTTGAGAAAATCAACAAGATAGATAAACTAACCAGAGGGCACAGATACAGTATCCAAATTAACAAAATCAGAAATGAAAAGGGAAATATAACAACAGAAACTGAGGAAATCCAAAAAACCATCAGATCTTACTACAAAAGCCTATACTCAACAAAACTGGAAAATCTGGACGAAATGGACAATTTTCTAGACAGATACCAGCTACCAAAGTTAAATCAGGATCAGATAAACCATCTAAACAGTTCCATAACCCCTAAAGAAATATAGGCAGTCATTAAAAGTCTCCCAACCAAAAAAAGCCCAGGACCAGATGGGTTCAGTATAGAATTCTATCAGAAGGACAAAAAAGACCTAATACCAATACTCTTCAAACTCTTCCACAAAATAGAAACAGAAGGAACACTACTCAATTCATTCTATGAGGCCACAGTTACTCTGATACCAAAACCACACAAAGACCCAACAGAGAAAGAGAACTTTAGACCAATTTCCCTTATGAATACCGATGCAAAAATACTCAATAAAATTCTCGAAAACCAAATCCAAGAATACATCAAAATGATCATTTACCACGATCAAGTAGGCTTCATCCTAGGGACGCAGGGATGGTTTGATATATGAAAATCCATCAACCTAATTCATTACATAAACAAACTCAAAGAAAAAACCACATGATCATTTCATTAGATGCTGAAAAATCATTTGACAAAATTCAATATCCCTTCATGTTAAAAGTCTTGGAAAGATCAGGAATTAATTCACAATCCATACCTAAACATAGTAAAAGCAATATACAGCAAACCAGTAGCCAACATCAAACTAAATGGAGAGAAACTTGAAGCAATCTTACTAAAATCAGGGACTAGACAAGGCTGCCCTCTCTCTCCCTATCAATATTGTACTTGAAGTTCTAGCTAGAGCAATTAGACAACAAAAGGAGGTCAAAGGGATACAAATTGGAAAGGAAGAAATCAAAATATCACTATTTGCAGATGATATGATGGTATACTTAAGTGACCCCAAAAATTCCACAGGAGAACTCCTACAGCTGATAAACAACTTCAGCAAAGTGGCTGGATATAAAATTAACTCAAACTAATCAGTAGCCTTCCTATACTCAAATGATAAACTGAGTAAGAAATTAAGGAAACTACACCCTTCACAATAGTCACAAACAATATAAAATATCTCGGTGTGACTCTAACTAAACAAGTGAAAGATCTGTACAACAAAAACTTCAAGTCTCTGAAGAAAGAAATCAAAAAAGACCTCAGAAGACAGAAAAATCCCCCAAGCTCATGGATTGGCAGGAGTAATATAGTAAAAATGGCCATCTTGCCAAAATCTACAGATTCAATGCAATTCCCATCAAAAGTCCAACTCAGTTCTTCATAGAGTTAGAGCAATTCTCAAATTCATTTGGAATAACAAAAAACCCAGGTAGTTAAAAACTATTCCCAACAATAAAAGAACTTCTGGGGAATCACCATCCCTGACCTCAAGCTGCATTACAGAGCAATAGTGGTAAAATCTGTATGGTATTACTACAGAGACAGGCAGGAAGATCAATTGAATAGAATTGAAGACCCAGAAATGAACCCACATACCTATGTTCACAAAGAAGCTAAAACCATCCAGTAGAAAAAAAAACAGCATCTTCAACAAATGGTGCTGATTCAACTGGCAGTCAACATGTAGAAGAATGCAAGTTGATCCTTTCTTATCTCCCTGTACAAAGCTCAAGTCCAAGTGGATCAAGGACCTGCACATAAAACCAGATACACTAAGAGAAAGTGGGGAAAAGCCTCAAACACATGGGCAAAGGGGAAAAGTTCCTGAACAGTACACCTATGGCTTATGCTCTAAGATCAAGAATCAACAAATGGGACCTCATAAAATTACAAAGCTTCTGTAAGGCAAAGGACATGGACAATAGGACAAAACAGCAACCAACAGATTGGGAAAAGTTCTTTACCAATCCTATATCCAATAGAGGGCTAATATCCAATATATACAAAGAACTCAAGAAGTTAGACTCTAAAGAACCAAATAATGGGGAACAGAGCTAAACAGAGGGAGGCAGAGGCAGGCAGATTTCTGAGTTCAAGGCCAGCCTGGTCTACAGAGTGAGTTCCAGGACAGCCAGGGCTATACAGAGAAACCCTGTCTCGGAAAAAAGAGAAAGAGAGAGAATTCTCAACTAAGGAAACTCGATTTGCCAAGAAGCACCTAAAGAAATGTTCAACATCCTTAGTCATCAGGGAAATGCAAATCAAAACAACCCTGAGATTCCACCTCACGCCAGTCAGAATGGCTAAGATCAAAAATTCAGATGACAGCAGATGCTGGGGAGGATGTGGAGAAAGAGGAACACTCCTCCATTGCTGGTGGGATTGCAAGCTGGTACAACCACTCATGAAATCAGTCTGGCAGTTCCTCAGTAAATTGGACATAGTACTACCTGAGGACCCAGCTATACCACTCCTGAGCATATACCCAGAAGATGCTCCAACATCTAATAAGTACACATGCTCCACTACGTTCATAGCAGACATATTTATAATAGCCAGAAGCTAGAAACAACCCAGATGTCCCTCCACAGAGGAATGGATACAGAAAATGTGGTACATTTACACAATGGAATACTACTCAGCTATTAAAAACAATGACTTCATGAAATTCACAGGCAAATGAATGGATCTAGAAAATATCATCCTGAGTGAGGTAACGCAGTCACAAAAGAACACACATGGTATGCACTCACTGATAAGTGGATATTAGGCAAAGAGCATGGGATACCTGCAATAAAACTCACGGACCACATGAAGCTCAAGAGAAAGGATAACCAAAGAGTGGATGCTTCAGTCCTGCTTAGAAGGGGGAACAATAATCAAGGGAGGTAGAGGATGGGAGGGACTTGGGAGGATGGGAGGGACTTGGGAGGAAGATGGGAGGAGAAAAAGAGGGGAAGAATCAGGTATGGGAGGAGATGGAGGAGATGTACAGAGGGTCAGGAAATTGAACAGAGGTGTGTAGCGATGGGGGATGGGTAACTGTGGGTAGCAACCAGGAAGTCCCAGATGTCAGTAAAGCAAGAGCCTCCCAGGACCCCAGAGGGATGACATTAGCTGAAATACCCCACAAAGGGGAGGGAGAACCTGTCGAGACCATATCCAGAGGTTAGGCATGGCCCCCACGTTGAGGGATGAGACCACCCACCCATCTCCAGAATTTTAACCCATAATTGACCCTGTCTAAATGAAATACAGGAACAAAGAATGGAGCAGAGACTAAAGGAAAGGCCATCCAGAGACTGCATCAAATAGGGATCCATCCCACATGCAGACACCAAACCCAGACACTATTGCTGATGCCAAGAAGTGCTTGCCTGATACAGCTGTCTCCTGAGAGGCTCTGCCAGATCCTGACCAATTCAGATGCAGATGCTTACAGCCAACCATCAGATTGAGCACAGGGACCCCAATAGAGGAGTTAGGGGAAGGACTGAAGGAGCTGAAGGGGCCTCATCTGGCATCAATGGGAGGGGAGCCCCTTGGACCTGTGAAGGCTTGATGCCACGGTATAGAGGAATGCTAGGGCAGTGAGGTGGGAGTGGGTGGTAGGCAGGGGAGCACCCTCATAGAAGCAGGGTAAGGGGGGAATAGAATAGGGGGCTGCAGAGGGGAAACTGAGAAAGGGAATAACATTTGAATTGTAAACAAATAAAATATCCAAGTAAAAAATAACATCAGGAGAAAATATTGGTGGGAACCTTGAAGTAATGGGAGGTTGTCCCCTACTAGGTGATGCTGGCACATGGAGGACATTTCCTTCCAAACACCCAGAAATCATTTCTAATTATTCAAATTACAGGAGTCACATCATAAACAATTCTGAAACAATATGACAGAAGTAACAGTAAATATTTTTAATGAAAATATGAAATGAAAAACTTACCAATTTTTATGCTAGGTATATCAGAGAGTTTAAGTCACTAAAATATACTACATACAAAGAGCATTGGATACAGTGCCTCATTATGAGCCATTTAATTCAGACAAGTGTCAATATAAAACATTGATCTTTCCAATTTAAAAAAAAAAAACTAATTTTAGGAGTTTTAGGAAATATCCTAAGAAAACACCCTTGTTGCTATGCAAAGCACAGTCCCCTATGCTGAGATGTCATCGAGCTCAGGGTCTCGTCTGCAGATGCTGAAAGCCTCCCTGCAGCCCTCCAGCTCCTTCTCCCACAGCCTGCCTGGGACCTGACCACCTTCTGATTTTGCACTTGGGTGAAGGTCAGTTACTCAGACGGACATGGCATCAGGGTGACTCTGTGACTAAGGAGATGCTGCTTAGGTGAAGGGAGTCTTTAATGCATCTCTACAGCTTTCCATTTTCATGTCTGCTGAGGATGACAAGTTCCCGCTGGTGAGCATGGGAGCATGGCACCCCAGTGGAGCATCCTACTTCCCTATTGATCTCACTCGCTCTGTCCTAGATGACAGTCACCTGCAAAGGGCTGGGGACAACTTTGAGTTGCCTTGCCACACTTGTGGGCAGGATCAGAAGGTTTATGTCATATAAACAATCCTAACTTTTCTCGCTTTTCTCCTTAAACTTAATTGGGACCAATTTTATCCACTGTGATGCTTCTATTCTGGGATGAGGACTCGTGGACCTCCCATGACTTCCCCTGGTTCTGAAGATGCTTTTCCTTACACTGTGTGATAGGCAACACTTCCTGCCTCCCCCTACCTGTGGTTCATGTGATTTCAATTTTGTGTTGATTCACTAATAATGTCAGGAAGAGGAGAGCTTTCTCCGAATGGAACTGTATGCACTGTGCTCCAATCTCCTGAGCAGGGATGGTGCTCACACCTTCATCCAGGACTCAGGAGAAGGAGGCAGGGCATACCTAGTTCAAGAGCAGCCTGGGTGACTCACAGAGACCTTGTCAAGAAAAACAGTTATTTTAGGGAGACCCTCAAATAGGTACTAGAGCTAGAAAACAATACTTTAGTACATCTATTCTCCATGTTTGAATTAATGCATATACAACGGATGAAAAAATAGTAACTTTCAGAGAGAATTTCAAATCTAGAAGAAACAAGAGGAAATATGAAGACTAAAGACTGTACATTTACAGTTTAAAATTGCTCAAGGATGTGCATGGGACGGATAAAAACTAAAGGAAAGCAACAGAGAACTTTAAAACAAGGTGGCAAGTACCCATCATCAGGAAGGGAGAAATAAAAGGAGGCTTTGAATATGAAATGAGAGTATGTAACCAGGTGGAGCCATCCAGGGAGGAGGAAGCCTTTGTAACCAGGTGGAGCCATCCAGGGAGGAGGAAGCCTTTGTAACCAGGTGGGGCCATCCAGGGAGGAAGAAGCCTTTGTAACCAGGTGGAGCCATCCAGGGAGGAGGAAGCCTTTGTAACCAGGTGGAGCCATACAAAGAGGAGGAAGCCTTTGTAACCAGGTAGAGCCATCCAGGGAGGAATTAGCCCACAGCCTGTTATTACAGGAAAAGAAGGTCTCATCCTGAATCCTGCCCTTCTCAGCCTTTCATAGACCAGACTTCTGCCTTACACTCTAGCATGGCGTGTCACATTGACCATCCATTTACATCTGGTCCTCTGTGCCCACACATAGTTGCTGGGAAACTCTGGAGATGGGGACATGCAGGTGAGACTGCTGTTTGGTGGAGCCAAGAATTGTTCTTTGGAGAAGCTGGAGAGGTCTGACTGAGTGCATGTGCCAGTTCTACTGTGACCTGCTGAGATTTCAAGCAGAAGAGTCCACCTCTCCAGGTCTTCATTTTCCTCTCTCTCTCTCTCTCTCTCTCTCTCTCTCTGTGTGTGTGTGTGTGTGTGTGTGTGTGTGTGTGTGTGGAGGGAGGGGACATATGTGTGTTCATGTGCATGGGGACTCTTCTTTTGTGTGCATATAAAATAGAGGTCATATTTAGATGTCATTTATTCCTCTCCATCTCAGTTGCTAAGACAGAGTCTCTCACTGAACCTGAGGGACACTATTTCAGCCAGACTGGTAAGACAGTGAGGTTCTCATTACTTGAATCACAGGCATGCACATACATTTAAAACTTTTATTTTTGTGTTGTGTATCTGACCTCTGAAACTCATTCATGCACAGTAATCACTTTATCCAGTGAGCCATCTCCCAACTGGCTCCCTAATGTTAATACATGAGAATCACTCCATGTCCATTAACAGTGAGGATTAAGTAAGATGGAGGACACAGTACACTGCTCCTGGACCCTACCACCTCTGGACTAAATAAGATACTGCAGAAAGTAAGTAGCTCACAGATGCTGGGTTTCACTAAAGCTTTCATAGAGGTCCTAGAATGTAGCCCTCAGTACTTGTTAATAGTCTGAGCTCTGGAGTCGCTCAGCATGGATACCAAGTCTCCTCTGTTACATAATGATGGAGCCAGGAACAGATCTGCAGCCTGTCAGAGACCCCTTTCTTCATCTGTCAGATGGGGAGGGTAGTGCTTACTTCCCAGGATATTGTGGGATTAAGGAAATAGTAGATAGTCAGAGCTTTGTGCCCAGTAAGTACTCCCTTAGTAATCCTGGGGAGGTCTGACCCTGTGAAGCCTCATCAGAGGACACCATCTGTGTGTCTGTCCCATGCTAGGCACTGCAAATGCTATCTCTGAGAGAGTACTGTGGCTGTTGTCACTGTAGACAAAGCTGTGATGAGAAATATCAGCTACTGTGATGATAGAGCTGCTGAGCATAAAAACTACATTTCCCAGTACCCTTTGCGGGTCAGAGGCAGCATGAGTGATATGGCAGGGCTAACTAGGATGGAGTCACCAGGCCTTAGGTCCTCTTTATTTCCCTGTCCCTAGAATCACTCTTGACATTTTAGTACTTGTAATGGTTAAACCCCATTCTATTTTGTTGGCACATGACCCTTTGTCATGCAGTGTGACTTATTAAAAATGAAGAAAGTGAGTCCTCTGCCACCAGGGCTCCATAGCCAAATAGCACCGGGAGAAAGCTAGCCTCCCAGGAGTGTACAAAAACCAGTGAGAGAAGGTAAGAGGAGTAACATTGCTTAGCGGGACTTGCCCGGAATCCTTAGGACACACAGACTGAGGAACAGCCCAGAGGAAAGAGCCTTCCAGTTTCCATTTGTGGCAGGAGACCTCTGCCTGGGCCACCAGGGCTCCATAGCCAAATAGCACTGGGAGAAAGCTAGCCTCCCAGGAGTGTGGGCAAGCCTGTCTGCTCAGAGGGACCCACCTGGAATACCTAGGACAAAGGGACTGAGGAACCAGCTTCTGGTTTCTTTTGGTGGCTGTAGAGCAGATCCTGTGACACAGGGCTCCATATGCAAATAGTGCCAGGAGAGAGCTGGTATACCAAGAATGCTGACACACTTTTAAGCACAGGCAAAACCACCACTTCTTTTCAAATTCACTGGACCAAGAGGGATCCTTGTAGAGCCATCAGGACACAGGAAACAAGGGACAGCTGGGGATTAGAGCCTTCTTGTTTCTGTCTGCAACCCAGAGCTGACCCTGCACCAGAGCTCTCCAAACCCAAATTCCTCTCAGAGAGAACTGGTCATCAAGGAGGATTGACACCTAGACTTGCAGGAAAGACAAGCCACAGTCAGAGTAAGACCAGCTAACACCAGCGATAACCAGATGGCGAAAGGCAAGGGCAAGAACACAAGGAACAGAAACCAAGGCTACTTGGCATCATGAGAACCCAGCTCTCCCACCACAGCAAGCCCTGGATACCCCAACACACCAGAAAAGGAAGACTCAGACTTAAAGTCACATCTCAAGAAGATGATAGAAGATTTTAAGAAGGAAATAAATAACTTCCTTAAAGAAATATAAGAGAACACAGGTAAACAACTGGAAGCCCTTAAAGAGGAAACACAAAAATCCCTTAAAGAATTACAGGAAAACACAATCAAACAAATGGACAAAGCCATCCAGGAATTAAAAACAGAAATAGAAACAATAAAGAAATCACAAAGGGAGACAACCCTGGAGTTAGAAAACCTAGAAATCAGTTGTCATAGATGCAAGCATCACCAACAGAATACAAGAGATGGAAGAGAGAATCTCAGGTGCAGAAGATACCATAGAAAACATGGACACAACAGTCAAAGAAAACACAAAATGCAAAAAGCTCCTAACCCAAAACATCCAGGATATCCAGGATACAATGAGAAGACAGAGCCTGAGGATAATAAGTATAGAAGAGAGTGAAGATTCCCAACTTAAAGGACCAGTAAATATCTTCAACAAAATTATAGAAGAAAACTTCCCTAACCTAAAGAAAGAGATGAACATAAATATACAAGAAGCCTACAGAACGCCAAATAGACTGGACCAGAAAAGAAATTCCTCCTGTCACATTATAGTCAAAACACCAATTACACAAAATAAGGAAAGAATATTAAAAGCAGTAAGGGAAAAGGGGCAAGTAACATATAAAGGCAGACCTATAAGAATTACACCAGACTTCTCACCAGAGACTATGAAAGCTAGAAGATCCTGGGCAGATCTCATACAGACTCTAAGAGAACACAAATGCCAGCCCAGGCTGCTATACCCAGCAAAACTCTCAATAATCATAGATGGTGAAACCAAAATATTCTATGACAAATCCAAATTTGCACAGTATGTTTATGCCCTACAAAGAATAATACATGGAAAATGCCAACTCAAGGAGGGACACTACACCCAAGAAAAAGCAAGAAAGTAATCTTTCAGCAAACTCAAAAGAAGATAGCCACACAAACATATAAACAACATCGAAAATAACAGGAAGCAACAATCACTATTCTTTAATATCTCTTAACATCAATGGACTCAATTCCCCAATAAAAAGACATAGACTGACAGACTGGATCCATAAACAGGACCCAGCATTTTGTTGCATCCAGGAAACACACCTCCGTGTTAAAAACAAACACTACCTCAGAGTAAAGGGCTGGAAAACAATTTTCCAGACAAATGGCCCTCAAGAAACAGGCTGGAGTAGCCATTCTAATATCGGATAAAATCGACTTTCAACCAAAAGTCATCAAAAAAGATAAGGAAGGACACTTCATACTCATCAAAGGAAAAATCTACCAAGAAGAACTCTCAATTCTGAACACCTATGCCCTGAATGCAAGGGCTCCCACATTCATAAAAGAAACTTTACTAAAGCTCAAAGCACACATTGCACCTCACACAATAATAGTGGGAGACTTCAACACCCCACTATCATCAATAGACAGATCTTGGAAACACAAACTAAACATAGACACAGTGAAACTAATAGATGTTATGAACCAAATGGATTTAACAGATATCTATAGAACATTTCATCCTAAATCAAAAGAATATACCTTCTTCTCAGCACCTCATGGTACCTTCTCCAAAATTGATCATATAATTGGTCACAAAACAAACCTCAACAAATATGAGAAGATTGAAATAATCCTGTGCCTCCTGTTAGACCACTATGGAATAAGGCTGGTCTTCAATGGCAACAACAACAGAAAGCCCACAGGAACTGGTTCTTTGAGAAAATCAACAAGATAGATAAACCCTTAGCCAGACTAACCAGAGGGCACAGAGACAGTATGCAAATTAGCAAAATTAGAAATGAAAAGGGAGATAGAACAACAGATTCTGATGAAATTCAATAAATCATCAGATCCTACTACAAAAGCCTATACTCAACAAAACTGGAAAATCTGGATGAAATGGACAAGTTTCTAGACAGATGCCAAATACCAAAGTTAAATCAGGATCAGATAAACCATCTAAACAGTCCCATAACCCCTAAAGAAATAGAAGCAGTCATTAAAAGTCTCCCAACCAAAAAAAGCCCAGGACCAGATGGGTTCAGTGCAGAATTCTATCAGACCTTCAAAGACCTAATACCAATACTGTTCAATCTATTCCACAAAATAGAAACAGAACAAACACTACCCGATTCATTCTATGAGGCCACAGTTACACTGATACCAAAACCTCACAAAGACTGAACAATAAAAGAAAACTTCAGACCAATTTTCCTTATGAATATTGATGCAAAAATACTCAATAAAATTTTTGCAAACCAAATCCAAGAACACATTGAACTGATCATTCATCATGATCAAGTAGGCTTCATCCCAGGGATGCAGGGATAGTTCAATACCTGGAAATCCATCAATGTAATCCACTACATAAACAAACTCAAAGAAAAAAACCACATGGTCATTTCATTAGATACTGAAAAAGCATTTGACAAAATTCAACATCCCTTCATGTTAAAACTCTTGGAAAGATCAGGAATTCAAGGATCATATCTAAACATAGTAAAAGCAATATACAGTAAACCAGTGGCCAACATCAAACTAAATGGAGAGAAACTCGAAGCAATCCCAGTAAAATCAGGGACTAGACAAGGCTGCCCTCTCTCTCCCTATCTATTCAATATAGTACTTGAAGTTCTAGCTAGAGCAATTAGACAATAAAGAGAGGTCAAAGGGATACAAATTGGAAAGGAAGAAATCAAAATATCACTATTTGCAGATGATATGATAGTATACTTAAGTGATCTGAAAAACTCCACAAGAGATCTGCTACAGCTGATAAACACCTTCAGCAAAGTGGTCGGATACAAAATTAACTCAAGCAAATCAATAGCCTTCCTATACGATAAATAGGCTAAGAAAGAAATTAGGGAAATGACCCCTTCACAATTGTCACAAACAATATAAAGTATCTTGGTGTGACTCTAACCTAACAAGTGAAAGATCTGTATGACAAGAACTTCAAGTCTCTGAAGAAAGAAATCCAAGAAGACTTCAGAAGATGGAAAGATTGCCCATGCTCATGGATTGGCAGGATTAATACAGTTTGCTGTTCTTATTCATCATATGTGAGAACAGTGGCTGGGAGAAAAGAACAGAATCTCACTCATCCCTCCTGAGCAACTCTCCTCCCCTGACCATAATCCACTGAAGACCTCAGCTCCACCTCACACTCTACAGACCATCTCACCTGTCCTAAGCTGAGCCTTGGAGGATCCTGTGTCCTATGGTGGCTGCATCAGTGTGTGAGCTCCTTCCACATTAAATTCTGAACACGTCATAGATTATGTGTTTTCTTATTTCACGTGTTTGGGTTTTACTGGAGCAGGAACAGCATCTTACTTTGTTTTTATCCACAACGTCTTGATTGCTGGGAACATTACAGACAGAGTTTTATTATTTTGGGTGAGTTTGAATGAGAAGGATTGTGTGAAAGAAACCAGTCCTTCTCAATGAAAGGGTTCTTATGGATTGGGTATGCAGTTATTCTATTTGGAGCTATCTTTTCTTGATTTATTGTAAAACCAAATTTCTTAATATATTTCTATTAAAAATTGTTGGGAATTGTGATCTGTGAATCCAGATGTTTCTCATTCCACCCACAATCTGCCAGTTCCTCCAACTGTGATCTTGAACACTCTTAGGCTTAGCCCCAGTCACCTCCTCCTGAACATATACACAGCCATGTGCCTGTGTCAGGTGGGCAGTAGGTATATAAGAGCATGCTGTTTACACAGCAAACATGGCAGTGTTCTAGCACAAGATGGTATCTATGGATATTTCCCATGCTGGTTCTCTCATGCAGTGTCTTATGTTTGTGCTCTGAGGGACTTAAGGCAGATCATAGTGACTGGTCAACTCTGTCCCTGCCTGAAACAGAAGATAAAAGCTAAATAAATTACAAAACAGCAGAACATTGGAGTGGAGCCCTTTTCAGAGAACTCTCATGGAAAGTTCAGTGTTTGAGCAATGCTCTGTAACTGCATCTTCCATGTTTCTAATCTCAATCCAGAACATCCTCCGAGAGAAGAACAGAGGGCAAATGTCAGCAGGAGCTTACTCCGTGTCTTCTTCCTTCAGGATGTGAAGGCAGGGGGAAATAGAACTTCAATTATAACAGAGTCGGATCTATCCAATATTACAGAATTAACTAAAGGAAAATGGTCCAACTCAGTCTTGAAGGATGAGCTCCATGGGGGTCTAAGTTCCCTCTCTGTAATTGACCTGTGATACTTCTCCACACTCTGATGTACCAGCCCCAAATTTATTTTATGAAATGAGGTAGTTTGAATGAGAATAGCCCCCATAGGCTCATATATTTAAATGCTTGGTCCTCAGTTGGTAGATCTGTTCAGGAAAGATAAGGTGTGGCCCTATTGGTGAAAAAGTGTGTCACTGAGGGTGGGCTTTGAACTTCAAAAAACCTATACCAAGTGCTCTCTCCAGCTGGCTTGGGCCTCTCTCTCTCTCTCTCTCTCTCTCTCTCTCTCTCTCTCTCTCTCTGCTTCCTGCTTGTGGATCAGATATAAACTCTCAGGTACTGCTCCAGATCCTTGCCTGCATGTCTCCACTCTTCTTGCCACGGTGGTTATGGGCTCACCCTCTGAAACTGCAAGCCTCCAATTAAATCAGTGGTTCTCAACCCGTGGGTCATGACCCCTTTGGAGAGTAGAATGACTCTTTCACAAGGGTCACATATCAGATATCCTGCATATCAGATATTTACATTATAATTCCTAACAGTAGCAAAATCTATGGAGTGAGTTATGAAGTAGCAATGGAATAATTTGTGGTTGGGGGTCACCATAGCATGAGGAACTGTATTCACTGATTTAATGCTTTCTTTTAGAAGTTGCCTTGGCCATGGTATCTCTTTACTTCAATAGAACAGTAATTAGGACAGGAAATGTACTATATATGTTGTTGAATGTTTACTTTTTTTTTTTAGCTAGACACCTCATATACAGGGCATGTAATATCATAAAGAAATTCATTACATAGTAAAAAAATATCACTGGAAGTCAAGGGTATGAGGTGGAATTGTTTTATACTTCTTTAGACCATATGACATCATTATGGAAGATATTAAGAAGAGACGAAGAAGGCAGTGGTGCTACATGCCTTTAATCCTAGCACTTGGGAGGTAGAGACAGGTGGATTTCTGAGTTCGAGGCCAGCCTGGTCTATAGAGTGAGTGCCAGGACAGCCAGGGCTCCACAGAGAAACCCTGTCTCAAAAACTAAATTTAGACGGAGCTCAGGAAGTCTTGTGGAGGAGTTGGGGGGAAGGATTGAGGAACTGGGTGATCAGGGGACAGATAGGGACAAGAAGACCACCAGAGTCAACTAACTTGTACCCTTGGGGCTTCCCAGAGACTGAACCAACAGCCAAAGAGCATACAAAGGGTGGACCCAGCCACCCTCTGGTATATATGCAGCAAATGTGCAACTTGGTCTTTTAAGCAGGTCCCCCCAACAACTGGAGTGGGGGGCTTACCCTGTTACCTGCCTGTAGATCCTGTTCCCCTAACCAGTCTGCCTTGTCTGGCCTCAGTGGGAAAGGATATGCCAGTGCTGCAGTCACTTGAGGAATGACTTGGACATTGTGCGAGGGGCACTGGGAAGAGAGGGGGCTGCGATCAGGATGTAAAGTTAATTAATTAATTAATTGGAAAAGAGAAGACGCAAAAGGGATGGAATTCACAAGTACAAGGTACCTTTAGACCTGAGGCAGATAGCTGGTGAAAACATGTGACAAAGCAGACATCCTGAAATAAAAATTCTGTAGCATGGTTAGAAACGGTTAATCCTTCATAAGATCATGTGTTCCAGACAGCAGTGGAGTGTTGATTCAATGAGTGGTGCTAAATTACTCCCGTTGCACTGTGAAGCGTATGCGTTTGTTTTCCAAATCCGCTCACAAGAATCAGAACACAGTATGGGGGGAAAGAGACAGTTCTGTTTTCCAATGATCAGGGCAAATGGTAGTTTTCTCTGAGCAACTCAGACATATGAATTGTGCTTCGATAACCCAGAAAACAGAGGAGAGAGTAACAGGGCTCCATTGTCTCCAAGCATTAACAGGACAAATGTCACCAGGAGCATATGCTCCGGATGTTATTTTATGATCTGTGTGCACTGAGCGGCAGGAGCATGTGTTATACCTTTATTTCATGGAAGGAAAACACACCTGTAGAGTTTAAAGTAAGTAGCTGGCATGACGCGAATATTGGCACTAGCTGACGAAGAGGTACAAGAATTCTAAAATGCTTTCTCTCACATTGTTTCTGGAAATATGTGTTTTTATTTATTTGCACTGAGCTAACCAGAAAAGAAACAAAAAAGAACTTGATCTTTATGAACAAACATTGATCGCCCTGTCAGACCACCCAGGCAATGTGCTGTCAGCTCTGCAGAGTGGGTGCAGGCTGTGCTAGTGTCAGGGTCACTTCAGAAACCTCAGCCCTGCAAACCTGAAGCTCTTAGGAAAGTCACTCAGTCCCAGAGGCTGTGACTCCTCAGTGATACATCATGGCTTCAGGGATTCTGGCTTTGGAAGCAAATTTCCTGGACCGTACAAATCTATATAATTTTATATCATAAGCATCAGTGCTGGGCAGTGGTGGTGCATGCCTTTAATCCCAGCACTTGGACAGCAGAAGCAAGTGGATCTAGATACTAGGGAAAAATAGCTGGTACAACAGAAAAGGCAAAACCCTCACCCAGCAGATGCCAGCGCTGTTTCCAAAGATGCCAGAATAAATGAACTGTGGGAATGTGATGGGCAAACCATGAAGATCACTTGGGCTGAGGGAGGGCAGCTGTTTCTGAAAGACTGTGTAAGAATCAGATATTTAAATCTTAAAGACTTTGTAGCTATGTCTTCAGGCTCAGACTGGCAGTAGGGATGTTACCTAGTGTTTCTAAATAAGCATCCAGAAACAGCAGGAACAGATTCCCCAGAGGAGCATCATGACACAGACTCTAGCCATCAACATGGACCCTACACAGTGCTACAGCACAACCTGCTTCCCTCACCACCCAGTGATGGCTCCCGAGAGGCTCAGCTTTGCTGCTAAGCAGTTCTGACCTCCCTCCCAGTGCGTTCACTACATCAGTAACAAGAGGAGTGAGTCTGATCCTGTCCATCTCTTCACAAAGGTTCAGAGATGAGTTTGGGGGTAAACCTGAAAATCAAATGGAGACATCAGGACAGGGTGGGGTCCGTTGTCCAAAAATTTCGTCAAACCATTTCAGTTTTTCCTCAGAGATTCAGTTTTTTTTTTTTTTGTTAGAAAACATTACACATAGTACATGGGAGAACAAAGAGAAAGACAAAACATGCAACTGGCTCTTGTCAGGACATTCTGTTCCAGGTCTCGGTGAATCAGGGAAGGGAACCTGCCACTGTTCACTGTGACTTAATCCTTAGTGCCCTAGCAGCCTGACCATCGTGGCCGTTCAGTAACAGTTCCTACCTGGCTGGCAGAGGCTAGGAGCCAACAATACTAATTTGTGATTTCTGAAATTGATTGGGAAGAATAGTGAGCATAGAGGGCAAGGTGCAGTCTTGTGAGGTTGCCCTCTGCAGCAGCCTCCATTCCTTATGGAGATTTAAAAATTTTAATAACTGACATCAAAACAGTTCCGCTGCATGTACATAGATACACAACTGAGGATGTTTAATTAAAGTGAGGTCTTCAGACCTTTCGATTCTCTAATGATTTGTCTTAGGAATAAGTAAATCAGTAAAATGTGTGTAACTTGACAGTCTATTCAGCTATTCATTATGAGTTATTTAGTCTATAGGTATAAATGTAAATTCTAAGTTAATTTTTGAAAGTCTTTAAGGAAATTATATCTTAAGAAGAAAATATGTTTATTGCCCATGCAGAACACAGTCCCCTGTGCTGAGGGGCTGTCAGAGTTCAGCATCTCCTCTGCAGAAGCTGAAAATCTCCCTGCAGTTCCCAAGTTTCTTCTCCCACAGCCTGCCCGGGACCTGACCACCTTCTGATTCTGCACTTCTGATTCTGCAGAGCACTTACCCAGATGGACGTGGCAGGGGAGGACTCTTTGCCTGAGGGGATCCTACATAGGCTTGGATTAAGGGAGTCTTTAATGCATGTGAGCAATCTGTAATTTTAGCATCTGTAGGTGACAAATCCTCACTGGGGAGCACGGGGACCTGGCATCCCAGTGGAGCATCTTCCCCACTTTGATCTTGCTCCCTGTGACATGGATAACAGCCATCTGGGGAGGGCTTTATCTGCCACACCTGTAGGAGGGATCAGCTGGCCTCATTATGTAAACTCTAACTTTGCTTTTTTTGAACCTCAGGTGTAATCAATCCCAAATCATTTCATACTTTGTGATGAGTCCGCTCTGGGGCGAGAGACTCCTGGGCCTCCCATGACTTCCCACAGGCTCTGAGGCTCTCTCCCTACAGTGCTAACAGGCATGAGGAGCACCTGGTTCCTATGTAGTGTCGGTTCTCTGTGCCTTGGTTTCCATATTCTCAGCTTCAGGATTAGAGCTGGGAATAAAGTTTACAAGTCAATTTAAATGGAAGTAAAATAAAGAAGCAGAGAAAGAGGCAAAGCTGGGGGCTGGTGGTGATGTGGTCACAGGCAGGTGAAATGGCTGAGACCCAGGCTGTACCCCAGTCTCAGAGGACCCTGACTGACCAGTCTATGCCTCACTGGTGCAGCAGAAAGTCACACTCCTGAGGTGACAGAAACTCCCTATAAATGCTCTCCAGTGTTTTGTGTCATTATATGGAGTTGTACAAGGCACTAGGAACCTGCTGACAAAATAGAGCCCAGTGGCCTCTACTTAGAGTCAAGGTGGCAATGCCTGCAATCCTGGCATTTGGGAGGTAGAGACAGGAGAATATGTGTTCAAGACTGAGAGGCCAAACCTACTTCCTCTTGGAACCAGCTTCCATCTTAAGAGAGAAAAAAGCTAGCCTGAGAACTTGACCTGCAGCTAAATCCAAGTACCAGTAAGGACCCCACGGCTTGTCCTTGGCCAGAGTTACTCTCTAGCTACTTCTTAGCAACAGCTAATCAAATATTAGGCTGATTGTTCAGATGTACTTTCAGACTGATCGTTCATGGTCTTGCTTCAGAGCACTGACCTGTTGGCTTACAATAGACATTCAGTTAGGTGCTTGCCAGGCTTCACACCCCCCATTACTTATTTCCATTTCCAATAAGACCTTGTCCCAATGAGAGTTTGGGGCTACTTTACCAAACTATCCTTGGTGGTCTTTTGGGGTTCACGAACACTTCCTGGCACAAGACTATGTAGAAATAAACAGTTATTTGGTGGACTCACAAATAGTTCAGGTTTTAGAATTGGAAAACATACTTTAAAACAACCATTGCCAGTGTTAGACATTCATACAGATATAAGGGCAAAAAGATTAGTAACCTCAGAGACAAGAAGAAACCTAGAAGGAACTCAGCAGAAATAGAGGAATTGTAAGCTACAGGTTTCCAGCCTCAGGTTCCTGTGAGAATTAGAGACTGTGAAAGAGCTACAGTGACCTTCAAAGCAAGTTGACAGATGTCAATCACCGTGCACAGCTCACTTTATCCCAGACCCAGCACTCCTCTGCCCTCCGCCAATGTCTGGCATGACATGGCCCATTGATCACCCGTTTAGAGCCAGGTACAGTGTCCCCTCCCCAACAGCCCCTGAAAGGCACTGGGGATGGTATGGCAGAGATGGGGCTGCTTTTTTAGAAAGCCAAGAATGTTCCTTTGGAGAAATCAGTGAGATCTGAACACACACCCTGGTTCTAATGTAGATGTGTAT
Source organism: Rhynchomys soricoides (assembly GCA_019843965.1). Taxonomy (NCBI): domain Eukaryota; kingdom Metazoa; phylum Chordata; class Mammalia; order Rodentia; family Muridae; genus Rhynchomys; species Rhynchomys soricoides. The sequence continues at coordinate 580,898 of JADRCH010000186.1, forward strand.
GGATTTAGAAAAAATGAGACACCCTGCTGGGTCTTGGTTTCATGATTTTAAATAAAAAGGAACTGAAATTGCATTTTAGTTGCAATGATTAAATAACACAAACACAGTGATGTCTGGATCCTTCCTCCACTGAGTGAAATCTGATGTCCAAAGTGGGTCTCAGGTGAACAATAACAATACCCACCAAACCCCCCCAAAAGGAAGAGGAAGCAAGAAACAAAAGAGCAAAATCAGGAAACCTGCAAGAGGGCTCAGCAAGCCCAAGGACCCAAGTCCTATCCTTGGGATCCATGTAAAGGTGCAAGGAGGGAACCAAGTCCACGGTGTTGTCCTCTGATCTCTATGTGCACCCTGTTGAATGACAAATCTTTACCAGGGAGATGTAATACATGCTACATAGAGAGCCAACAACAGAACAAAGTACAAATATCACCACAGTCCAGTTTGGTGGATCAATGAGTTTTATTAGAGTTGCTTACAGGAATATGGATGAGGGGTTATTTTCAGGAGCAGAAATTATTCAAAGACAGTTGTATCACCAAAACCCACCACAGTATGGGTGATAGCTCGCAAAAGCTGAGAATCTGGAGCACACTGCACAGCCTGCAGGCAGCTCAACACGTTGGAGAGTGGCCTTTCCAGGTGACTCAGTTGGTCTGAACCTCTTCCAGGCAGCTCAGCTTGTCTCAGTCTTTTTTGTGGCTTAATGCATCTGAAAGTGACTTTCAGCAATCTTAACTGTTTACTCTTGGGGAGGGAGGAGTTTAGTTAATCTGGTTAGCTTCAGGGACTTCCTAAAGCTATTTCAAGTTTTCTTTCTGTCTTAAGAACCTTCCCTGTAGGAGGAAATGTTTTAAATCTCCCAGGAGACTGCTACGCAACTCCTTCCACAAACTATATAAGTAATTGCCCTGGCTAGTTTTATGTCAACTTGATGCAAGATAGAGTCATCTAAAAAGGAGAGAATCTCAATTGAGAAAAATCCCTCCATAAGATCTACGTGTAGGGCATTTTCTTAATTAGTGATCGATAGGAGGAGGGCCCAGCCTATGTTGAGTGGTGCCATCCCTGGACTGGTGGTCCTGGGTCTATAAGAAAGCAGGCTGAGCAAAGCCGTGGAAACAAGCCAGTAAGCAGTACCCGTCCATGGCTTCTGCATCAGCTCCTGCCTCAGGTTCCTGCCCTGTTTAGGTTCCTGTCCTGAGTGCCTTCAATGATGAACAGTGATGTGGAAGAGTAAGCCAAAGAAACCCTTTCCTCCCAAAGTTTATTTGGTCCTGGTGTTTTGTTTCATCACAATAGTAGCCCTAACTACAACAATAACAATATTTATTACTACTACTACTACTACTACTACTACTACTACTACTACTACTACTACTACTACTACTCTTCTCCTCCTTCTCCTCCTCCTCCTTCTTCTTCAATCATTGCTTTAAAAAAAGACAACAGCAATACCAAAAACAGAAACAAAAAACCCAACAACTAAAGATCACACAACTTGCAAAATGCAGAGGCTTTAACCTGGGAAAACTGAATGTTCTCATGTGGAAGACGAAAACTAGATTCTCTCTCTCTCTCACCCTGTGCAAAAATCGACCCCAAATGGGCCAAAAACTTTACTGTAGCAGCTGAAACCTTGGTCCTGATAGAGAAAAGCCCTAGGGAACCCTTATTTTTTTTTTAATTTAATACTTTATTTACATTTCAAATGTTTCCCCCTTTCCAGATCTCCCCTTTGGAAACCCCCTACCCCATCCCCACTCCCCCTGCCTCTATGAGGGTATTCCCCCACCCACCCACACACTCCCATCTTCCCTCCCTGGCATTCCCCTAAACTTGGGCATCTAAGACTCTCAGGCCCAAGGGCCTCTCCTTCGCCTGATGGCTAAGACCTTCCTCTGCCACATATGTGGCCAGCACCATGGGTCCCTCCACGTGTATTCTTTGGCTGGTGGTCTGTCTTTGGGAGCACCGGGGGGTGGGGGGGACTGACCAGTTGACACTGTTGCTCCCTCCCTGTGGGGCTGCAAACTCCCTCAACCCACAGCAGACAGGGAGAGACTGTTTGTAAACGATGTGTATAATAATG
>JADRCH010000186.1:587989-830489 GCA_019843965.1 Rhynchomys soricoides
CATTATTATACACATCGTTTACAAACAGTCTCTCCCTGTCTGCTGTGATTCAAAGTCTTATTCAGGGACTTTTACATTTTAATACAGTGTAATGTAGCTTTTTTTTTTTCTTAAGGTTGAATTTACAGACTCCTTGTGAAGCCAAGGCCACCTAGATTTTCCCTCATGTCATCATTTTAGAAATCCTGTAGTTTTTGACATTCAGGCCTGTGGATGTTAAAAGTTATGATACAGTCTTGTTTCAATTGGCTATAAATGGGAGAAGGTTTATTAATCATCTGGAGTTCTCTTTATGAAAAAGTTACTTGCACATGGGCAGTTTTTTTTTAATTTCTTTTTTCATACTTTATTTACATTTCAAATGTTTCCCCCTTTCCAGATCTCCCCTTTGGAACCTCCCTATGGAGGCTGTGATTCAAAGTCCCCAACCACCCACCCACTCTTGGCTTCCCTCCTTGTCATTCTCCTATACTGGGGGATCTAACACCCTCAGGCCCTAGGGCCTCTGCTCCCCCTGATGGCTAACAAGACCCTCCTCTGACACATTTGTGGCCAGCACCATGGTTCCCTCCATGTGTATTCTTTGGTTGGTGATCCAGTCTTCAGGAGCATCAGGAGGTCAGGCCAGTTGCCACTGTCGCTCCTTCTCTGGGGCTGCAAACTCCCTCAGCTCCTTCAGTCCCTTCTCCAAGTCTTTCATCTGGGACCTCACACTCAGCCCTATGGTTGCTGTGAAGTGACTCTTGGGTATTTCAAACTTTTGGGCCAATAACCACTTATCAGTGAGTACATACTGTGTTCATTCTTTTGTGACTGAATTACCTCACTCAGGATGATGTTTTCAAGTTCCATCCATTTGCCTGCAAATTTCATGAAGTCATTGTTTTTAATAGCTAAGTAGTATTCCATTGTGTAAATGTACCACATTTTCTGTATCCATTCCTCTGTGGAGGGACATCTGGGTTGTTTCCAGCTTCTGGCTATTATAAATATGGCTGCTATGAACATAGTGGAACATGTGTCTTTATTACATGTTGGAGCATCTTCTGGGTATATGCTTAGGAGTGGTATAGCTGGGTCCTCAGGTAGTATTATGTTCATTTTTCTGAGGGTCTGCCAAACTGATTTCCAGAGAGATTGTATCAGCTTGCATTCCCACTAGCAATGGAGGAGTGTTCCTCTTTCTCCACATCCTCGACAACATCTACTGTCACCTGAGTTTTTGATCTTAGCCATTCTGACTGGTGTGAGGTGGAATCTCAGGGTTGTTTTGATTTGCATTTCCCTGATGACTAAGGATGTTGAACATTTCTTTAGGTGCTTCTTAGCCATTCGAGTTTCCTCAGTTGAGAATTCTTTGTTTAGCTCTCTTCCCCATTTTTTGATAGGGTTATTTGGATCTCTGGAGTCTAGCTTCTTGAGTTCTTTGTATACCTTGGATATTAGCCCCCTATGAGATGTAGGATTGGTAAAGATCTTTCCCCAATCACTAGGTTGCCATTTTGTCCTATTTACAGTGTCCTTTGCTTTATAGAAGCTTTGTAATTTTATGAGGTCCCATTTGTCGATTCTTGATCTTAGAACACAAGCCATTGGGCACACGGGCAGTTTTATCTCTTCCCTTTCCACCAACATTCCTTTCATTTCTTTTTAGTGTTTCTCCTAGTTAATGTTATTATAGGGCCAATGAGATGGCCCTGCAGGTAAAGCCTGACAACCTGGGTTTGATCCCTAGAAAGAGTAGAAGGAAAGATTTGATTCTTAAAACTCGTCCTCTGATTTCCATGATTGTGTTGTGGCATATGTTTAGAAAAAAAAAATAATGAAAGAAATGAAGGAAGGAAGGAAGGAAGAAAGAGAAAGAAAAGAAAATTAGGTATTGCACTAGACAAGATTGTAGCTTGGCACTGAATAAGTCTTGTAAGGAGGGACAACTTACCACATTCATGACCTTCCTTCAGCAAAGGCAATTGGCTTCTTGCTGTTAACCATGGCAGTGGCTCTCCGTAGTTTCTTAAGTATTCTTTAGTAGGCTCAGCTAGTTTTCCTCTATTGCTTGTTTTATCATGAGTGGGTCCTGAATTTTACCAAATGCTTTTTCTGCATCAGTTGATACAATTCTGTATCTTTTTCTTGAGCTGCTCAGATGGATTCTATTAATTGATTTTCACCTTCCAGTCAGCTTGAACACCTGGAGTGACTCACACTTGCTCAAGGTTTAGAGTCCGTTAACACACTGCTAGTTCACCTGGCTAACATTTGCTGAAGCCCTCTGCATCCACCTTGCTCTACAGACTTCCCTTCTTGTAATGTTATCTCTGATTTCACTGTCAGGGTGATTCTTCCCCAAAATGAGCAGGGTTTCTCTCTGCCTTTATCTTCTGAAAAAGTTAGTAACAAACTGACAGTACTGCCTCTTTAAATGTTTTGTAAAATTCATCAGAGAAACCATTTGGTGATAGGTTTTTTATTTACATTATTTATTCATTCCATTTTTCCAGTGATGCGATTCCGTTATTTTCTCTATGTCTCCTCTGGTAGTTTTTGTATCGGAAGGAATTTATCAGCTTCATCTAAGCCTTTGATTAATGGTCTTTTTTTTTTTAAACTAACAAATTAACTTTTAATTAAAAGTTTACAAAGAAAGCAAAAATACCAGGCAGTTAATTTACAAATGTTTTCTCTAACTATTCTAAAACAAAAATCAATCCAGTCTCATCGAAAGTCTCCCAGAGAAAATAATGCTGCTCCATTGCCACTTTTTGATAAAACATTATGACATATATAATTCTTAATTGTCCAACAGAATCCTCTGATATTACATGATTAATGATTGTTCAATAGGTACTAATTAAACATTCATTCTTGCAATCTAATCATTACATAGAAAACTCTTAACAATATAGAAATAATAATCAACTAAGATAATTTTCTCCCAAAACTTTCTAAAGGAAAGTGCTTGTTCCAGTTTAAATGTTAGAGTTTGTACACTCCGTGTTTTAAGGAAATGTCCTAGTCTAGACAAAAAGACAATAAATCAAAACAAATACTATTTTTGAAGGAATACATACATTTTTATTGTTTACATATAAAATACTGTAAGGGTTAGCCAGTGCTGGCACATGATTAGCAGTCTTCGAAGCTTCTCTGTGCCCCTTTCCATATTCCTAGAAAGTCATGTTATCAACAGTGGTAATCCTTCTTTCAACATTTTGATGTGTTGTCCTTCTAGGAAACTAGAATTGATTCTCATTTTTCCCCTGTTGATATTCTATTTCCAGTTTTAAAATGATTTTCCTCTAGATTTTTTCTATTACTTCACTGTTTGCTTTGAAATATTCTCGGGAGGAAGTTTAACTTACTGACAGCAGATCTTTCTTCTTTCCAGGGTACATACCCAGTGTCACAGATCTACACTGGACCTTGTTTTTGCTGCAGACCACAAAGTTGGTGACTTGGCCCCATTTCTTCCTCCCTGCTTCCCTCTTGTCCTTTTTACTTCAGGACTAGAACCCAGGGCCTCACTCTGCACTAGACAAACACTCCACCACTGAACTCCATGCCCAGCCCCCTTTTCCAAATTTATTTTGACTTCTTTTAAGCTCACATTTAGATCTGACTTGCAGCTTGGAAACTGCACAATTCTCAACTTGGAAATCATGGGAAACACAACCAATAATACCTATAAACCAAATCTGCATGTGAGACTGGATTAAGGGGTGGGGAGCTCCTGTCACACATAGGGAGAGGGCCTTTGAGCCTACTGTGAGCTCACAGGAGGTACCAGGAGTCTCAACAGACAGGGGAGGCATTACTCACCATAAAACAGATTTCAGTTGACTTAAACTAGGGATCAGTCTTAGAGGCTGAATGTGGTAGACAGGGTACTAGGATCAGACTGCGAGAATGATTGGTGTGTTCCATGGGGAGTTAGGGTCTGTGTGTTCGTGCTGTTTTTCCATTCATCCAGTGATCGACACTGAATCCATGACTTGACAAGTGCTGTACAGGAGTTTCTATTCCTTCAGGCATGGCACAGTCCTGGGCAAGTTAGGAAAGGAGACAGAGTAAATCTCTAGGTGAGGTTTTCAGGAAAGGCTACCAGTCCTAGCAGCTGCCCCCCCCCATCCCTCTATGTATAACCCCCCCCCCCCAGATGATGGCTTCTGTGTAGTCCAACAAGAAAACTTTCTTTTTAGGGCAATTTTTAAATCATTTTTGAGACCTATATAATTAGTCCATTTGTGTCTTGAGAAAATTTTGTTTCAGCTGTTTGTTTTTTAATAAAATGACTTTCCTTTACAGGCAAGAGCAATACTCATCTTTATTGCTGATTTGAAATAAAATCAGGGAAGTTATGTTTTTATTTCACATTAATACATTGCTTTCTTTTATCTTTATATATAAAATAGGGCAGTGATTGATATATCTTAAAGGTCTTGAAGAATTTTAAAGAATATTAAATGCTTGAGAAAAAAATGGAGTTCATGCTGAATACCTATCTGCTCTCTCAGCGGACACTCAATCACAAAGCATATGCCAGTGTTTCTTCAGAATAAATTCTTATCCAAAGTATACTATCAAAATTACAAATGAATGGGACTAGCTCTTAAACGTACTAAAAGATGCTATCACAGATGTAAAACCAACTGTTTTACAGTTTTTGAGTTCACACTCATCTGGTTCCACATACTCTGGTTCCAGGAGTTAGTGCTACGAGGCCTCCTTACTCACCCCGCAAAACCTGAGGGAGAAGACTGAGGGCTGGAGGTCACTACCAGCAGGGAGAGCTGGGGGAGGGCGAGTTTGGCCCGTGTGGTGGAGCACTACAGTACAGAACCTTGCTAGCTGAACACGACTGGGTTAATGTGTAGAATATACAGAGATTCCAAAAATGAATAACTAGAAGTCAAGTGATGGGCTACGAATATGAGGCTACAGTTCTCAAGAGACAGTGTTCAACAGTCAGTTTCACCCGGATATGAAACTCCAGCTAACGCTCCAACCACAGGACCTTGCTCCTAGGCCGGAGCATGCGCAGTGGAGAAGGCTACAAGTCTGGCTGGGTGGAGCCTCCAGTGCCGTAGCGGCGACGGCGCAGTTACATGGCGTCATCAGGAGGCGCTGACCAGTAATGTCATCAGTTTGCGCCTCTTCCTTGCCGTGGTTCCTGACGGCTGTCTTCCGACCCTTCGTCTTTCGGTGCTGACGGCTCCCACGGTTCTTCACACTGGGATGCCTCCTGACTTCTGAGTGAGATCTGGAGAAGGAAAACTGCCCAATAAATGAACATGTGTGAAAAATAACTTCCAAGGAACTTACATCATGGTAATAAGTATCAAATGAAAAGGGAAAGCGAGCCGGCCTATTTCTGCCATGGCAGAAACAGTCCTCATAGGCTTCAGAAATAAGCTCCTCCCCGTCCCCCGGGTTCATCTTCCTCCTGGTGCAGGAGGCTTGACCCCAGGTGTTCTTCAGTTTCCTTATCAGCAGCACGTGATGGGATTCACATATACACTGCCAGGTCTAGTGGTTGCTGCTTGCTACTAATCCCGAGGCTATCCTCAGATCCATCATCTCTTACGTTTTCTTACAGTACGCAGGGACTGCACTAAACAGAAAACTGTCAGTCACTGTGTGCGTGCAGATAACCGCTCCCTGATCACCACAACTGTCCCCTGCAGCAGCTGTTTCTCCTGTTACACACATAGTCTCCCTGTGTTGCATGGGAGGGAGCAAACCCAGGGGACACCAGACCCATTTGAGTTCACCCAGGTTGACAATCCACACCTCTCTGCTGTCTTTGGTATCCTGTGAAGTGTGCTGTGTCTCCTCTACCCTGTGATCCTGTTCATCTCAGAAAGCAGCTGAAAGGATCTGGAAGGTCCTGGAACATGAAGCTACTGTTTGGATGATGCTTGTCTACACTCATGGCCTGGAGAATGATGTGGCTTCCAGTCTGTCCCACGTTGGTGGTCAACTGTCAGTCACATAAGTCCTGAGTCCCTGTGGCCTGATAGACTTCAGCTACCCCTTCAATTCCTGGCATAGAGATGTGCACATGACTGCTGAACAAGCACAGCTCATAATCTGTCAGATTATAGAGCCCTATCTCTTATGCTTGACTCCCTCATTAGATAGGTGACATCTTCGACCTCACTGCCTCTGGATCCACAATCCCTCTTCCCAAAGTCCCCACAATCACCCCTGGACTCATGCTTCAGGTTTCTGTCCAAGGGCTCCAGCTCCCTATGGCTGGCCCTGTGTTGAAGCAGAACATCGTGGTGGCCAGTGAGCAGAGTGCCTCATCTTAAGGTGGCCAGAAAACAGAAGGAAGGGACCGGGAGCAAAACATACCCACACAAGTCATACCCGGTTAACTTACTTTAGCAAGTAGACCTACTTTTAATAGTTCTGCCATTTGACAATCACCGTTTGAAATATCACTCTCAACAGGTGTATATAGCCTGTAACTCAGGGCCCACAGGCATCCCAGGAGCTATGATTTTTATCCAACATATCTTTACATACTGTCAATCACAATGTCAAAATATTGATGGACACCCCTGGAAAATAACATATTATACCATACACAGTCAGATGTGTGTGTTTCTAAACTTCCTGGGCATCTCTCAATCCTCACAGCCTGGGGTAAGGGGGGGAGGCAGTGACAGACCATTAGGAGACCCTGGGAGCTGACAGACAGAAAGTTTACAAGTTCTCATGTAGCCTGGGCTAGAGTGAGACACAGTCTCAAAAACAAAACAAAAACCCTCAAGAGCTAATGACGCAGCCCAGCAGCCTCTCATAGGCCAGGCCCTGGGGTCAAATCCCCAGTCACACATAGCACCCCACTTCTCCCCCAACACAAGTGTAGGCAAGTGTGCGTGTAAAATGTCATAGAGACTCTTAGGAGCTGTCTCTGCATTTCCCCTGTGTGCCTCAGTTTCTGTGCCTCAGCCTGGGTGGGGTCCCCTCCACTCTGCTGAGGATATGTGTGTTCACAAGTTCATTTGCCCAGTTTGTGTTCATATATTCACTCCCTGCTCCACACCAGGTCCTGGAAGGTAAAACATGGACCCCGTAGGTTCAGCTCATCAGAGATCACCACCTGCACGAAGCCATTCTCTGCCCCACTCCATTCCCCAGCCCCTCCCCAGCCTCACCAGGCACCGATGTAACATATCTATGACCTCCACACCTTGTGTGGGAAGTCACTGGGTCAAAGCTGAAAGAGGCTCAGAAAATGTGACAGAAGGGGGACTGAAGAAAGAAATGTCATTCAGAGCTTGTCACCTGAGTGTTAAATCACCAAAATCACACTCCCCAACCACCACCTCTCTCTAAATCCTACATTCCTCCAGACTGTTCCCAGGAGCCTTCGAGAAGATAGCCGAGGCCATGCTTGATTTTTACTCCAACTTCACTTTTCCAGAACCTTAGCAGATGTTCTGGAGCTGGAACTATTGGTGTGACAATAACATCAAGAACAAGAATCCACCTGTGACCTCCAATCAATGACAGAAGCACAGGATGAGAAGAGAGGAAACCACTCAGGTCTGGAGGAAGCAGACTGGGTTACAAAGACACAGATGGAGGCAGAGCTGCCTGAGGAAGCTCAGGCAGGAGCTAAAGAAGGCCCAGAGACTCCACATCAGGATGAGACCATCAATCTATTCCTCCTTCTGCTGCTATGTGCTGCTGCTCTATCCCCAGAGCAGATTCTCAGGCACAGCTGGGCCTCTACCAGGAATACTCTCTTCTCTGCACTGGCTGGCCACACCGCAAGCCCCTCCAGACCCTGCTTGTTCAAGGTCTTCACTCTAACCTACTTGTCCACAACCTGTATCCCATCTCAAACACTCAGCTGTACTGCTTCAACTGACCAGCCTGTCCACATGGAGGTGCCCTGAAATTTAGGTGTAGCTTCAGGGACTAGGTCTAAGATCTCAGGAGGGCCTTGTAAAAACTCTTGTCCCTCACCTTATCCCTGTAAATTCATCTGGCCTCAGTCCCTTCGCATACAGGCTGATTTAAAACAGCCACCATAAGTGGGGCATCAGTTTCAAACACCTGTCTCTTACACACTGTGAGATGCCGCAGATGTTGGTTCTAGCCCTGGGAGCTGGGATCCCGGTGTGACCAGGTTGATGGAAGGATCCAAATGAAACAAAAACAGAGGCAGATGGGGTCGGGGGGGGGGGCAGCATTGGGAGAGGGAATGCAAATCCTCCAGTGTCCAGATGAGTCTTTCCCAAGCTTTGTGCTTCATTAGTTTCCAGGACTCACGCACATGCATTCTATTTTGTAGACAGAATGGCAGTTGGCTGCCCTACAAAGGAATCCCGCAGATCTGCTACTGGGGGCTTGCACCTCTCATTCTTATGAACTCAGCCTTGACAAAAGCAGGCTAGCCTGACCTGTAGTTATCTGGAGGTGATTATAGGCTTAGTTTTTTCAAGATGTACTTTATTTAGGGTTCTTAAATACTTCAATCTCTCTTCTAACCCACTGACTAGCAGTAGGGGAAAAAGAAGGTTAATAGGAAGAATGTTGTGGATCTGTTTAGAAGTTGTTCCTTGTGGAGATTTCACTCTTCATTATCAGCAGTCCAGTCTAATAGCAAATACCAAACATGAATCAGTAGCAGCAGCGCAATCCAGCAGAAACAAGGCTCCACCAAATCAGCATGAGTCAGTGGAAGCAGTCAGAATTAGCTGGAATACCACAAGAAGTTCTTTGGTGCATTTTTCTCTACAAAGCAAAGACTGGTAAAGAAGCAAAGCATTGCATGATATAGCAATGCAAGATCGTCCTCTCACTGTTTGTGGGGTTCCATTTATATTCTTTCTAAGCATAACTGGCCCTCTCAAGTGTCTGTTTTCAGCAAAACATCCCATGTCCTCTCACAAGACAGCTGTCAGAAAAACATCATGTGACACAACTGAGTTACTAAGAAACCAGAAATTTCCACTTCAGGTGATAGACATTGTTTACTGAAGAGCACCCACTCTAAGGCCAGAAACTTGAATGGAAGGATAGACAAGCCGATGGGGGCAGGGAAGGACAGTCTGACCTTCCTCTAGGAGGACCCAGCCTTCTCAGCCCCAAGAATCTCAATGTCCCACACTAAGTGTTATGAAAGTCTGGGGTCAGGAAAGATTTCCCCATGACTAACTGGAACTTACCTGCATAGTCTGCCTCAGTGACCTCAGGTTGTGCATGTGGGAACACAACAGCCTACACTCCCATCCTAGCACACTGCTGTGGTGGTCTCAGTCTTTGCCAGGCTGAATTCACTCTACAGTTCATCATTCTTGAAGCTGGAGGGCTGCCCCCTCACCGCTTAAAAACAGGAAAACATGAGAGAATCCCTTAGTGACTTTGAGATCTAGAGACTTATTCCTCGCCATGTGATAACTGTCCAACTGATTCCTTGGGTCTGGACCTTTGTCTCCTTTACCACCATTTATTGTCCCCTCCAACTCTGCCCCCAGCTCTAAACACTACCCTTTGCTGTCCACATGTGCTCCAAGTTCTGCATGAATAAGTCCTGAGGACATGTCCTCTTGAGGCGACAGACACATAGAGTCACACACCCCATGCAGGTGCACAGTATCTGATGTCAGTTGAAAAGCATAGAATAACAGTGCATAAGGGGTCAGTGCACAAATACATAACTGCCTCACCTCCTGGCTTTGGATATCTTGCTACTCTCCTCCCCTTTGACTGGAACCACTTTGATGATAGAGACCTGACTTTTCCTCTGGACAGACCCACAGCAGCACTGTTTTGTTGCACGGTTCACCATCATCCTCACTCTCTTCCAGCCTGAGCAGTGTCTGTGAGTCCAGGCAATCATCATCACACTCTCCGGCTGGTCCCTGGACAAGATCACTGGTTCTGGTGCTAGATCCCCATTGCATAAGCTGTTGTCTGTTATACAAGCACACTTGGTGGTCAGAACCCAAAGTTCCTCCCTGGGAAGTGAGTTGTTTTCTGGCTGTGTGTCCTGAGAGCCCACGTGGCTCTCTGGCTCAGCATCACAGCTACCCTTGGAGTGAGTGCAGAGGGTATCTTCATCACCATGACAGCAGGCTGCTCTGAAATATGAGATGGTCCTCTTCAGCAGAGAGCACTGGGGAGCAGACATGATAGCCCTTCTGCCTATCTTTAACTGTTTATCATCAAGAAGCTGATATTTGGGGGGAAGGTGTGAAGGGCAGGCTCACTGTCTCTCCTGTTCAGGGGGGAGTGACAAGGTAGAAAGATCTGCAGAGGTCATACAAGGTGTAACACCTGGCTACACAGGCTTCACCTGGTTCTCCTGGCTATTCTCCCAGGGGCTCTTGTGTTGTAATATCAAATATGTAGTCATTGTTTCATTGATGGTTTGTGCTTTTAAAGATCCCAGGATCTCATGTGGGTCATACCCTAAATCAGCCATGATGATCATGATGATGAGGTTTGGGAGACTGGGGAACTCCTCCAAGGAAAACTCAAGGGACGACTCCTCTCTTTGCAAGAGCCATGAGTGGTGCATGATGCAGTACCTAGTGGCCCTCTTGCTGGGGTCCAGAGTGGGGAACTGGCCAATTACGTTTAGCACATTTGCAGAAAGGTAAGATGAGTGGTAATATTTCGAATACAGGATCTTCTGCTTTACACCAAGACTGATAGGTGCTTGAGAAGGGAAGCAGCCTACAGTCACAAAGTATGGAGGACTCCCAGGCTCCACACGGCAGCTGCAGGCCCATCATAATCTTTTCCCTGCAGGAGCTCTGGGACACAAAATGAGAGGCTGCAAAGAAAGAGTGTGGCTTCTTCCCAGGGCTCACCTGAATGCCACACCCAAAGCCACTGAGTTTGATGTTGCTCTTGCCATCCACCAGGATATCTTCAGGCCTCAGGTCTCTGTGCACCATATCTTTTGAATGACTTTAATGCACAGCACTCCCAATCTGTTGGAAAAGTTGGCAGGCTTCCTCCTCCTGGATCCTGTCCAACAGCACCTCCCCAATCATATGCTCCATTACAAGGTAGGCGTTGACAGTAGTGTTGATTATCTGACACAGCTGGATGGTATTGGGATAATGGAGGGATTTCATGATGTCAATTTCTGACGTGAAAATGGAGGAGTTCCTTGGCAGGACTTTCAAGGCTACCGGGGTTTGGGTAAGGAGGTGGCAGGTGAGCTTCATTTTGCCAAAGCTGCCGTGGTAAATAGTGTTCAAGATCCTGTAACTATTTCTGAGGAGTGCCTCTTTAGGAGCCATAACCTTGAGGTCCAACACCACCATTATCACAGCAATTAACAGTGCTAGGTTAATAATTAAAATAATTGAAATCAGTTCTCAGGGAGAAATGTGGCTCTAATTCCCACTTCAGGAAGGCGAGTGGACAGTGCTCTTGCTACCACCCAGCCTGCTGTATGTACCTGCTGTGTGCCTGGCAAACAAGTTATCCTAAAAGAGACACATCTCAAAGAGACAACGTAATGATGCTCCTCAAGGCCAGAGAAAACCAAAGCAAACCAAGTCCAAAGCAATAGAGTGAAAAAGAAAAAATGAAAAAAAAAAAAAAAGAGCAGAGCAGGAGGAATGAATGACACAGGACATAAAGGATGTGAAGGATTGGCGAGGTGGAGAGTTAACTGAGAGAAGAGCTGAAAACCTGAGAGACAAGAAAGGCTACAGTATTATACTCAATACTATGGACATCTAGAATATATGTGGGACTATTCTGAAAACCTACATTCCAGTGAACTGGAAAGTCTAGAAGAAAGGCTAAGTTTCTAGACACACATGGCCCACAAGCATCAAACCAAGAGAAAACACCACATCATTACAAGCAACAAGATCAATAGTGATAACTAATCTCCCAGCAAAGAAAACCCCAGGTCCAGATGGATTCACCAAGGAATCTGAAGACCTTTTACAGAAGAACCACACCAACCCCCAACTCCCAACTATTCCTTAAAGCAGAAATGGAAAGAGCTCACCCCACACAGCCAGGATGGCATGACATCAAAGCCGGATAGAGACACAAAGGAAAGTATAAGCCACTTTCTAGGACAAATGTAGATATGAACATCCTTTATAAGAATACTTAATACTTACACCAAATTCAATAACACATTAAGTAGGCCATATAGTATGATCAAGATGAGTTCACCAACTAATCCACGAATAAGGATGTTTCAACACACATGAATTGATAACACACACACACACCACACAGGGTGAGAGACAGAGACACAGAGAGAAAAACAGAGAGACAGACAGAGAAACACAGAGACAGGCAGAGGCAGAGACAGAGACAGGGGAAAGAGGGAGGCAATGGAATCAAGCCAAGAATGACATTTAGCCATAAAGAACAACTGTTATTTTCAGGAAAATGGGTGGAACTAGAGACCACGTATTATGTGCAAACCCACACAGGGCTGGCCAGGTGGCTCAGATAGTAAAGATGCCACCAAGCCTGACAACCTGAGTTCCATCCCTGGAACCCACAGTGAAAGGAGAGAACTGACTTTCAAAAGTTGTCCTCCTATACTACCTGAGGACCCAGCTATTCCACTCCTGGACATATACCCAGAAGATGCTCCAACATGTAATAAAGACACATGCTCCACTATGTTCATAGAAGCCATATTTATAATAGCCAGAAACTGGAAACAACCCAGATGTCCCTCCACAGAGGAATGGATATAGAAAATGTGGTACATTTACACAATGGAATACTACTCAGCTATTAAAAACAATGACTTCATGAAATTCACAGGCAAATGGATGGAACTTGAAAATATCATCCTGAGCAAGATATGTGGCAGAGGAGGGTCTTGTTAGCCATTAGGGGGAGGAGAGACCCTTGGGCCTGAGGGTATTAGATGCCCCAGTATAGGAGAAGGAGGGAATGCCAAGTATTCCCAGTATGCCAAGGAGGGAAGACAAGAGTGGGTGGGTGGGTGGGTGAATACCCCCGTAGAAGCAGGGGGAGGGAATAGGGGATAGGGGGGTTCCAAAGGGAAGCTCTGGAAAGGGGGAAACATTTGAAATGTAAATAAAGTATCAAAAAAATTAAAAAATTAAATTAAAAAAAGTTGTCCTCCTTCCTTTATGTGTGCTGTAGTATATGCACAGACAAACAAATATTAAAAAATAACAAAAACCTCCATTACTTATCATCTACTGAGCCCTAAACCCCTAAACCCAAACCAACAAGCCAGGAAACAAACTCACTATGTCAAAGCCCAACAGAGCATCAAACAGAGCATGTTGTGTTAAATCCAACAAATTGCTAATGTCCAAGTAAGTCCACAACCTTCCAACTAACAGCTGTCTGAACTGTAAAACCCAGCTGAAGCCCTTGCTTCTTATGAAAAGGGACCTCACATTGCTCACAGTAGCTCCAGGTAATGTCAGAGCAAGAAACAGACCAATCCCAGTCGGGCACACCCTACAGAGGGCACACCCCACAGAGGGTTTCACACTTCCCCATCATTATGAGCAAAGATCTAAAAAGAAGCAATGTAGAAAACAAAGCGATTCCTTGAACTCGTGCTTTGAGGGAGCAGTGGAGACATGGTGGTAGGAATCATTGGTGCTTAAGGAAGAGGTTGTGGCTGCTTGAGGTGGCCAGTCATACCCCAGTCATACGATGCTCCACACCCCACCCCAGTGACCCACTTCTCTAAGCTAGAGACAGACGTCTCCAGGGTTCTGTAATGTCCCCAAGCACCACCTGCTGGGGATCAACTGTTCAAACACAAGAAGACTGTGGGGACATTTAAAATCTAACCCATCACAGAGACGTCCCCACTTACCTGTGTCTGCCAGAGTGCTGCCCCTCCAGGGAGGAGGGTAAGTCTGATGCCTGAAGAGAGTAAGAGGTGAGAAAATCCACAAGCATTAGGGAGGGATTGCACTCACTGCTGGGTTGGTACATAGTAACCAATTAACCAGTCTGTTAGGAATTTACGTCCTTTTAAGGCAGATTTAGAAACTTTGTGTTAAACTGCATTCATTTCTCAACTGGTCTCACCAAATGGCCAAAAGAGAAGTCTGGCATTGCTGCTATTACTTTGTGTGCCTCGCCTCCCCTCCCCTCCTTACCTATATAGATGAGCACATTCATTACTCAAGGAAAGCTGAAAGAAAATTAAGTTGTTACCTTGAGCTTGCATCTATTTTAAATTGTTTATTTTTTTATTATTTTATAACAATATTTCACCATATACTATACAGTATGTGATATTTATAATAATGTTATATAAACACCATATAATATATTAACATTATGTAATATAGTATATATTAATATATTATAGCATATTAACATTATATATCATAAAGTAATATTCATACATTATATTACACAGTGATATATGTAATTTAATAAATAATAATTTTATTATTGTTGTTAGTGCATGAGTGTGTAAATGTATATGTGGTGTGTGTGTGTGTGTGTGTGTGTGTGCAAGCACACACCATGCCTTGGGTGTAGAGATAAGAATTAGTTTTCTCCACCCACCGTGAGTTCCTGGGATTCAACTCAGGTCATTAGACCTGCACAAGCAAGTGGTTTTATATGATGAGCTATGTTTCTGGCCACTAGTTTGTCTTTGTTGGGGGAGTAGAGGCTCTGGAACTATCTCCAGTGTGCCGTCTCTTGGCTAACTTGACTGGACATAGAATCAACTAAGAGCCTTGCCTCTGGGAAAGTCTCTGAGGGCATTTCCTGAAATGATTAACTGAGTGGGGTCGACCCACCCCCAAAATGTGTAGCACCTTCAGGTGGAGACCAAGATACAAGGAGTCCTAAAGGAAAGCTGTTGCTTCTTGCCTACCCTTTGCCTGTATCACCCTCCTCTGACATTACCAGCTTCTATGGCCTTCAGCATGGACTGACAGTCAGTGGCTCTCTGGGATTTCTCCAGGCCCTCAAAGAATTGAGCAAGACACAGGATAGTAACAGTGAATGTGTAAATGTATTTAATGAAAGTAAAGGCTGAGGAGGTGCCTCAGTTGCTAGAGTGCTTCTCACATAAGCATGAGGACCAGAATTCATGTAAAAAGTACTGCTATGTTGCATGTTTGTAACCCAAGGCTGGGGACATCTAGATAGGCTTAGAGGCTGTTGAAAATGGACCCCCACCCCACACTCCATTTTGGATTCAACCCTGTGTTTCCTTGGTAACACTAGAAAAGGAAGCATCACAATTGCCCCTCCCAAGGCCTTAAAATGTCATGTGTAAAAGAAGAGGTATGAGGGCCATCAAGAGAAGGCCACCTTCTCCAGGGTGAAAGAATACATTTTGAATTCCACCTCTGGCCAAGGGGAGGCAAGACATTTTTGTTTCACAAAACATTGCATACTATCGTCCCTCCTTTAAGAGTTAATTTAAAGCAGGGCAGTGGTGGCACACACCTTTAATCCCAGCACTTGGGAGGCAGAGACAGTCAGATTTCTGAGTTCAAGGCCAGCCTGGTCTACAGAGTGAGTTCCAGGACAGCCAGGGCTACACAGAGAAACCCTGTTTTGAAAAACCAAAAAAAAAAAAAAGTTAATTAAAGTGGGTCTGTCAATCATCCTGGCAGGGCCACCCCTCAGGAATGCTGATTCACTTGAATACATGCTCAGACGGGAGAATAATTATTCTGTTATGAAAAAATAGACTTATATATTCCCTAAGGTCTGCCCCCAAGCAGTTGCTCACAAATCTTCACTACAAGCCTTCCTGCAAGCATAACTCTTCTTTCTCATTCTATCTCTTTAACCAGCCAAAAGCTTACTTGCCTTGTTGTTTTTCTCTCCAGATCTAATAAGATGGTCCTGAAGCTTTCTTTTTAAATTCTCTCATTGAAGACACACACGCGCACACACACTCACACGCGCGCGCGCGCACACTCACACACTCACACACACTCTCACACACACGCGCACGCACGCACACACACACACTCACACACACATGAAAATCTGTTAAAAAAAAAAAAAAAAGGAAGCGTTTGTAAAAAGGATGTGAAGACAGATCTCTGGACTTGCTGGGTAGTCAGGCTAGCCTTAATGTGCCAGGCTAGCCCTACGGTGCAACCCCCAGGCCAATGAGAGCTTGTGTTGGCACCCGAGGAGGAATGACACCTGAGGTTGTTCTCTGGCCTCCATGCTCACATACAGAGAGGGAGGGAAAGAAGAGCATAGAACACAGAACATTCTTTGGGAGTGCAGCAAACATGTGGCTCAAAGGGTTGTTCTGGGCCAGGGAACACCCTGGAGGATACACCTTTCTTGAACTATCAGATGTGACTTGTTCTCTTTGCTAAGTGGAGGGTTGTACAATTGTTGGGTTGGTCCTGGGCGGCTCCCAGGACAGGTAGGTTTTATTTATTTATTTTTCTTTGCTGTGTTCCAGAGTTAACCTTATGATGCACTGTCCTAGAGAGGCTGACCATACCTTCTTGCTTCTCAATGGTCTTGTCTGTGCTTGCTGTGTGTTCCCAGTAGACTGTCAGCATGGTAAGAAGGCACACTCCTTGTGAGTAGGAACTAGAGGCTGAAACATCAAGGTTAACCTATGAAAGAAGCCACTTTTCAGAGGAAGAGTGGAGGCCCTTCTTTACTTGGGTGTCATATAATGAACAGCATGTTTGAGAAAAGCCCAGGGGGGGAAATGTGGTTTTGCAAATGTCCTGTAGAAGGCTGAAAGACCCCCGAATTGGGGAGACCCTCACTTAAGCCTCGGGAAGACACGACCCCCCAATGACTCACGAGAAACCGAACTTGCTGCAAGCGCACGAGGTTTATTCGGGGAGGCAGTGCACTGGGCCGAGCTCATAACCCACACAGGGGCAGAGGAGATCGACCCCGAGCAGCTGAAGTTAGGTATTTATAGGGAAAAATCACAAAGCAAAAGGGGGAGCAGGGGGAGCATGCATCATGGGAAAGAGCAGAGGGGCTCAAAACAGAGGTCACTGTGACATTTTTGGTTGATCAACAGGATAGGAGTCAAGTCAAAACAACTACTTTTCCAAAACAATTTTCAGAACAGAGTTCATCATGACATTTCATGGTGGGCCTGTTTTTGGAACAAGGTAAAAACAACCATTTCCCAGAATTTGTCTAGGGGGATGAATTTAGCCCATCTCAGGCCCTGGGTGGCCTAGGGCTCTAGTGCTGAGTCTAGGGGCATTTTTCTTCCAGGGTCTTTCAGGCCATGCCCCAGAAGGCCCAGCACTTTCTGGGCTTCTCCACTTAGTTTACTGTCCCACTATTCTAGAAACAATAAACTTACTTTTTAATAAACTGTCTCTATTTGTTTCTAACCCTGTGTCCCTAGGACTATCTTTTATTCTGCACCATGATTCATAAGCCTGGGATGGGTTACCTCTGAACTCAACTTGCAGACCTACACTGGACATGTTCTCCATTTTTTTTCTCTTTTTCAGATACCAGCCAAGAGCCTGTGCATACTTCCCCTAGCATTTCAGGCTTCCTCACCTATTCTCTGAAAAAGGCATGGTTTTTTTCTGTACCTCTACTCCTTCTAGTTGTTGCTGGGATTTCCCACTTGCTTCTCCAGTTGTTTTCTCTCAGACTTTAATAATATTTTCTGGGGATCCCTTCCGCCTCCACAAGTACTGTAGACAGAATGGTTTTTGTGCACTGTGTAAACGTTAACCTTATGTTTTTCAAGTACTGATTTCTCTGTCCTATCATTTCAATCCGGACATGGCATTGTAATGCTTATGTCAAGAATCTCCTGTTTCAAGTTTGTGTAAACAATTCTTACCATTTATTCTTTGTTTTTTCAATAAAAGCTGATCACCAATGGCTGAGCAGAAGAGCTAATAGGGCTAGAAGGAGAGAGAGAGAGAGAGGGGGGAAGAAGAGGTGGAGGAGGAGGAAGATAGAGGAGATTGACCATGAGAAGGAAAGAGGAAGGAGTTTATAAAGTTCAGCTGGAGAACGGAAGGCCCTACATCAAGTATTATAGAGATTCTGGCCAGGAAGTAGCCAGATTAGTTTGGGGAATTAAGGTAGACTGCCCAGGTATTGAGGTGAAGTTTGAAAATAAGTGTCATTATTGGGAACTAGCTAGGATTAAGAAATACAGTTGCTGTATTAATTTACTACATACATTTATATTAAAATTATGTACAGATAGTTTACAGAATTAAAATTAAAATTCTAATTAACAGAGATCTCTACTTCCCTGGTAAAACTGTCCTTATATTTCCTGAAAAATCCCTTTAAACCACACTTACTGGGGCAAGCCTTCCAGGCTTCACTCTCTCCTACTTGTTGAACACCAGCTGTAAAGACCACAACATGCTTTTATGCATGAGTCTCCCTGCTTTGATGACTTCCTGACATCGAAGTATAGGAAAAGTTTTGAAGAGTCCATAAATGCATATCCACACCACAGTCCTACAGTGTGAATCATAGACTTGAGCAGCCCAGCAGCATGACCTCCAGAGAGGTAGGTCTCTGCTTTGGCATTATCTGGAGAGCTAATTCCAATTAAGACTCTTACCCATGGGTGTAAAAGTAACTTTTATTTGCCTGATCTAATTGTCACCTTGGAGGCTTACTGACTGTCTGCTCACCTAGGCCTAGTCCTGGAAGCTTCTAGGCTCCATACAATATAATCTAGGCCTAGAATATTTTCAGGATCTGAGACTTACTGCTGAATACTCTCTCACTCTTTCTAGTTCTTTCTGAACTCTATCTGGCTGGTTCAACTCAGCTGTTCTGGCTCAAAACTCCTCTCTATGCTGACTGATTCAAACTGGCTTCTTTTAACTTCTGACTGAACTGCTATGCTTGGCCTCATACTAACTTTGGTAATATGTTCTAATCTTCTCTCTCCTCATTCCCTGGGTTGTTCTGTCTCCACCTGTGTCTAGCTTGTTTTGTCTCTGCAGCCTGTCTCTGTACAATTGTTGGGGTTCAGAAATCACCTCACAAACCAAACTAACACCAATCTCAATCGTCAGGGATGATTTATTGAACACACACTTAAAGACTGATTGACCAGGGCAACAGCTGAAAGCTGCACACTGGACCTTTCCCAGGGCCAGCTTTTAAGAGCTAAAACCACAAAAAACCACAATGAGCTCATACACAGGTGCTGGAAGTGCTGCCCAGTGCCAGCCCTGACTTAAGTCATTTTAGACATAACAGTTCATATTGACCTAACCTTAACCCTAACCCTAACCCTAACCCTGGGTCTAACCCTAACCCTATCCTACATGAAGTTTGTAGTTATGGAATTTCTTAAGATTAAAAAACCCTCATAACATACAGAACATAACAGGGTATATGGTCAGCATGACCCTGCTCTGAGTCAAGTTATTTTTATGTTAATGACTGGCAGGCATATTACAGCAACAATATGAAATAACTGGTGGGCATGGAACAAAATGGCTACAGCTATGCTGAGGGGCAGGCCTCAACAAAAACTGCTCTCTCTCCTTTCCTCTCTCTGCACTGCTCTCTCTTAAGTAGCCTCTCCTTTTTCTCTGTTCTCCTGAGGGATTGGCATATCCTAGTTTGTCAAATCTTTCTCTGATTTCTCACTTTGTCTGCCTCTCAATTAGTCATCGCTTTCAAACATGGGTGCTTCCTCCACAAACTAACTTCACCTTCATTTTTGGGATTAAAGGTATGTACTAAGGATTTTGTCTATAGTCCAACCAGAGTAGCCATGTGGCTAAGTTAAAATCCACCTACGAATAGGCCAATGAGATGGCTCAGTAGGAAAAGGTGTCTGCTGCCAAGTCTGACTACATAGTTCTGGAACCACTTCCTAGAAAGTTGTCATCTGACCTCCATATGCACCCCCTGACTCCCTCTCCCCACGTAACATAACTCACTTGTCTATTTATTTATTTATTTATTTATTTATTTATTTAGTTTTTTGAGACAGGGTTTCCCTGTATAGCCCTGGCTGTCCTGGAACTCACTCTGTAGACCAGGCTGGCCTTGAACTCAGAAATCCGCCTGTCTCTGCCTACCAAGTACCAGGATTAAAGACGTGTGCCACCACTGCCCACTTAGATTTATTTTTAATTAAATTATATGTCGCATATGTGCAGGTGCCCATGGAAGACGGAAGCATTAGATCCCGTGGAGCTGGAGTTACAGGCAGTTGTGAACCCCTGGACATAGTGTGGAAACCAAACTTGAGTCCTCTACAAGAGCAATACCTGATTTTAGTTCCTATGCCACCCCTCTGGCTCCTATAAATAGGTTTTTAGTTCACAAATTTATTATGTTTAAAAGTAAAATAAACAAAATCTCATTGAGGACTGGAGAGATGGCTCAGGTTAAGAACTTTTACTGTTCTTCCGAAGGATCAGGGTTCAGTTCTCAAGCTCAAATGGAACCAACTACACTCTGACCGTCCACCACTTCCTTCCTTGTTACCCTGACTTTGCTAAGAATCATATAAAACTTTACCTTAATCTCTTAAGATGATGTCACACCCTACAGCTTCAGCAGCTGTAGCTGCAGGAAAAAGGCAGCTCATATCTAAGGATTACAACCATAAAACTGGGAAGATCTGGAGAGCATGGTTTATGTTCTGTAGATGAAAAAAATGTAGGAAATCCTAAGAATACAGGACCAAGTAGAAATTGCAGATAAATAATAAAACTTGAAAGCTAGGCTGGAGAGATGGCTCAGTGGTTAAGAACACTGACTGTTCCTCCAGAGGTCCTGGAGTGGAGGGGAGGGGGACTCCAAGCCAAGTCAGTAGGGGCTGAACCATTTCACCTTTACAGTGGGGCAGCTTAAGGCCATCTAGCTGACATTGCCTCTGGTTTTGGAGCAAAGACCACAGGACTTCTCCCAAGCAACTTGCCTTAAGATATACAGAAACTTTCCATTCTTAGTATTCCTATCTATGGAAGCTTTTGGAGGAACACCCAAACTCATCTCTATAGGGCATACTTAACTGCATCTGACATCTATCTAAGCTTTTATATTTTGCTAACACCTAGGTTTTCTATGTACAACAATCAAATATCCTGTAACAAGTACTTGGAGAGACAACTGGTGGAGTGTGGTGGAAATCTATAGAAGAAGCTATAAACCTAGGACAATGGGAACTCCCAGGAATTTATGGTGGTGACCCTAGCTAAGACACCTAGAAATGGGGAATATGGAGCCTTAATCAGCTATCTCCTATAGCCAGGCAAAACTTTCCAATGGAGGGACTGGGACATCAACCAGCCACAAAGCCTAAGACCCACAATTTGTCCTGCCTACAAGGTGTGCAGGAGTAGGGAAGGACCAACCAATGACTGGCCCAGCTTGAGACCCATGCCATGAGAGGGAGCCCACCCATGATAATATTGCTATTTTGCTATATTTGCAGACAGGAGCCTAGCATCCTGTCATCATCAGAACTATCATCAGAGAAGCTTCACCCAGCAACTGATGGAAACAGATGCAGAGACCCACAGCCAAACATTAGGTGGAACTCGGGGAATCCTGTGGAAGAGACAGAGAAAGGATTAAAGGAGCCAGAGAGGTCAAGGACACCACAAGAAAACCTATACAATCAACTGACCTGGACCAATAGGGGCTTGCAGAGACTGAACTGCCAACCAGAGACCATGGGATGAGGCCCTCTGCACATATGTAACTAGTGTGTATCTGGGTCTTCATCTGGGACTCCTAAAGTGGGAGCAGGGGCTGTCTCTGACTACGTTGCCTGCCTTTGGATTCCCTTCCCCTAACTGGGCTGCCTTGTGTAGTCTCAACAGATGTGCCTAGTCTCTTACTGCCACTTGACATACCAAGGCTGGTTGATATTCATGGGAGGCCACACCTTTTCTCAGTAGAAGGGGAGGAGGGGTGGATATGGGGGGAGGGGAGGGGAGAAGAAGGGACTGGGAGGATAGGAGGGAGGGAAAGCTTCACTCAGGATGTAAATAAATAACTTAATAAAAAGAAAGTTGCTCCCATCACCACCATGAGGCAGAGGCAGTTCTCTGAAAGTTCCAAGCCAGCCAGGTCTACATAGAGAGTTCCAGAACAAACTAATAAGACGCTATCTCAAATTAATTAATTAATAATTTAAAATTTTAAAAAGGACTTATGACTTATTTTTAATTATGTTTATGTATGTGAGTATATGCACATGTATGCAGTTGCTCACTGAGGCTAGAGGAGGATGTCAGATCTCCTGGAGCTGGCACTAGAGTTACAAGTGATTTCTAGCTGTGTGGCATGGGTGCTGGGACCTGAACTCAGAACTTAAGTCCTCTGCAAGAGCAGTATACATTTTGCCCACTGAGCATTTCTCCAGCTCCTACCTAGGCTTTAAAACAACAATGAAACACCCTTGCTGGAAGTTACAAGACTCTCAAGAGTCTATCCAAGTTGACTTGTAGAAACTCGGATGAGTTTTCTGAGGCCCTCAATGATAGATTCCTGAGGGCTGTTGGGAATTGGCATTCTTTACTTATGAGACCAAGAAATTTGATATAAGTAACATGCCTAGTTTACGAAGGCCACCTATTGGCATGTTTTCCTCAAAGCTGTCTGCTCACATTGGATACAATATTCCAGCTTGTGGATTTTTTTTTTTTTTTTGGAATGTGAAATGCCGCCATAGGCTTGTGTTTGAACTTTGGTTACCAGCCAATGGTGCTATTATGGAAGGCTGTAGAACCCTAGGAGGTGGAGTCTCACTGGCTGGAGTGTGACCCACTGTCTCATGTGCCTGTCATAATACCTTCTTTGACATGATGGACTGTTTCCCCTCAAACTGTAAGCAAAAAACAATCCTTCCCTACCTCCAGGCCTGTGTTGAGAAGCCCTTCTAGGCATAGTTGTGCATACTATAATCCCAGCACTTGAGGCAGAATTGTGACAAGTTTGAGGACTCCTGTGGGCTACAAACTGAGTTCAGGCCAGCCTGGACTCCGTAGAAAGACCCCATTTCAGAACAACAAAAAAGCATACCTCTGTGGACACTGGGTGCCGGCCCTCATCACTAAATAACAGAACATTGCTGTAAGCAGCCGCATCTCACATTGAGCTGCCCTTGCTCAACTCTCCTTATAACTAACTCTACACTTACCTGTCATTTATTCTCATCTATTGGTTTTGCTTATGAGGACAGATGGCAGTTTAAATATGAATTATTGGGGCTGGAGAGTTGGCTTAGTGGCTAAGATCATGTACTGCAGGAACTGCTTTTCCAGTGGACTAGAGTTCCTTTCCTAGCACCTATGTCAAATGGCTTACAATCACTTGTTAATTACTCCAGCTCCAGGAGATCCAACAGCCTCTTCTGGCTTACACATACACACAGACAAAATTACAGATAACAATAATTATTTATATACAGTCTATCAATACAGTGTAATATCCATTATTCCTTTTTGCTTTTAGATATGTGTGCACCACTCTTGCCTATCTGCCCTGGCAGATGCTACGTGTCACACTCTATATGGGAGTTCAGGTTTCTTGAACCCATAAGTGAATAGGACCAGACAAGTCTATACATCAATAATACCTCATGACCAATATTTTACCTAAAAGCATGTTTCTTTCTGTTTTATTGTTCCATGTGTGAAGTTGCATCCAGTGAAATCTACATTGTCACAACTCTCAAATTTGGTCAGCTCTATCCATGGCTTGAGCTCTAAACACTTACATAATTTAAAATTATTCTTTGTTTTGGAAGCTGGAGAGATAGTGCAGTTGTTAAGAGGACCCAGGTTTGATTTCTAGAATCCTCATGGTAGCTCACAACTGTCTAACTCCAGTTCCAGGGTATCTGACACCCTTTTCTGGCCTCTGTAGAGACCAGGTATACACATGGTACACAGTTATACATACAAACAAAACACTCATTTACATAAAAATCTTAATTTTTAGGTATGAGTGCCGGCACGTATGTGTGCCATGTGCATGAAGTACCCAAAGAGGCCAGAATAGGGCACCAGACCCCTCAAGATTGGAGTTACAGGCGTGGGTGCTGGGAACTGAACCTGAGTCCTCTGCAAGGGCAAGTGTTCTTAACTACTGAGCCATTTCACCAGCCCTAACTTCACAAAGTTCTGTGCTCTCGAGTTTTACAGTAGCGGCACCTGTGTGGTCTGGCAGCATCCTGGTACTTAGGATGGAGTATGGGCTGGGCCACTTCTCACCAAGACCTATGGTAATAGGGGAAGCAATGCCACTGACTGGGAGTCTGTGGGGTAGCTTGCTGAGTGTCCCTTGGTTTTCAAGTTTAAATTACAAAAGAGCTGTGCCTTCCATCTTGTTTTTGCTTGCTCTAAGGTAAGGTCTACATGGTAGGGAACTGAGAACCAAGAATGAACTGAAGCCTCAATCCAAAAACCCATAGACTCAACTCACTTGAGTCCTGCCAAAAGTGGCTCTAGAGTTTATGAGGAGCTAGTCAAGCTTGCAAATGACTCCGTTGAAGGGAGGACCTGGGAAAGTCATGTCTGGGAGCCCTTATTGCTTCAAGGTTACCTTTACATAACAGCAACTAATGCGCTCAGAACATCTGAGTCTTCGGCACAGCACAGCCTAAGAACTAAGCTGGTTACTTCAAACCAAGCGATCTGTGGACCCTTCCTCTTAAAGAGAACAGTCTACTCTGCCCATATTTAATTGCCTTATCTGTACAAGTGTTCAGAAGAAAGAGGAGCTTGCTCTGCATTCAACACTTTTAAAGACTTAACCTGGTTTGGCTTTATTTTTTGGGAACTTATATCACTATGTAGCCTTGGCTATCTTGAAACTCACTATATATAGATAAATCAAGCTGACCTTGTAGTCTCAGAGATCCACCTATCTGACTCCTCTGAGATTGAGGCATTTGCCACCATCAAACTGGTTTTACTAGGATCTCTGAAGAGGACTTTCAATAGAATTAAATCTGTCCTATTTTTTAAAATTTATATAAAAATACTCATGGCTGGAGAGATGGCTCAGCGGTTAAGAGCACTGACCAATTCCCAGCAACCACATGGTGGCTCACAACCACCTGTAATGGGATCTGATGCCCTCTTCTGGTGTGTCTGGAGAGAGTGACTGTACTCACATACATAAAAAATAAATAAATCTTAAAAAAACAAAACAAACAAACAAAAAAAACCACCTCGTAGCTTGGCATGCTATTTGGGAAGCTAATGCAGGAAGATCAAGGCCAACCTTGTCTTGAAATTACAAAAGGCTGGGATGTGGCTTCATGGTCAACTTCCTGCCTGGCACAGAAGTCCTCATACGTGTTCAGTCTCCACCATCACAAGAAAGCTAACAACTTTCTAACTAGTTAAAGAAAAAGCCATTCAAAATCAGATAGAAATTGTTTCTTTTTAATTGAATACTTCATTCAGACATTCCTCTGTTGGCTTCTGCTCTGGAAGCAGCTAGGTCCCCACCTCAATATCACAACTGAGTGAACATGGGCCCCAAACCAGGGCTCTCAGAACAGCAAAACAATAAAATGCAAACCCAGCCTCTTCTTTCACTTAGGAAGGACTGGGAATCACAGGGTCCTATCCTACCCTGCAACTGTAGGCACTGGAGCCTGGACTGCAAACAAAGAAACTTAGCTGAGGCAGCAGCCCCATGCATTCCAGCAAGCACCTGACCACCAGCCTCTTCAGTAGGAATGGACCCACTCTTAAAGGAGTTTTGGCATCTATTTACTTAATTTCCTCAAGAGGTGTAAAATCTACCAAAAGGGATACAGTGGATCAGAACAGATCAGCTTTCTCACGATAAACTTTCCTGAGTAACAACTTTTGGTTGCTGAGAAGCCTCAGCACATTATTTCAAAGTGGCAAAATCCAGGATAATCACAGAGTAGTACACCCAGGAGTGGCCTAACATTAAGGAAAGGTTTATGCAGGACACAGATGCACACACCCCCTTTTCTTCAGTGTATATGGCCAAGACCCCTGATCATTAAAATAAGTTATCTTGTATATTACAGTGCAGAGGGAAAGAACTTTCAGAGGTGACCAAAAGACATTGTATATAAAGTCCCAT
The DNA here is from genome assembly GCA_019843965.1 of Rhynchomys soricoides. NCBI lineage: Eukaryota > Metazoa > Chordata > Mammalia > Rodentia > Muridae > Rhynchomys > Rhynchomys soricoides. The sequence goes on from JADRCH010000186.1 coordinate 614,018, forward strand.
GGCTCCTGTGGCCTTCAGGAGCTTGCCTCCTGCTCTTTGGCTGCAGAGAGCTTAGTGTCAGCTGTCTCCTCCACCTGCTCCACTGGCTTTGCCTCCTCTTCCTCCTCCTCATCTTGGGGATAGAGGTCCGGGTATTTCTGCATGCACTCTTGCATGGCCCGGAACTGGTCTATACAGTCTGATCCCTTGATATCCTCTGTGCTATAGTGGAAGCAGGAAAAGGCAGACTTGAACTGCTCCCCACAGGGGCCGCTGGCCATTCCCCCAAGACATGGGCAATTCCAGTTAATATCTCCGTTAGGCAGTATCAACCCTGGAACAGAAAGACAGACAGGGAAAGATGAGAGGCGTTCTCTATGATCTGGAACATGCAAAACCTGTTAGGCCCTTACTGTGTGGAGGCACCCCTGTGACCTCTATGTGTATTCTGGTCTATTTTCTAAGCCACCTCCCAGACCTAGAATCTGAACTCTGAGACTTAGATACCAGGAATCTCCTAAGCCAAGTACTAATCCCCCAGGCCCTGCTCCATCAGTGAGTCCCTCACCACACTTCTGTTAGTAAAGCCTAGAGACTAGTACAAACATATGGATGTGAAAAGATCTTAAAAGCTGCTGTACAATGCAGAGCAAGTGCTGTTAGACTAGCAGGGCTGTATTCTTCCTCTAAAAACTTCAAACATTAGGGCTGGGGTACAGCACAGAGGTAGAGCAGAGCCTGGCATTCACAAGACCCTTGGTTTCATCCCCAACCTGTAAAAAATAAATCTAAATTTTAAGTTAAGTGATTTATTATGAATGAGCTGGGAAGTCAAGCTATAGATAGGTTTTGAGTAAAGACTACACTGACTTCCGCTGAGCACCTGCCTCCAGTGTTGAGGAGTCTCAGCACTACAAAAAAAAAAGGAAAAAGGCCTATACAAAGCCCACTGAAATGCCACATAATCCTTTACTCCAGTAGCAAGTATGAGAGAGGCTGCAGAGCTAGTGTCCAAAGTCCTAGGCTTAATCCTGCCTCTCAACTCCAGCTCCAAAAGCGGCACTGATCAGCAAATCTGTCCCACGTGTTCCTTATTTACCAATGTAATGTGGCTGGTGCCCCTGAGCAGGAAGCTCATCACCAACATCACACCTCCAGAGTAAGTTACTGTACACAAAGCTGTGTGACAACTGAAGTGGTCCTTCTGACACTGTGCAGGTTTCTGGTTCAGAGGCCAAGACAGGACAGCAGCAGGACTCATCAGATCCCCAGAGCCCCAATTCTACCCAGCTATTTGCAACCTCTCAGAGACTCAAGCATGCTAATCCACAGAACAGCTTTCAAAAGAAGTAAGATTAACACTTAAAAAGTCCAAATGGTAGCTGTGGTGGAACACACTGCGACCCCAGCCTGAGCTACTGTTTTGGGACAGGGACCTAGCTATACTGGAACCTGCTTGGTAGTTCAGACTGCCTGGCTTTGAACACCCAAGTGCTCTTGCAGAGGACCCAGGTTCCATTTCTAGTACTGATATAGGGGCTCCCAACCATCTTTAACTCCAGTCCCAGGGAAATCTAACACCCTTTTCTTACCCTGGTAGGCACTTCATGCATGTGCAAGCAAGATATTAATACACATAAAATAATTTTAAAATAATAATAATAATAAACCACAAAAGACAGCTCAGGTCAGCAGAGCCTGGCAGAGGACAGGGTACAATGTGAATTGGGACATACAACACACACATCTACAAGATGGCAGCTTTAGCAGTTATGGTGCAGAAGTGCACCTAAACACAAGCAGACATCTCCAGAGCATGTGTAACATATGTGCAGCTAATGCGGACTCAAGGTAAACAAAGGACTAGAACTGACATGAGTTCACTCTTCTTCATTAAGAAAGGCTGACTTGAGGTCAGCTACAGCTGTCACTGTCAGAACACTAACACTCTGACATCTATCTGACTTGCCATATTCCCACCTAGATGCTAGGTATTCACCCTAAGCCTAGCAATAGTTAAACAGAGGAAGGGTCCCACCTAGGAACATGCCTCTGCTCTAGATCAGGTCTGAAAAGTTCCAACCACAGGCCGTTTCTGCAGGGCTGCCTGCTTTAAGCTCCTCAAGTTCACTCCCCTGCAATTTTCACCCAAGGCACTTGTTCCTGAATTGAATCTTGCTGACACTGTGGACTGGGAATGCCACATACACTTACCCCACACAGACTGGAATAAGTATCATAAGCTCATCTCAGAGCTTATAGAGTGGCATCCTGTCTCCAAGAGGCTACTGTTACATTTGGAAGTGAGCCTAGAAATGTGTGACAGTTATGAGTAGCTTTGCTGAGTCCTGCTCCTGGCGACCGGGATCTGTTAAGACACCTCACTACACCATGTACTCATGAGAGCAGGACCAGTAGCCTGGCTGCTGCTCTCTTGCATGCAAATTAACTGGCACACTTGGCAGGGCTCACCCCAATAACCTGACAGAGCAGAGACCCCACTTCAGGGGATCCAGATAGCCTCCCAGTCACTCTTAGTCACCTCAGTACAAACACATAGAAGAAAAGAAACAATATTTTAATAAAAAGAAACTGTTGCCTGCTAGCTTGGCACAATCCCATCCCTTTAGAGGGAGAGAAAGCAACCACAGAGCTGGAAAGTTGTCCGTGGCCAGGGGAGACAAAGTGGGAAAGCAGTGTCTAATACCAAGCCTCCCCAGGGTGTGTCTGTGGGTCCCTCATCTCACCATGCTCCTCATAGGGATCATTGGGATCATCAGCCACCAGCTCAGCACTGCTAGGAGTTTCATGGTCTTCTTTGGTCACAAATATGATCCGATCCTTCCCTAGGGTTTGGAGTAAAGGAAAAGAGATTCATTGGAGGGAAGTAAAACACAGAACAGCCACTCTAAAGATGGTTCCATGTCTGCCCCCAGCCACTGATGAGAGGCAGCTAGAATGAGAACAGCACTCAGGTGTTGGGGTGACCCGGGTTTTTTTGTTGTTTTGGTTTTGCTCTGCTGCCATAATATTGATATTGCCCTTTCTATGGTCCACCAGTGGCCTTCTATTTGTGAACACTTGTCCTTCCACACCTGCTCAGATACTGGAAGGTCAGACATCCCTCTACACCTAGAGGCAATCTAGAATTGTATCAGAGGTTGTCTCCATGCTGATTGGTTGTAATGAGCTGAGGAACAAACAGCTGGGCAAGAAGCAGGGAATGGAACTTCTGAGAGGGATGCTGGGAGAAGAAAGCAGAAGAGGAAGATACCATAGCGGACACACACAGAACAGAGAAAGGTACAGTAGTGGGCAAGCTAGTCGGGTTAAGTTAGATGAGCTAGCATGGAGGACTGCTGTACTGGCTGGTTTTGTGTCAACTTGACACAAGCTGGAGTTATCACGGAGAAAGGAGTTTCAGTTGAGAAATGCCTCCAGGAGATCCAGCGGTAAGGCATTTTCTCAATTAGTGATCAAGGAGGGAGGCCCCTTGTGGGTGGTGCCATCCCTGGGCTGGTAGTCTTGGGTTCTGTAAGAGAGCAAGATGAGCAAGCCAGGGGAAGCAAGCCAGTAAGAAACATCCCTCCATGGCCTCTGAATCAGCTCCTGCTTCCTGACCTGCTTGAGTTCCAGTCCTGGCTTCCTTTGGTGATGAACAGCAGTGTGGAAGCGTAAGCTGAATAAACCCTTTCCTCCCCAACTTTGCTTCTTGGTCATGTTCGTGCAGGAATAGAAACTCTGACTAAGATAACTGCCTAAGCTTTAAACTATTTTAGAGATCTCCATGTTATTATTTGGTGCCCAACCTTTCCTCAGCACCCACAATGCACAGGGGCTCATCTGTTTCCATGGTGTGCACTTGGGGAAGACTTGAACTGATTCAATTCTAGATGTGGGTGGCAGGCACTTCCTCCACCCACCACTCCTGAGAGGAACAGCAGCACCCTCTGTGCACGGTGGTGACTCACAGGGGCTGGAACCTCCAAAGTCCCTCAGTACCCACACTGTCCTCCCCTGCACAGAACACGACTGACATCTGACCTGAGCACTGAGCATAACAATAAAGGAAAGAGAGACCCACCAATCCCAGCCCAAGCTGAGGAGGAAGAGGGAAAGGTCAATGTCCTTCCTGAGCCTTCTGACAGCTCACCCTGAACCAAGGGCACCTGGGATCACTTGACCCTCACCCAGAGGGTACACTGGAAGACTTTTTCAGGTCTGAGTAAACCTGCCCGGAGTGAGGGTGCTACTGTGAAAGCCGAGGTCAGGCTGTAGGCAGGGGACTCTTCGAAAGCTGCAAGCACTGTGCCCACTCCTCCGCCTACATTTGGAAAGATCAGTTCCAGGCATGTGTCAGAAAAGTAAGGCAAAGTGTTGGTCCCATGCTTACGATGGAATACCCAAGGAAGAGACCTGGAGAAGGCAAGTGAGAGGATATGTCTAAGAGGCTACCTCAGTGAAAAGGATAGTTCAGGTGACAAGGTCTCATGCACTGGTGGACAGTAGTAATGGGTAGGTCTCAGTACATAGGACTAGCCCCAGTGACCCAACCTGGGCTCTCTGCACAGACAGAGTTTGGGTCTCAGCACCAACAGTATGCCAGATTACTCCTCTTACAGATAAAGAAAGCATCTGGACAAGGCCACTGGGTCACATTAGAGTACCTACTGACCCTGGAGACTCTGGCCAGTTTCCAGAACCCCCAAAAGCAATCTGCATAACTGTTGAGTGCTAAGCAAAATCGGCAGACCTGAAGTTCTCAGCTTGGCCATGACAGCCATGACCTGGTCTGAACATAGACCCAAAGGGATGGGGACAAACCTGAACAAGTTTCTGAAATACCTGGGGCAGTAGGTGATACATGCAGAGGCCAGACCTCACCCAGTAAAGTGCAAACCCTATGGCATACCCACATGGCTCCTTGGCTCCTGGACACTGACACCCAGTCAGGCTGGGATAAAGCAGTCTAGGGTCCTTTACGTCTGTGAGTTGTTAGCCCTCACACCCATGCAGGGGCATCTCTCCTTTAATCTCCTTTCTTAAAAGGGAGGCAGAAGACCATAGGTGTTAAGAAACAAATCTAAACAAATAATAAGGCCAGAGCAAGGATGTGACCTGTGCTTTGAAGGATCCTAAGTGTGTCCCTTTAAAAATACTGTGTACTGCAAACCTGGTCCCACTAGGCCTGTCCTTTCTGGAATGTTTAAAAGCACATGCCAGGGGTTAGTATGTGCCCTAGGTTCCATCTCCAGCATGGTAAAATGAAAAATAAGGGCAGATGCAAGAAGGGATACAAAATCAATGGAGACTTACTCATTGAGACAGTTTCCTATGTAACCTAGGCTGGCCTAAAACTGTGATCTTGACTTGGCCTTGAGTTGATAGGATTATATGTGTGAACCACAACAGGGGTGAAGTAAGGGTTTTTGTTTTTAAAGATTTTTATTTATGTGATTTATGTGCATGCTGTGTGTGAGGGTGCAGCTCCTGACATGGGTGCTAGGTCCCAAATTCAGGTGGTAGGGATTAAGAGTTTGATATCTGAAGCTGGGTAGATGGGTCACTGTGAACTCAAGGATAGCCTGGTCTACAATGATGTGTTCTAGTCTAGATAAGACTACACAGTGAGAACCTGACTCCGAATAGAAACATAAAAGTTTGATATCAGGCTAGAGAGATGGCTTAGTGATTGAGAGCAGTTCTATGGGATCTCATGCCCTCTTATGACCACCTCAGGCACCACGCACACAATTGATGCACATATATACAGTCAGGCAAAACATTTATATGCAAAAAATAAACATTTTTTTAAAAGGAAAAGAACTGTTATGCCCATAAACTTTCAATACTTCCTGCTTGTAGTAGGACTTGAGGAGGGAAGCAAGGCAGAGTTGACTATAACACATGTATCAAGCGGAAAAGAACTGGCTGGGGGCCAGGCAGTGGTGGTGCACGCCTTTAATTCCAGCACTTGGGAGGCAGAGGCAGGCGGATTTCTGAGTTCAAGGCCAGCCTGGTCTACAGAGTGAGTTCCAGGACAGCCAGGGCTATACAGAGAAAACTTGTCTCAAAAAAAAAAAAAACAAAACAAAAAAAAAACCCACAAGGCCAGACTGATGCGGAGTCCACACAGTAGGACTCCCTGAATGTCAATCTGAGGTCTTTAACCTGGAGACTGACTAGATAATAGAACAGAGAATAGGCATGAGCCTGGTGTCATTCTATTAAATCCTGAGCACCAGGAGTATAATAGGCCTTCTACCATCTCTCAGTTTGGTGGGAGATGATAATTTCAGTGTGTTGATAGAGACACAAAATATCAGGGAAGACCTGGTGGCTTTGGGCTGGGTTTTTGTTTGTTTTCTTTTGTTGTTCTGAGACTGGGTTTCCCCTGTAAAATACAGCTCTGGCTGTTCTGGAACTCACAGGCTGGCCTTGAACTCACTGGGCTCCACGTGCCTCTGCTTTCCAAGTGCCCGGATTAAAAGCGTGCGCCACATGCCCACTTGGGCTGGTTCTTAAAGGATAAGTTAGCAATTAGAAGAGCTGGAGGAAGAAAGCACCTGACAAACCGCACAGCCAGAGGCACTGAGGAACAAGAGGAAAAACACGAGACTAGAAGAATAACATACTATGGTTACCTAAGTCCTTACATAGTATTTTGGTTTGTTTTTGAGACAGGATCTCACTATGTAGCCCTGGCTGGCCTTGAACTCACAGAGACTGTAGGTAGGGGCACATGCCTTTAATCCCAGGATTTGAGAGGAAGAGAAGAATTTGAGTTTGGAGCACATAGTGAGACTGCCTTAAAAACCAAAAACCACTAGACACACACACACACACACACACACACACACACACACACACACACGCGCGCATCTTTTGAACCAGGAAGACAGATATCTATGCTACATTAGCAGCTGATGGTCCCATCCTCCTTCCTGGAAAACCTGAGGTTTATAAACCCATCACGAGGTAGTAATGTTTACCTGCATAGATAACTTCCTTACCCCAAAGACTCACCATCAACCTGCCAACTAGACTTGGAGGAAACAAAAATCATGACAAGAATCTTGGGTCAGGGGACTTTTGTATGAGGAACTCCAAGTGCTAACCAACAGCAACAGTCCTCAGGAAAGGTACCAGTCAATTACAATGCTGGGAAGGAGGGAGTTAAACAGCAGACTAGGGTACGAGGAAAAGGCTGTGCAGTGTAGACTGGGGCCTTCTAACTGGATGTTTGGCCTTGCATGGATTACTTCCTCCTTTTATACTTCAGGTTCCCTAAAGAGTAAAGGAGTTTAGAAATCTGGGTGAATCAAGTCTTTCTGTAGCTTTGTATTCTCATGAATCCTCCAACTCGTTCCTGCCTTGGGCACGTGCTTCGTGAATACCAGAGTAAAAGATGCCTGATCTCTCAATTTACATGAGTGGAAACTAGGGCCTGGAGGGTTTGGCAGCTTAGACGTAAGGAGCCAGTTAGTGCTGGGAGGCCTTAGGGTAGATTGGTCAGCATTCTTCTGGGCTCCTGCCTACCGTTAACAACAGGTAGAGGAAGTGAGTGGTCGGTCCTCAACGTGGCTAGAAATAAGAGAAGAAAGGAAGTCCTTTCATAGAGGGCTTCAGATTCACGACCTGATATGGGCTCTGGAATCGAATAACCTGTCTTAATTTACCGTTTGCTAACACATGGACAGTAACAGAACCCGATATATAAAGTACGTGAAGTTTAAAAGAGTGCCTAGTAAGCAGGAGGCGCTCAATAAGTGCTCCTGCCAGTAGCACTTCCGCACGCCAGCACACCCACTATAGCCCAAGTGGTAATCTTCTGGGATAGCTAAAAAGCCTGAGCGGGATAGAAACACGTGGGGAGTGCTAGGAACCATGGTGACTAGTTCCTAACAGTCCCCGATTTCCAGCCAGATACAACGTGCTCCACACTGGCAAGGCCCACGTGAGGCCCTCCGAGGCCCAGGTTCGGGCTTCACCTTGACCTTGGACCAGGCTCATTCCTCACAGAGCTTCTGCCTTTCTCATTTGGAAACCGTCGCGTGAGGCCCACTAAAGGGCCCATAGCCGCTCTGTGGAAATCACTCGACCGCGTGTCTTTCGCAGGCCGGCTCCGGCCGGTCTCCATGGCAGCGCCCGACTCACCTTCCTGCCGGCAGTAGGACATGATTGTTTCCGACACTCGCAGCTCGCAGAGACAGCGGGCGCGGCTGTAGCGGATATACCTTCACGCCGTGACCTCCCTCGTCTCACCTCAGGCCTGGCGGGTGGCACTGAGGCCCGCACGGACCCACCCCCTCCTGGCCTGCCCGCCGCGCGCCTGCCTCCGCGCGTCCTAAACACTAAGCGCTGCTCCTCAGTCGAAAACTACATTGACCAGCAGCCCTTGCGCCCCTCCTACTAGACCGATACTACATTTCCCAGAAATCTTGCAGCGCGCACGCGCACCAGTGAAACACTATGTTGCTACATCGGACTACATTTCCCATCAGCTCTTGAGACGCGCACACGCAGACAACTTGAGGCTTAGGCAGGGCGGTAACTCTTGTCTTGAGTTCCGCCAGGTCCTGGATTCCAAGCGGAGTCTTGCAGCTCAGTGGCAGACAGGAGGTCATCGCATTCTGCGTTCCGGTCGTCAGCCCAATTCCTAGCGGAACAGAGCGAGACGGCGGCAGCGAACCAGGCCCACCATGGCAGCGAACGTGAGTGCTTCCTGATCCCCCGGGTTATACCATCATCCAGGCCACTTTTTCCTTGGGTCCGCCCTGGGTCCTTTGATGGTGCGACCCCACATCAGTGGGTGCGGCTGCCCTCAGCTCCCTAAGCTTGTCCATCTCGGGCCGCGCGTTTGTGGGACTCAGCTCTTGGTCGAGTCCGCTCGTGCATGGCTTCTTCTTCCACTCCTAGTTTCTCTCTGGGCCCCTGGGGATATGAAACTTGGGGAACTTGGGGAACTGAAGGACCACGGGGAAAGTGTCTGTCGGTGAGCAGATTAGTGAAGCGATCCTGCCCAGGTGGAGCTGTCCATCAAATGCTGCTTTGGTCTCCGCTCCCTAGGGGGTGTGTACTCCTAGGCTGTGATGCTTCTGTAGCAGGACGAGCCCGGCTGGATGACTGGAGAGGGAGACTTTTCACTACTGTCCGGTTCCTGGTGCACTGATTTAGTTAGAGTCCCTGGCTGAGGATAGTTTCCCCAGACCTCTGGCCTCTTCCTACTGCAACTAGTCTTTAAGAATTTTCCTAGTGAATCCTAACATTCATTCAACAAACGGAGCAACACCACCTACTAGGGGACTGGGTGTGGGAGAAGCTGGTGACTCACAAATGCCTCTGGTGAAAGCGCCTCTGAAGCCAGCTCAGGAGCACTGCCAGCCCCAGGCACACCCTTTCCCTCCTTGATAGAGTGTCATTGCAGCCCTCCTTGGGCCTGTTACACCCTCTTCCCAGGCCCCTCCTCTGTCCAGCAAACTTCTTGGCCTCCTACACCTCCTGGGAGGCCAGAGTTTGTTTCACCCACTGTCCAAGCAATATATGCTTGGCATATTGTCTGGCCCTGGAAGGGGAGGAGAACCAAAGGTTAGGAATGCTACACTGGAACCAGAGGAAAGGGCAACCAGCAGGCCAGCCTGGCAAGAGCAGGCGGACCCCTTCTGATCCATAGCAACATCGTATTTTTACAGTTCCCCAGCAGAAGACAGCTGCTTGGGGGCTTGTAGCCAGCTTGGCATGCTACATCCATAGCCTGGGAAGGTGCTGATGAAGGCAGGCTTTGGAGTCAAGCCTGGAGGCAAATCCAGATTCATCCACTTTAACTCCTCTGGGTTTGCTCTCTCCTGGGATCAGTTACTTTGAAATTTGAGGAAGGTTGCTGGGCACAGAGCATGGTACATGGGAGGTACTTAACCCATGAAAAAGTCACTCTTATAGGCTAATACACACAGTCCTGGTAGGCAGAAACCATCCTGGGTCTGACTCGCACACCAACAAACATAGACACAATGGGATATCTTCAGATGCCTTTGTCCATCCATTGTTACATTACTTTCCTGGGAAGACTTGAACATTCCTTCATGTCAGACAGGCTAACTATAGACCAAAGGAGCAATTCTACCAGCTCCATCTCGGGGAACCAAGGAGGTTATTGGGCTTACTTACAGGAGCATGGGTATCACCAAAGTCCCAGGCCAGCATGGGTGACTGCCTCTGGAACACTGCCTAGATGGAGGTGTGTGCCCTCCCTTCCATTAGCCCTCTGTCTCTTGTATTCTTTAGCTGTACTACACACTGCTGGGGGTGCTGAGAGACTAGAATCTCAGGTGAGGGTATAAAGATCCTCTTCTAGGGAACATGCCTGGTCATGCGGGGGGCTCATCTACACTGTTCTGATTTCAATGTGGCAATGGCTGTGTCATGCCTAGGGACAGTACCAGAGCATCCATACTGTAGCTGAGTCACCGGGCAGGGTAAGCAAGAAAATCTTAAGACAGTGAGTGGAACAAAAGCTCCTGAATTCAGTATAACAACTTTCCTGTCAGGTAGGTATTATCAGCAGCAAGTGAGGAACCAGGGCCAGAGAGGTGGAGCACATGTTACCAGGCTCATATAGCAAGAGAGCTGGGATTCCAACCCTCGTGTGCCAATATCCAGGCCCAGTGTGTCCCCACCCATTGCTTCCTTGCTTGTTGATTCTGAGCCCAGGATGCTGGAAGTGGAATGTGTTACCGTGGATACATAAGTGTACATATACATATAGGTGCTGTTTCCCACCTCACCTCTCTCCCAGCTAGAGCAACATCTTCCTGGCCTCCCTTCCTTCCTGGCCTTAAGGGGAGCCAGCAGGAGCACGGTTCTTCTTTTCCATTGTTCAGCTTGAATTTCAGCTAAGCAACAAAGAAGACAGTCTAGGGTAGAGGGGCCTGCCTGGGTTGAACACCCACTTACTACTTACAAGTTGTTGATCCAGGCAGATAACCTAAGCAGTGAGTCTCAATTTCTTCATCTGTAAAATGGGTATTGGTAGCCTCTTTACACTTGAGCCAGCCCATGATTCGGCCTGTAACAAACAAGTTGCCATTGTGGGCATCCTGCTGGATGACGGTCACCTTCTTGTCTACCACAATTGTTTCCACTGAGTTTTATATGGTATTGTTCTGGATACAGTGGGTGTCCTCAGCAGGCCTGAGCCAGCAGTGGAGAGCAACCAGAAGAAGTGGCATTAGCTATGCTCAAGGATTCTGTCTCAAATCCATCCTCTGATCCTGGGCAGGAAGGGGCCTGGCTCTCTGAGGGCCTGCCAGGTGACCACTTTGTATCTCTGTGACTTTCATCCACACCCACAGTCTGGGTGGCAGCTCCAGTTTCAGTTATGAAGAAATCTGATAATGTTCCTATTAGCTGTAACTCCTATAGGTGCCTATGAGGCCCCAGCATGGAGCCACCACCCCAATCTTTGGATTTTCACCCCCACTTTACCCATGAGGAAATGGAGGGCCCACAGCCAGTGGGTGGTAGAGCCTAGATTCAGTCTTGGTGATGAGCACTAGACATACTTCAGATAATACCAGGTTGGGTAAAGCCTGCTCCACTGACCTGTGGCTTGTGGCCTATGGAAAGCTGCCCGGGCATGCCCATCTGCTCTGTCTCTCCTAGCCCTCCACAGCCATAGCAGACAGACTGCTGCTCCACACCATTGCTCCACAGTCCCTGAGGTCTGCCTCTATGTCCTCTCCTCCAAGTAGCCTGTCCTGATGTCCTAGCTGGAAGGTGCACCCAGCACTGAGCCCACCTCTCACTGGACACTCAGCACAGCCTCCTGAGTTCTTAGCCCCAGAGGTCACCCACCACTCTCATGGCACAGCTCGGTCCTCAGGAAACCCAGCCATTACTTCTTAAATTTAATCAAGAATACATTTCTAGCTGCTTTGCAATATAGTGTGCTGGTGTCTTTAACATATGCTGACTTATGGTCCAGAAATTCTGTGCCAAAGGATAGTTATCCCCCAATGTCTATGAGGACGAGAGTCTCTTCTGGGAATCTCCTTGGACTAATCAAACTGTCAATCCCACCTTTAGTATTCCAGTACCAGCAGCAGGAAAGAACATGTCAAAGTGACATCTGACCCCCAGCCAGGCTTCCTGGAGCGGCTAAGTGAGACTTCCGGTGGGATGTTCGTGGGGCTGGTGACCTTCTTACTCTCCTTCTACTTAATTTTCACCAACGAGGTAAGAAGCGGGTGAGGATCCAGTGGCTGGGCTCTGAACAAATGGCCTAGCTCTTCCAGGAGGGAAAAGGGTGCTGAGATCATCTGAAACACCTCAGTGTAAGCCAGAGGGGCAGTGAGTCAATTCACACCTATGAACACCTGCTTCGTGCATGGCTGCATTCAGGTACTCATGCTGGGTGACTGGGAATCTCTGCTTCTCTATTGGGACACTTTTCTTGGGCAGCCCCTTCCCTTGTGGGAGCAGATATGGACCCAGCATTTCCAGTTTCACATCCATGCAATTTAGACTTAGAGAAAAAGGGAACCAGAACAGGACTCAGCCCTACCTGAACTGCATGGCCTGTGAGAGGAGGGGAGTAATCAAGAGATGCTGGAGAAGGCCCCCTGCCACCCTAAGTTCTCCAGGGGCTGCAACTGGATATCTCCTTGAGGCCAAGGCTAGGCACCTCTGAGTGAGCCAGCTGAAGTGTGTCAGCTAAGCTGAGAACACATCTGCTTGGTTAGGCCTGGATCACATGATTTGGACAGTGGTTCAGACTGCCCTTTGTAAGCCACATGGATTGGGAGCCAGGGGCAGGGAAGGCAGAGGGAAGTGGAGGCACAGGACTAGTACAGGGCAGGGAGACACAGAGCTTTTCCCCAGCTTCAGGCAGTCTGAGATTAGCAGGGTCTTCCTGGGAAAGCAGGGATCCTGGGTTCTAGTCTCAGGTCTGCAGTTGCTAGACCTCAACATCTCTGCTTACTGAGGCCCAGCCTTTGCATGCCCACAGCGTGGAGCCAAGCAGCACCTGAGCTGTTGAAATTCCCTCTTCTACTTCTGACAGGGCCGAGCACTGAAGATAGCCACCTCACTTGCAGAGGGGCTGTCACTCGTGGTGTCCCCTGACAGCATCCACAGTGTAGCTCCAGAGAATGAAGGGAGACTGGTACACATAATCGGGTCCCTGCGGACTTCCAAGGTAGGCTGGGTGACTGGGTGGCAGTTGCTAACTGCTATGGTTTATGACTGGGTCTCAGACACAGACCCCCTGTGGCTGTGTGGACAAGTCACTTCTCAGTCAGTTTCCCCTGTGCTAATGACAACAGTCTCACAGTCATGCGGGTGAGAACATCTCAGATTACAGTTAGCACACAGTCTGATGATAGTAGCTGTTTCCGGAGTTCAGGGTCATAGGCTGAGGTTGGCAGCCTCATGCTGGTCTCCCTCACCCTCACTTCCAGTCTTGCCATCTTTGTCTCTCTTGCAGTTAGGTTGCTCTGGGCTGGGAACTCTGGGAACTTGTGAGCCTGGTCTTTACACGTTTGTTTGTTTGATTCCTTTTGAAGCTCTTATCTGACCCAAATTATGGGGTCCATCTACCAGCTGTGAAGCTGCGTCGGCATGTGGAGATGTACCAATGGGTAGAGACGGAAGAGTCCAGGTGAGGAGCCGGGCACAGAGGGATTGGAGGGCAAGAGGAGCTCAGGTGTTAAGCTAAAAGGCAGTGGCTTTCACGCAGGCACCATTTATAAATTCAAAGTGTAGGGTCTGCCTGTCTGAAAGGTGTCACACCCCAGCATTAGTGCATGGTGACCAATTTTATTCAGAGGTAAGAATAATCTAGTGCAGAGTGGGCCAAAGCAGAGAAAGAGAGAGAGAGCTCCTCAGCGTCCTCACCTGGACATTCCAGGGTGCACTGCCCAAGGCTCAAATGGTGTCACTGGGATCAGTGTGGCCCTCCTACTACCAGTCCCTGCTCAGCTTTTCCTGCATTGGTTCATCTTCTCACAGAGGGTACAGGTTGCCTCCCAGTTAACTCACTATCAGAAGGCCCAGGCCAGCCTCTCAGTGGCCAGAGGGGGTCACTTGGAGCCAGGACTGGACTCAGCCCCACTTGAACTATGTGGCCTGTGGGAGGAAAAGAGTAGTCAAGGGATGCTGGAGAAGGTCCCCTGCCACCCTAGGTTCTCCCAGAGGCTGCAGTTGGATATCACTTTGAGCCCAAGGCCAGGTGCCTTTGGGTGAGCCAGCTGAAGTGTGTCAGCCTAGCTGAGAAAGCATATCTCTTTAGGCAAGCCTTCTGGAGATAGTACCTGCTCCATGGAGGCTGGGGACTGTCTGTTCCAGAGCCCACCTGGCTTTCACTCCCTGTGGGGAGCTGGACCTTGAGGCCACTTCTGCCCTGAGACACTTAGAGAGCAGATGGCCATGGGCACCTGAGCTGATTCCTGCTAACTGTGCTTTTTCTGCAGTGAGTACACGGAGGATGGACAGGTGAAGAAGGAGACAAAGTACTCCTACAGTGAGTTCCAGACCTTCAGGCCTCTGTACATCCCCAGGACATGTGACCTCCATCCTGATTCAGGCTGGCAGTGGTGGGCAGTACAGAGGGGCCATGGGCAAGTGTGGAAGGCCACAACACTCTATTCTTCAGAGTCCTGCATGCCCACCATCCAGGGAGACCTGACCCCCAAGGGCCATGGGCGCTAGTAAGAGGATGTTGAAGCCTCTCCTAACTGGTCTGAATTGTCCCTTCTTTCTCTTCATGCAGACACAGAATGGAGGTCAGAAATTGTCAATAGCAGGAACTTTGACCGAGAGATTGGCCACAAAAACCCCAGGTGAGAACTTGGCCCGGGTCTGAGTCCAGCCTTGCTTACCCTTACAGGCTCCAGCCTCAGTTAATCTGAGTGATGGGTTGAGTTAACTCTGCCTCACAGGTTAGCAAACACAGAAGATGTAGTTTTAACAGCAAGCCCTGTGTTGATGCCACAAAGAGCAAGGCCTGGTCTTTCCTGGCCCTCAAGTTAACACAGGCTTGGTGACAGACTGAGAGGTCTCTCTGTGCACTGAAGTGCCTTGTTACTCTTAACCCAGGTTTGGGGCTCTAGGGAGTAGTGGCATTTGTTTGAACCTTGTTAAGATTCCTCAGGAAGAACTCACTCTATGGCATGGGGTGAGGACAGTGATGTAGCTCTTGGGCCTGACTAGATCATATGTAGCCGTGGTCTAGGTTAAGCCAGAATGATGGTCCAGGTTGTCCAGAAAAGCTGTCCAGATGGAAGCTGTGCAGCCTGGAAGTGGTATGTGGTCATGGCTAATAGGGCAGGGCAGGCTGGTGGGTCTGGGTGAGAGAGTATGAGTCTCCTTCCCGGGTAGACATATCCCATCCTGGTGCCCCATTACTGATTGTTCCCTCTCTCCTACAGTGCCATGGCAGTGGAGTCTTTCACAGCAACTGCCCCCTTTGTCCAGATTGGCAGGTTTTTCCTCTCAGCAGGTGAGTCTCAGGCCTCTTCTGGAGGTGCCCACTTAAAGGCCTTTCCATCCCCCTGGCTTCTTCAGGGCTGGGGCCCTAGCACTGAGCAGGCCCATATCCTATGGTGGTTGATATCAGGGTCCAGCTGGCCCCTATCTCAGAATTATACTCTGGGCTGGGGCCAGAGGGAAGTGAGTCCTCAGAGGGTAGAACCCCACTCCAGCCGGTTCTTCTGAAGCCTAGACTGCTCTAGAAATTACTCCAGGTACTACATCCTCGTCACATTTCTGTGCATGTCTATTCTGAGCAGATATTGCACCAGTGACCTGCCTCAGGCAGCTCTCAGCCAGGAATTCAGACAAGGCCTTCCCTCCCTCCAACCGCTGGCTCCACCTGTGAGCCTTGCCTGGCATCTAGTTTTGGCACAAGGAGGTGTATTGCAGCCTCCATTGTGACTATAAGGAGAAACCCACAAGGTTTAAGGTGGTACCATGAGTCACAGTAACACTGAAGTTCCATCTCTGGGCCTAAGCTGGGATGGTGACAGACAGACCCTTGAGACCCAGATAGCCAACCTTAGCCTGGCTGCCCTATCAGCTCTACAACACAGCTGGTGCCTGGGGTGGAGGGAGCTCCAGTTTAGATATGGATGGGTATGTTCTGAAGAGGGTTGGCTGAAACCAGGCCACTCTCAGAACTGTAGCCAAGCTGGCTGAGCAGGAGAGGCCATGGGAAAGCCATTCTGGAGGAGTTAGTGATTGAGTTAGGCTGACTCTGACACAGGAGAGATCTAGAAGAGGTGGAATTAGAGGAAAAAATCATTGCAGCTGGTGTGGCACATGCCTATTATCCAGCACTCAGGGAGCTAAGGCAGGAGGATCACAAGTTTGATGCTAACTTGGGCTACATAGTAAAAGCCTGTCACAAAACTAAGAACCCATGCATGACAGTGTAGGTTTGTCATCCCAGCACTTGAGGAGTGAAGGCAGTAAGGTCAAGAGTTCAAGGTCGCCTTCAGCTTTGTAATGAGTTTGAGGCCACCATGGGCTACATGAGACCCACTACCTAAAAAAGGTTCACTCCATCTGGGAGAGACAACTAAGCAAAAGCTAGAGGGTGTAGGCTTTTGGCCCTGCTGTGTGAGGGCACCAAAGGCTCCAGGACTAGCAGATCATGGGCTATAAGTCTAGTCCATGGTTTCTGAGTATTCTGCTTCCCTCAGGCCTCATTGACAAGATTGACAACTTCAAGGCCCTGAGCCTGACCAAGCTGGAGGACCCCCATGTGGACATCATTCGCCGAGGAGACTTTTTCTACCACAGTGAAAACCCTAAGTATCCGGAGGTATGTGGGCATGTGGGCTGCTCAGTTAGCAGAGGCCATGGCTTTTGAGTAACCATGTGTGCAGCAGCTGGACCCAGGCTGCACTTGTCCAGTGATACTGGAGACCAGGGCACGGGACAGTCAGGACAAAACAGTGAACAGCAACAGGTGCTGGAGAGTTGACAGGATCCCCATTCACTAACTCTTCCCACTTCTCTTCCACCCTCAGGTTGGTGATGTCCGAGTCTCCTTTTCTTACGCTGGACTGAGCAGTGATGACCCTGACCTGGGCCCGGCTCATGTGGTAACTGCTTCCCAAGGGCTGACCCCAGTCACGATTCCCTGGGCCCAAACACCTTGGGATGTGTCCCGACCACTTTGTGCCTCACTCATTTGCACAGGCATCAGGCCTGCTCTTAGGCACTTTCAGAAGTCCGTGTTCCCCACAGCACCTCCTGGACCCCAGGCTGGGAGACCCAGGCTTAGTGGAGCTAGTCCAATCGTAGCAGTTCCTGCATCCAGCCACAGTACTTGGTCTTGGTTCTTCATAGTACATACAGTGAGAATTCTACGTACACCAGGACCTGACTTAGGAGGCAGACCGAGAAGACTCTTGGGGCTCAGGCAGCCATGGAGGAACAGTGATCCAGGCCTGGTCTGGTTGCTTGACGTGCACAGGCGTTGCTACTCATTTAGTGCCTGCTGTGACCATCAGTCCTATCTATATGAACTCTCAATCCAGAAGGCCCGCAGGGCCTTTCCCTGTATAGTTCTGCCCCAACATGGGCTCTGTCCTAAGCGTCATCCTGTAGAAGCAAGGAGAGACAGGTTCCACGTCTCCTGACCTCCTGGTTGGTGTGGAGTCTGAGGGGTGGGCTGTGGGTCTCAACCCTGCCCTTTCCCTCAGGTCACCCCACTCAGCTCTAATACTGATTTCCCTGACTAGGTTACTGTGATTGCCCGGCAGCGAGGTGACCAACTAATCCCATATTCTACCAAGTCTGGGGATACCTTGCTGCTCCTGTACCATGGAGACTTCTCAGCTGAGGTGAGTTGAGGCTGCCTGTGTGGGGACAGGCACACCCTGCTCTCCCCAGTGTTGTTTAAGAAGCCCCACCACTAGAGGTCATGGTCAGTGCCTTATGGCCTCTGTGACCAAGCCATTTTTTGCGGAGGCCTCAAAATGGACAGGTCTACCTTAGAATAATCAAGTCAGGCAGGAAAGGGTTCACTTTGTCAGTGGGCCCCAGGAGGAGAAGAGGCCACTCTGGGGTACCTCTTCTTCTTTTTGGGGTACCAGTGCAGGGGGTTTGGAGCTACAGTATCAGGGCCATGTGAGTGAGGTGATCACCTACACACAGGTCCCACAGTCCACTGGGTGTCCCTTTTCCAGCTGTATTTGGGAAGGGTCATGTCTTACCCAGTGCTGAGATGAAAGGATGCTGACTCTCAGTTCTGTGCCTTTAGAACAGAGAGAGTGTGTTGATTCTAGCTCTTGCTGATACAGCCAGAGGATCATTGCTAGGCCCTCCCTGTATATATTAAACAAACATGGGGGTTTCAACCCAGGACAGACAGAAAAGGCCTAGGGTGCAGCTTGCTTCAGAGCATAGCTGTGGCACTTCTGCTACTATTACTGGGTGCTCAGCTGCTCTCTGTCCTCCCTTCCAGCTACAGCCAGTATGTCATAGTGTCTGGGCACAACTTACTCCTTTTACCTGGCCAAGATAGGGTGTGGTTGGTCTGTTGTTGGGGAGCTTGGTTACCAGGCTTAGGGTGAGGCTACTACCTCCCAACCAGGACTGAGTCACCCTAGGGACTGCTCTAAAATTAGAAAGTCCTTTTCTCTCTCCCAGGACTTTCTTTGCCCAGCTCCTGGTTTCCAGCCTTCTCAGAGTCCCAGGCCTCAGAGCTATTCTCTAGAAAGTGGTAGGTAGGATGTGTGGCTGAGGAGACCTGAGAGGGAAGGTTTGGCTATAGACAAGCCATCGGGCACACAGAACTGAGAAGAGAGCTGGTCCCCAAAGTCAGAATGCTGGGACTCCAGGGTCTGGAGAGTTGAGGGGTCCAGACCACAGCACTGCTCACAGGCCCCTGTCAACCCCCCGCCTAGTCCTGGCACTGCCTCCCGCTAGCTACAAACCATGAGCCAGTGACTTATCCTCATCTGTGAAGTAAAACAGTTTAAAACTGCCGCCATCATCTGCATCTCATGTGGGTAGCACAGGCATATCCAAACAGTTTTCAAGTTAACTGTCTGTGGTGAGGCCATGGAATTTTGTAACAACCTCACAGAGCCTCAGCTTCCTGTCTCTGTAAAACAGAGAAGAAGATTCCAATTGGGTTAAGAGTCAGGTCAGTGTGCTTGTTAACCATGGGGCAGTGACAGCTAAATGCTCAGACAGGTATTGTCCATCATTGTATCTTAGAGTTGGACAGTCAGGGCTGTAGTAGCCCAGTCCTATTCAATCCAGGGCTGGGAAAGACTTAGGAGAAATTACATCTAAGCCAAGACTGGAGGAAAGCATAGAGCTGCTGAGCAGCTGTGGGGAGTCTGCACAGGACAAAATACTTGACCTGGCCACACCATAGGTGGTCCAGGCCCTGGTGGAAGGTCAAAGGGGGTTGGAGCTATGGCAGTAGCTGTATGAGAATGAGGTGAGGAGAGGAGACAGGGAAGCCAGAGAGGCTGATGTCAGAACCCGGTGTGGAGCAGTGATGATGTGGACCATGGTAGATAGCAGGGAAGCAGCTGGCAGAGCTTGCTTCTATAGTGAGGGGGAACCATGCCACACCTGACCCCAGGTTGTGCTGGTGGATAGGTGGTAGGGTTATGTGCCGCCATGGAGAAGGCAGAGAGTCAGGTTGGGGTGGGGCTCTGAGTCAGTGCTCAGCATGCCAGGAGAGTGTGACAATGTCTAGGAGGCAGTAGGAACCAGCAGGGTTCCCCCAAAAGCAGCAGCTATGTAGTATTATGTTTCAGTTACAGGCTCATGGGGTGCATGGCAGGTCCTGGGCAGAGTGGATGAAACAACCAAAGGATATCAGCATTTACAGGCCAGGAAGAGAACCAGGGACAGCAATGGGAGCAGAAGGCACAGCCTACAAAGTAGGAGGGAGTCAGTTGGGGTCAGCGTTTCAGAAGCGGCAAGCACTATCCTGGGGTTTAGGACTAATGCTTCACCTAGGACCAGCGTGCACTCCCAAACTGTCCACCCAGAAGGATGGGAGGTGTCCATGTGTGGGATAGATGCAATGGGAAGGATGGTGACATTTTTCTAGGTGAGACCACGAGCTAAAGCCACAAAGATCTCTTATTCCACGTTCTTGAGCCAGACTGGCAGAGACTTAGACACAGGTGAGAGGTTTGTCTGTCTCCCTTTGCTCTGTTTGGAAATGGTCAACAGTACCCTCAACACCACCACCAGGACCCACACTGCTGGTTGGTGACTCTCCGAGTCCTGACACCATGCCACCTTGTCCTACAGGAGGTGTTTCGTAGAGAACAGAAGAGCAATTCCATGAAGACATGGGGCCTGCGGGCGGCTGGATGGATGGCCATGTTTATGGGCCTCAACCTCATGACACGGATCCTCTACACCCTAGGTAGGTGTGGAAGGTGCAGGAGCTAGCCTTCCCTCCTGTAGCTAATCACACAGCCAATCTTTCAGCCTGATGGGATCCTTGAGAAGGACAGCAAACATCTGGCCTGTCTGTGCCCCCTCTCCCCCCAACCAGGTAGCTTTAAGATGAGCAAAGAAAGGCAGGTGTGAGGGACAGGGCAACTCACACCTGTCAAGGGGTGGGAGGCTGGCCCAGTTTCCATGATCTGGCCTGCTCTGCTCATCCTTTAATCCAGAACTGAGCAGCTATGGGGAGGGGGCTTACCAGTCTGTGGTATGAACTAGATCTATCCCTGAAATCCCTCAAGTCAAGCCAACTTGGTTCAAGTCTTGGTGCCCAGGACATGGAGTGTGACGGCTGACATTGTCCGTGCAGGAGGAGAGCCTGCTCAGGGAGACTCAGTACCAAGGCCTCTGCCCCAGTATGTCCCCATCCAGCCTTCTGCTGCTAGCAGAAACCCTTCCCCTCACTGATGTCTGTGGGCTGAGAGGTGTGGCTGGAGCACATCCCAGATTGGCAGTAACTATTGGGGGTTCAGGGGGACATACTGGGGCAGAGCCACTTACAGATGGGAAACTGAGGTTATCCATCCTTCAGACTTGCCCTGGACATCTGAAGTGTGTTCACAAATACCAGCCACGCTGTGGCCACGTCAGAGAAGGATCAGAATTTAAACCAAACTATTCTGGCCATGTGACGGAGGACAGGATAATCTGAGTCTCTGAGTCCCATGTTTGAGATGCCCTGTCTGTGATCCTGGTTCTTCCACTGGAGGCCTGCTGGCACTTAGGGCAGATGTCTTGTGGAGGGATACTGCTAGCTGTGGCAGGACCCACGTAGCCCTCCCTGTCCTTCAGTAAACATGACCTGCTGAACACTGGGTACTTCCTACGAAAGGCATGGAGCAGTGAGGATAGACAAGCCTGTCCTCTGCAGGATTGGCACAGAGGCTCAAGCTCAGGCTCTGACTGAACAGTGTAGCCAGTCAGTATTGGCTCTGGAAGAGAGGGGTTTATGGGTGTCTTTTCAGTGGCTTCAGCATGGACTTTGAAGGTCCAAAGCACTCACACTTGGGACTGCACTGCACAGGAATAACGTGGTAGCTTTCTGAGCCCCCAAACCCCACCCCTGGTATCTTAGGTATGTTTGTGGCTGTTTGGTTCGACTTATTGACTCTTTCCTCCCTCAAATGGCAGAGAGGAACAGATTAGGGCAGGGAGCATAATCTCAGGGACTCATGGTCTTTCCTTTCCCCACAGTGGACTGGTTTCCTGTCTTCCGAGACCTAGTCAACATTGGCCTAAAAGCCTTTGCCTTCTGTGTGGCCACCTCACTGACCCTGTTGACTGTGGCTGCTGGCTGGCTCTTCTACCGACCGCTGTGGGCTGCTCTAATCGGCTGTCTGGCTCTGGTGCCCATTATCATTGCACGGACCCGGGTGCCAGCCAAAAAGCTGGAGTGAAGCCTGAGCAGCCAGGTTCCCTGTCACCTCTGCCCAGCTCTAGCTGGAGCAGGCATCTACATACCCCACTCTTCAAGGGGCCAGTGTCTACACCTGCATGTAGGGTTTGCTGTTCACCAGCTCATGTCTTCTCCACTCCACATCAAAATGCAGCTTTGGTGGGCAGAAGCAGCCTGAGGATGGCAACCCAGCAAGTACTGTCCTGCTTAATGACTTCTCCTTTTGGGCTTCATACCTCCTAGCTATCAGCTGACCTGTTGGTGAAGGGCTCAGCCTTCTCACTGCCCATCCCTCATTGCTGGAACGGAGTGCCACAACCACCTGCTACAACCGCAACCCCAGAAACCAGCCATGACCCTCTACTGCTGATCACACCGCATCAGAACACCACCCCATACCCAGGCTTGGAGGGGTGCACCCCACACCCAGCATCTGGGTAGAACACTGAAGATTTTATCCCAAAGGTCACAGGGACAGAGTGCTTCTGTATAAGCCCTCAGGCCTCTGGTTCTAGGTTCTATTACTCAACTTCTTCTTGTGTTCTTTCTATCCCAAAAAGGATAGCGTGAATGGGTCACACTTGACAGTTGCTGTTACTGAAATTAACTCAGTGGGGTGTTTCAGTGGGTGTGGCTTGACTGGTTTTAGTCCCTGAGGCCATAGGGAAGCTTTAGCTTTGCTCTGCTTTTGAACCAGTGTTAGAGGATTCGCTATCCTGCTGGGTTGGGACTGTGGAGGAATGCACTCCCTTTATCACCTGCTATCCAGACAATCTGTTCACTTGAAGGTGATTTTTATTTTGTAGTCAGTGTTACAAGAAAAGGCTGGAAGCTTTTCTACTAAGTGGGCTCATTCACAGTGACCTTCAGTCAACTGAAGCCAAGAATCGGGACTCAGGCTTGCTGCAAGAGGCCCGCGTCTGGCCCTTTTCCGTGGAAACACTTTTGACCCTGACACTCCAGCCTCAAGCAGTTGCTACAGAGTGGTTTTTTGCATTTAATGCCCATCACTGTCCTCATCCCAAATAAAATCCATCCATATTAATAGACCTCATTTCTAAGTTTCCTTGTTACTGTTCTACCCTTTGAAGGGATGCTTAACCCTGATGTCATCACAGAGCCTTGGTTTATCCTGTACCTCATTTCTGTTTGCAAACTGGTTGCTGTAGCAACAACGGTGTTTGGTAGCTGACCAAGGTGTCAGAACCCCTGACCCTAGTGATATGTAACAGTTCAAGTCCTATGGTATCTGTGCTTTCAGCTGGGTAGATGTACAGCCAGAGATGGCTTACTGGGTTGAGGATGGAAACAATATTCACTACTGTTCCGTGCATGCTGGTGCAATCTCATCAAAACTCCAAAGATGGTTTGGGAAAAAAACAGTACAATTAGTGATGGCTAAATATACATTGCTTGGGATTCGGTCTGTGTAACATTTTCTTCTATGGTTTTTACCTGCCAGCTCAAAAGTTAAGAGCAAATTATGGAAGAATAATTGGATGTCTTTGAAAAGCCATGTTTGTATTCTTTGTATTAAAATTTGAAATAAATTTCTACTTATCTTTTGGTATAGGATCTTGCCAGTAGTCTTTTGCTGTTGCATTCTTTTAAGGAGTCATTCCAACCCACTCAGCTCCTCGTCGCTGTTAAGTGGCTTCAGTTCTTTCCGAAAGGGCAGCTCGATATTCGCTCCTAGTCTACTTTGTCTTGGCTTTACTTAAAGTAAATGACTCATGTTTCACGAACCTTGAGAATGTACTAAAAGCATGATGCACAGCTCAAAGCACTGGTTTTGAGTGACACAGACCAAGTCTGTCCTACTGACTCATGGAGTTGGGCCCACCTGTTGCATCTGTAAAATGAGGTCAAGCCTGTCACCATACATAGATGTGATGAGTAAATAAACTGAAGCCGAGGTACCTGGTGCATTGTACCTCTTCATTGTTTTCTTCCCATCTGTACTGGCTAGTTTTGTGTGTCAACTTGACACAAGTTGAAGTTATCACAGAGAAAGGAGTTTCAGTTGAGAAATTACCTCCATGAGATCCAGCAGTAAGGCATTTTCTCAATTAGTGAGAGGGCCCCTTGTGAGTGGTACCATCTGTGGGCTGGTAGTCTTGGGTTCTATAAGAAAGCCAGCTGAGCAAGCCAGGAGAAGAAGCAAGCCAGTAAGGAACATCCCACCATGGCCTCTGCATCAGCTCCTGCTTCCTGACCTGCTTGAGTTCCAGTCCTGACTTCCTTTTGTGATGAACAGCAGCATGGAAGTATAAGCTCAGTAAACCCTTTCCTCCCCAACTTGCTTCTTGGCCATGATGTTTGTGCAGGAACGGAAAACGGACTAAGACACCATCTGAGGCACTGCCACACTGTTCTCTAGCAGGCAAACTTTCCAAGCCTAACATGTCATTCCCATCATGCCTCCTCACAGCTGACACCTGCCACAATAGGTTACATCTCGAGAGACATGGTCATGCCTAACTAAAACCCCAGAAATGACATTGAGTTTAGGGAGCTTGTCAGGCTCTGGTGCAGAAAGTACAGAAGTGTAGTTTCCATGGTGACCCTAGTCTGTTTCTCTTCCAGTGTCCAATATGAGTCATACTCCAAGTGTTTTGTTTGTTTGCCTTGGTAAGAGTGACTCAACATTTTAAAGACTCAAAGATGAAGCAATAGCAAATATGGTCACACACAAAAAGCTTCCTTGGTGTGTGAGGCATTCCCAGCCTCCATGAACACATCTGAGCTGTCTCCAAGTCTCATTGAACACAGGAATCTGTTACCTGGACCCTCTTAGCTGGTTTAAAACCTGGAGAAAAAAAAAAAACCAAAACCCTGCAGCCCGGGGCTTTTTGGTAATTGCTTTATTTCCTGTAGGTTCTATAAAAGGACTCTTTCCTGAGAAGCACACACAGCGGCTTAGAAAATATATCATCAGTACAGAGTAAATGTATCCAGAATTGGCTAAAATGTAACCAAAAACTAATCTTTTATGAACTTTTTAATTCTCTATTTGTTTTCTTTTTTCTTTCTTGATTTTTAGCTCTTTGTTCTAGTATTCTGTCAGTGTAAAATCCCAAAAGTGCCTTGACAAGAGATGACCTGTGCTCTCTGACAAAAGAGCAGCAGGCAGTACTGGAAACCTGACTCAGGAAGGCAGGCCTGAAAAGCAAATGCCCTAGGTCTGAAGGAGAGAGGAGAGCAAGCATTCCATGTGTGAACCGCACTAAAGGAGGATTTCTCTCAGTGCTCCAATACCCATAATTTCCCAGTGACTACTATTTAAAAAACAGAAATAAAGGACAGATAAGGCATGGTGGCATATGCCTGTAATCTCAGCCCTCAGTATAAGACAGGGGGATTTTGAATTTGAAGCCAGATTGGACAACAAATAAGACCCCCTAAAACAAACTTACATTTCCAAAGATACCAAGGTCCAAGATCAGAAGGTATCTCCCAGTAAAGTGTTCCAAACACCAAGAGTGTGCTCTGGGCAGCTTACCAGCACCACCCTATGGGGATCCAGCTGGGCTGGTGTCAGACTAATCTGATGCACAATTTCCATCTGGCCTGTAGTCCCCAGGCCCATCAGCTGCCTGCCTTCTCTGGCCTGGTAGACACTGGCATCACAGCTTCTCAAATGGGAAGAGGTGGGAAGCCTCGGCCTCCCGCCTCCTCCGAGTCATCTTAGTGTGCTTGGGCTTCTGTTCTTCCGTAGCCTCTCGGTTCTGTGGCCAGGAGGCAGCCAGGACTCTGGCTGCTTCTGCTTGTGAACTGGTCCCTTCCTCTTCATCAGAAGAGAGTCCACCTCCTGCATCTGCATGGGGAGCTACTGCCTCACTCTGGGGGAAAGACAGTGGAGGCGCCACAGTTAATGGTTAGCTGTAGATAACTGACTTTAAAAGGGCCAGAAGAACCCAGTCTTGAGCCTGCCTGGGCCTCTTGGAAGGCAAAGGTCAGGGTGGTGCTTTGGGAGCCCAGGCTGACTTGCTGGGCCTTCCCCAGCCTAGGAATGCATCCAAGCAGGTCCTTAAGTGAGAACTGCTGGTGGAAAGAGGATACCCAGGCAAGCAGCTCTATCAAGTCCAGGGGCAAACAGCTGCTGTCGTGTGTGCCACCTCACTCTGACACAAATGCATGGTATTTTCATCTGCTCAGTGCTTATGACCAACCTTCAGCATTAAGGGGCCTGAGGTAGTACCCCTGGAGGCTGGCTGGGTTAGCTGTGTCCTGGATGGACAGTAAGACAGTAAATGGACAGTAGCCAAGAGCAAGTGATAACAAGCCAGATGATCCCTAACCGGATTCAAGGGAACACATGACTAAAATGTCTTTAGCAGGTAAACAGGCAACAGGAAGGGAGATCATAAAGGGAAAAGAACATTCAGAGCATGGCCTGCTGGGTCTGACTTAGTACCCATCACTCAGCTGTTCTAAGTTCTGCCTGTACAGGAATGAAAGCCCTCCCCTGGGTATGCCAGAATTGTGGACAGGTGCTACAGGTACATAGTGTGTGCAGGCAGGATGCTGGTCACAGTACTGGGAGTCCTGGAAGCCAAGAAGTGCAGACACAAAAGGGCCAACACACTTGAACTGCCTATACGGAACTCAGTGTGTCTAGCTTAGGGTAACAGGACAGAGGGCAGGGCAGGATTGGAGCAGCTAGCTGAGGTCAACAATCATGCTTCCTAATATAAAGCCACCTATAATGTGATGTCACAGAATCTGGGCCAATGACCGAGTGGTAACCTTAGGAATCTGACCCCAGGCTTGTTTTGTCTACAAAGGCCTCAGGCTCACCTTGGCCCCATAGCGGAGTTTCAGCCTCTCTCTGATAAGCAGTCCTCTGACCAGCAGCTTCCAGTTCCCCAGGGCCCGCTTTTCCTTTTTCTGCAGACAAAAGTAAAGGGAGGAAAGGTGAAGCAATGGCATCATCAGAAAAATATTGAGGCAAAGCCTGACGCTTTGATACCTGTATCTATGCAATTCAGGTTAGGAGTGTCTCCCTGCCTGGGGAGACGCTTAGAGGTCAAAGCATTTGCTGCACAAGAATGAGAGTTTGGGTCCCTAGAACTCACATAGATTCTGGGTGTGCATGGCAGCCTCAGAGAGTGGAGACAGGATCCCTAGAGCAAGCTGGCTAGCTATCAGTGAGCCAACTCTGGGTTTGATTGAGAGTCCCTGCCTCAGTGAATAAGGTGGGGGGATGACTGAGGATTCCAGATATTAACCTCGGGCCTCCACATGCATGAGTGCCTCCCCTGTGCCCCATAAACATGCATATACACACATGCGCACACCACATTAAAAAAAAAAAAAAAGGGAGGGAAAGCCACCAGCAATGAAGTCTTTTGTGATCATCACTGATGGGAAGGGCCCACAGCCCCTGGAACATACATGCAGGCAGGTAGGGGACAGGACAATGAACATGGAATGTGGGTGGGAGATGTTTTACCCAGCATTCACCCCAGGATGATGCCCTCCATCAAGCAGCAGAAGAGCTAACATATGGACCCATCCACCTTCTTCCATGATGCAAGGGTGGCAGGGGACCCCAGCTGGAACTTGCTGCTCTTCTCCAAGGCCCCGTTCACACTACTCACCTCCTTCTCTTTCTTTTCAATGAGGGCCTGTTCATTCTCCCAAGCAGCCAGCAGCACGTCTTTGAATTCCTCACAGACAACGTAGCCATCAGTTCTGTGGGAACACAGATGAGCTCCCTGAGCTGGCCACAGACCCCTATTCAGACTCCCTTATTCAGAAGCCAGTGGCCCTGAGTATTTGAGGCCCTAATGGACATTCCTGGCCAGCCAGAGACAAGATGCCAGCCATGCAGGAGGCAGACTTATGGGAACCTGTACCTCTTCCTCTGCAGACCATACCTGAGCTGAGTGAGAATTCCCAACCCTAGTCCCCACTTCACCCAGGAACACTCAGGAACCAAGGATACTGCTCATACATGCCTTGGTCCCCAGCCTGTGAGTAGCATTAGGGGGCAGTGCTTTGGTTTAGCAGTAGCAGGACACTCATTGCTCTGGGTCTATTGCTTCTTGCTAGGAGCTGGGACTGATCAGGGGATAAGGCTGACTTTAAACCCATAGCCTCAGCCTCCCCAGCTGCCACCGAAGGCCTCTCACGCACACTGGATGACAATAGCCTCCATGGAAATCGAAGCCAGTGATGGCCTGCACACAGTCGATGCCCAGCTTGCGGGCCACACGGTGCAGGTTGGGCAGGTTCATCTGGACACAGCCGATAGGCATCATGCTGGGTAGGAAGAGATACACGTTCCCAAACTCATTCCGAGGTACCTGCAGAGATTGGCGTGCCAGACGGTAGCTGATGGAAAAGAGGGCAGCCTACCCTGACCCCATCCCTACCCCCAACCCCAGAGCTGCCCTTACCTTCCCATCTACAGCTACAGGGGGTTGGTACTCTTCTGTCTGCCAGTGACCATAGAGACCCAAGTCATTGTAGTCCTGCAGCTGGGGCTCCGAAAGCCGGGCTTTCCGGGCACGGTTAGAGAAACCTTTCACCATCTACTCCAGAGGAAACGGCCGGGTTATAAGAAATGTGCTTCCTGCTCTCGGCCTCAGCCCACATCAGGCACTGAGTGCTGTCTAGCTGACACAGGTCAGTAGCCAGCTCATACGGGGCACTCCATGGTTCTCTCTCTCTTTCTCTTAGTGGGGGAGGTGAAGCAGAACACTGCTCTGTAGCCCAGGCTGGTCTCTAAATCCTGATCCTCCTGGCTCAGTCTGAGTCTGAGATCACAGCTGTGGCATCATGCCTATCTCCATGCTTTGGATAAACACTCATCTCAATGAGCCCAAGGGGTGCAGCCCAAGTGCTATTCTGTGCCCGAAGCCACAGCTCATGAAGGTTTTTACCTTCTGTCCTAAGTTCTGACTCCCATTATAATGAGAAAGAGGCCTTAGAAATGAAGTGACTTACTTAAGGCACCATGATTTATCTGTGAGAAGAGCCAGGATTTAATCCTGGTAACTCCTCATCTCTCTGAAGAGTGGATCAATCACTATCCACCTAGTGTCACCTATGAAAAGCAGTGTCTGGCAGGCATCCCAGTGCACAATTGGCTAGCAGCAGCCAAGACCTAGAATTTTCCTGGGTAGCTAAGAGGTGAAAGGAGAGGAGTGGCAAGCAGAGGTTGCATAACATAGACAGGGGCAGCACAGGCAACGACTAAGAACTGGTGCCTGGGCACACAGGCTGCCCTGGTGCAGGGGTGAGGTCAGCAAAGGCTGCTGGTAAAGGGCTACATGGGGCCTCTCTCACCTTTTTCACCCTTTTCCTTTTAAAAGCTTTTGGAAAATCACTGTTTAGATAAAGAGCCCAGGCTTGGTATGGTCCAAGCTACTGTCTAATCCTCTGGGCATAACCTCAGCTATCCCTGTGAGACTCAGCTGACTTCTGGTTCTGACAGTCTCCTAAAGTTTGCTCTGGTTAGGTTTTCATTGTAACTTGATACAACCTAGAGTCACCTGGGAAGAGGGAACCTCAATTTTAGAATTATCTTGATCAGATAGCCATTTGAAAGAGACTGATGTAACAGGGCCCAGCCTACTGTTCCTGACACCACACTGGGCAGGTTTGTGAGAAAGCCAGATGGGCAGGCAAGCAAGCATAGTCCCTCCTTGGTTCCTGCCTTGAATCCCTTGCATGATGGACTGTGACATGAAGTGTAGACCAAAGGAGCCCTGTTCTCCTCCAACTTGCTTTTGGTCATGGTGGTTACCACAGCATCAGAAAACAAACTAGGCCACTGTCCACCCAGCAGTGTTCAGTGAAGTCATTGAGCATCTCTTACATGTCATGACAGCAATCATGGACACACGGGGAAGAGGTAGTGCCTGCTGACAGAGCGCAGGCTGTGGGGGAGAGGTAAGGAATGCAGGGTGGAATGGGAGCAAGCCACAGGGAAGCCGAGACATAAGCGGGACAGGGAGATGCTGACCAGAACACGGCTGGAAAAAAGGGCATTTAGGGCCCCAGGACAGGGAGAACAGCTGTATCTGGGGTGCCAAATGTGATCTAGAAAGGAGACAGGTACTACAGCATTAACCATGATCTCTTGAGGTCACAGGCTGAAGTGATGGGCAGCTAGGGCCAGTTTGATGCGCAGGACACTGTGTTCTAGAAAGAGCCACAGAACTGTAATACAGAGAATGCACCTGATCTAGGAAGGAGGCTGTGACTGTTACTCAAGGAAGAGACACAGAGGGAGGAAGCAGGATGATGGAGATCAGAACAAAGGAGAAATCTGGAGTCATTCAAGAAGTGAGTATTACATAAACAATCATGGATCTAGTCTGTACTGAGATACTTAAAGTCAAACACAGAATTACAAATAAGGACTAAATAAAATTTATCTTATTGATTTATTAATAATTTTATTATAACTTTATATTTAACAAATGTTAAATAATTACAAATTAATTTTATTAATTTATGAAATGGCTACTAAAAGTTCTAAATGTGACTCTTAACTATAATCCACTGGACAGCATTAGTCTGAGATGGAGAAAGTCTAGGGCAGATCCCAGCAGGCCTCTGGGTCCAGCAGGCAGCTCCATACACTCAGGCCATTGCTGGCAGCAGCCACTACTGAAACCTGCCACCCCTTCCCACTAGCTGAGGCCCACCACCAGCTCCACAGTTACAGCCCCACCAGGGCTCCGCCTCCATCTGACAAAAGAACAGTAAGTTCATGTAAGGGCCACTGTGCTCTGCTAGTGTGATTGAGCCAATACCCAGAGAAACATCTGTAACACCTTGCAGAGTTCATGGCTCTCATAGACAACTAACCTAAAGTGTTAGAGAGTCAGAGGCAAGTGCTGAGATCAGGGCCTATGAGTCCTGCTGAGCCTAGGATGTTACTAACTGCAAAGCCTGCTGGCAAGACAAACCCTAACCTTCTCATCTGGAAAATGGACATTATGGTATTGACTCCTAGGGTCACTGAAATGCAACAGCAAATGCTTGGTGAACTGTTGTGCAGGGCAACTAGGCTAGTAGGTTTCTCTGTGAAGCAGGGCTTGAACCTCAGAATAACACAGTGACCCAGCTCTAACCTGCTGGCCTCTGAGCTTATAGCATGAGTCTCTAAGCTACTTTCTGGCCTACAGTTCTTATTTGGAAAACTGATTTCCTATATATGCCTTAAACCCTGCTCGAGACAAAGGACAGGCAATTTTTTCTATCTGGGCATGCACCAGCAGCACTTCCTTACTACCTCTCCTCCAACTCCTGCTGCCAGCAAGATCTCTCTGCAGGCATCTTGCTGTTACCTTATAGGGCACTTCTCCAAGCCGTACCACTCTTGCTTGCTTCAGCCATGTGTCCCTGGAGTGCAAGGTATGCACACAATCCCTAAGGGAAGACAAAGGGAAGACTCAGTGCACACTGTAGGGATACAGAACCTCTGGGTCTCGCCTGAGCCTGTACATAGCACATGTTAATTTTCCTCCTAGGCTTTACCCAACATGAGCAGGCCCTGCTCCTTGCCCTTCCTGCACTACACAGTGCCAATGGCCTCACCTTTGGACTGCCTGTGCCCATGTGACCCTCACCCATTTATACACCAGCAACCAATGATTCAGGCTCGTAACGAGGGGCAGATTGCTCGTTTCACTGTCCGTGAGCTCAGAGCCATACCACAGGCCTACAGTTCTTTCAGTAAAGCTCGACACTCCCTGGCCAGGCCATCTTCAGCAGACATGCCCAGTACCTCTTCAGCTCGCACCCCTAACCTGTTTGAGGACAGGGATAAGCAAGGGCATCAGGTTTAAGACATCAGGAACCTGCTCCACAGCCTGAGCTTTGTTCATTTGCTCTCTACTGCTGTTTATCAAACTTGCAGCCCAGTACAGCTTACACGGCACAGCATGGGGGCTCAACAGAATGCCAGTGGCCCACACCAGTCCCCTTACACCTTCCTGAGCCCCAGCAGCTCATCCATCAGCCAGTGTAACCAACTTGGCCCCTCTACCTCACAGGTAGCACTTCTCTGTGAGGACAGAGGCTCCACCCTGTACTCCCACTGGAGCCAGACCATCTTTGACTGTCAAAGGACTTCAGACAGGAGCAGACAAGGCAGCAGGCAGAGAGGCTGATGGGTAGGCATCCCTTGGAAACTCCTAAGAAACAGCTAGGAAGTGCACACAGCACTCAGAATGAATGCCGACTCTCTTCAGAATGGCCACTGCCAACAGCTTCTGGTGAGAGTGACTGGCACCAATGTGCACTGCTGAGGGGAAGGTGAATGGTGTGGCCACTGAGGAAACAGTTCAGCCATCCCTCCAAATTTCTGTAGTATGCCAAGCATGGACTCAACTAACACACAAAGCAACATCGCTCCTGACAGCCAAAAGGGGGGCTAGAGCATCCACTACACGAGTAAACAAACTGTGGCCTCTCAGGCAGGGAATACACAATTTTAAGGACGGAGAGGTTGGCAAGATGTCTCAAAGGTAAAAGTAAAGGTCTGGTGTGACTCCCCAACATGGCTCGAAGCAGGACCTGTTCCCTGTCAGAGAACTCACCCTCATACTGGGTCTCTTCGCTTCTCTTCTGTGTTTTCCGTTTATTTAAAGCAGCCCTATGCTTTGGTCCTTACACGTCAACATCTTTCAAAATCCCTTCTTTCATTTGCGCTCTACTGCTACTGCTCAAGATCTCTGCTTCATTTTTTTTTTCTCCTCAGCTCTAAATTCTATTATCTTTCTTCAGTTTTAACTCTGTAAATATTGTATATTTGGTTTTTATTTATACTACTTTTTTGGTGACTTTTTTTGCCTAAAGTACAGAGGCACACTTACTGTTGTGCGGCCACCGCCAGTCTCCACCTCACAACCTGTTAATGATGGGAGGGCATGGCACCCTGTGAGTGGGTCCCGATTCCTTCCGTTCTCTGCTTTGATGTGCATTAGATGTGAGGAGCACTTCTGCGGCCTTCTATTTTAACTGTTCTGCATTTACATCATTTTCCCCACATCCTGTTGCTCTCGGTCTTTAAATACATGTTTGACTGTGCACTCTCATCTCTTCTTCACAGTACACACATAGCACGGTTCGCCCCTGAGGATACTGTAAACAGCCAAACCTATGGTGAAGTGCACCATCACTGGGAAGGCACTGTCTCCAATCCTTCAACATCCTAAGCCTTAGCAGACCGAGCCCACACTACTAAAGATCTTCATGGGAGAGAATACCAATTTTTCTAATGTAGGGTACCATGCCACCAGGAAGACAAGGAGGATGCTTCATGCACCTGGAATAGACAGCTTCTCCACGACAATATCCAAGGACTGCAGCAGTCTCGGGGTAGATAGCCTGGAATTTCAAGAGGTGGCGCTTCAGGGCATACAGAGGGTGGTTCTTATATGTGCCGATGGAGGTGGGCAAAGGCTGGTCCAGGTGCTTTGCCTGAAACTGCAAAGGCCAAACAGACAATGGTGAGCATGCTCCTAGACAAGGAAGGGGGCATGAATGGGCTGCTATACATGAACCTGTTCTGACAACAGACTGTGGAGCCTAGACCAATCAGCAACTTGGTGACACGGCCAGGCACTGTGGCCGTGAGTGCACTGAGGAAAGCCAGGAAGTACTAGTAACTGTGATGTGCACCTACATCAGAAAGGCACCTGTCTTCAATCTTCAACAGCCTAAGCCTTAGCAGACCGAGCCCACTGAAGATCTTCATGAGAGACAATGCCAATGTTTCTACTGTAAGGCCTGACCTCAACGGCATTGCCATCTTAGAGCAAAGGCAGGCTTGACAGGCTTAAGCAACGGCCCTACAGCTTTTCTGAGATCCACACAAGTCTTGTACTTCAGTAAGAACTTTGGGTTATCAGTTATCAGTAGTAAATCCCACTGCTATGAAGCAAATCCTCTTTCCCAAGCTGACTTAACTTTCTCTTGGCATCACTCCAAAACACCAAGGGGCTCCTACAGACTGGCAGCATTGTGTTGGTTGGGTTTTGTTGTTGTTTTATGTTTTTTTCCCCCAACTTGACACAAACCTAGACATAGTTAGGAAGTGAGATCTCAACTGAGGACCTGCCTCCATCAGACTGGCCTATGCATGTCTGTGGGGCATTTTCTTGATTGCTGATTGATGTAGGAGGCCCAGCCCCATGTAGGCAGTGCCTTCCCTGAGCAGGTGATCCTGGAAGGTATAAGGTGGCTGAATGCGAGTGTGGGGACCAAGTCAATAAGCATCTTTCCTCCATGTTCCTGTCTCTGCTCCTGCTGTTCCTACCCTCAAGGATGGACTCTGATGGGGATGTATAAGCCAAATGTGATAATTAAATGCAATCAAATAAATAGAAAAGTATGTATTTCTATGGGTTATATAAATATATTCAGGAATACAGAATTAAACCACACTAAAATCTTTACATGCTGCTGGGCACAGTCATGAGCAGAAAAGGATAGAGTTTGATTCCTGCCCAGCATTGAGTCTATGCAGCCAGCGTCTTACCTCCTGGTCTTCCTTCTTCTCCCTCTCTGTAAGTGGGCTCCGATAGGGTCTCAAGGTCTCAGCCCACCACTCAGCATCAACCCGGCACTTGCGGGTTGCTGTCATCCAGGCTGGGTCATACCTCTGAGTGACATCTCGGACCCAGCCATCACTGTCAATGCCTACAACATAGGTCATGGGTTTGGTGGCATATTTGTAACAGGCCACAGGCTGGCCCACCACACCATGCACACAGTCCACACACACCCACTTTGCCTGCGGCTCACAGAACACCTCCAGCCACTGGTCTACACCAGCAGCTTTCCTATCTTCCGTCTCTTCAACACCACTGGAAACCTTCTTGCTTCTCTTACAGCCTGAAGAACTTGAAGACGCCACTGGAAAGCTTGGTGGCTCACATTGGCTTCCACACTGGGTCTTGGAAACACTCCGAGACCCAGCCTTGGTCCTCTGAGGAGCTGAGGCCCTCTTCTGCTTGTGAAAGCTAGGCTCACAATCCTCATCAGAGGAATGCTGGCCCTCCCCACTGGACAGTTCAAAGTCAGAGCCACTGCCTGCACCATCACTCTCACTCTCCTCTTTGTAAGACACCTTGGCAGCCGCACGCCGCTTCTGGGCATGTGGACGGCCCTGGATTTCTTGCTCGGCCTCCTCTTCCTGGCTGCAGGAGGGCTTCTTTCGCTGCCTGCTGCCTGCAGCGGCTGTGCTTCTCTTCCCTCTGGCAGTGGCCTTGCCACGGCCCTCCGACAGGGTTTCTTCTTGTTTGATTCTTTTGTCGGTCTTGGGTTTGCTGTGGCTTTCTGGAATGTTACTAGAAGATTCTGAAGAACCTCCAGGACCCTCTAAAGATGTCTCCTTGGAAGATTTCCTTCCCTGGAACAGCAAGAAATTTTGGCACACCTGAGTATGGTGCTATATGCCTGTAATTTTACTTGGGAGGAAGAGGCAGGATCATCTGGAGTTCAAAGTCATCCTCAACTACAGTGAGTCTGAGGCAAAAATCTGGGCTACACCAGCCCTCTCTCAGGTGACTCTGTACACACAGAGTTCAGGGTGCCAGACGCCTACTTGTGTGCCCATCTCCTCTAATACAGGGGATGTGCAAGCAGGCTCAACGGAGCTCAGGCTGCATGAATACCTACTCTTAAAATATGACATTGTTAGGCTGGCAAGATAGTTCAGTGGGTAAAGGCACCTGCTGCCAAGCCTGACAACCTGAGTTCAATTCCTGGGACTCACCGTGGAAGAAAAGAACTACTTTCTGCAAGTTGTCCTCTGATCTCCACAAGTGCTATGATATAGACACTTGAATGTAAGGTAAATATAATAAAACGTCCCTCTAGATGCCCCAAGGACCTCACCTTTGTCATAACTGACTTCAGTGGAATGGGCTGCAGAGACAAGACCAGCCGGGTGAGCAGCTGCAGAGCCCGAAGAATCAGAAGAAATATCTATGATATGATGATAAGAGAAAATAGATTTAACTGAGCAGTGTGAGGAAGCTAATCCAATGTGCTCTGCTGCTGAGATGAGAGAGTGTGAAAACCACCCCAGGACAGGACACCAGCCCTCAGGACACTGATGTAAATGACACTGCAGAGACCCAGCACACAGGAAAGGATCCTAAGGATTACATATGATATAATATGATCTAATACAGACCACTTGCCCACTTGATAGCACCTATCACTGGCTACAGGTTGTCACAGTCTCTTCCTGCTTATCTACCTTTCGATTGCCCTGTAGACAAGTGTTATATGTGCAATTAAAAGAAAATAATGACCAATGACTCACTGCAATTAAAATTTGCAAGTGTGAACAGAAGAATAGGCTGTGGGACACACTGAGACACACTATAGCTCCCACAATAAGCTCTTCTGTAGGAGTTTGAAAGATGACAATATTGAAGGTAATACAAAAGACAGAGGCCCGACTGGGGATATTTCAGAGGGAAGTATAAGGCCTCTCAGGGCTGTTGTTTTGAATTAAGATCTGTAGTTCTGGTTAGCTGGGACTGAAGAATCAGCTGGGATTAACAAGATACCAGAACTACTAATGTGAAACCTTTGCTTTGCTGGGACAATTGATGCTGGTTAGCTGGAGCTAAGAAACTGGCAATGATTAAGAGACCAGCACCACTGAGGTAAAATCTGAAAGTGTTTCCTCAGGGTGAGCACGTACAAGCTGTGGTCAAGGTTGTACCTCATGCCAGCAGCCAAACTTGGTAATGAAAAAGGCACCCAATTGGTATAGGTACATACAGGAGTCACAGAGAGCAGCTGAGGCTTGGCACTGTGAGAGGCCAGGAGAGGCATCGGTGAAGGTGCAGCCTCAGTCACATGGAAGGGCCAGGAGTGAAGAGGTCATGCAAAGACCCTGAGGCTGGGCATCATGAAGAGAGCCTTTGAGAGGCTATTGGTGAAAGTGCAGCCAGTTGCAGCAGAAGACCCCAGCATTGTAGAGATGCCAGTACCATGGGATAACCACCAAGAACAGCAGCAGCAGTGGAGTCAGCCAGAGCCCCAAAGATAAACTGTGTGTGCTGCAGAGGACAACACTGGAGAAGGGACTCAAGCCTGCTGGAGGAGCCCAGAAGATCAAGAGTGGTGCCAGATAACTGGACACTAAGTTACTTATACTGCTGGAGTTTGGTTTTGCTTGGTTCAGATTGTGACTGTGCCCTGATTCTTTCCTCTTGAAGAAAGTAATTAATTTAATCTTGATTTTTACAAAAGCTCATAGCCAAAGACTTTAAACTTTTAAAAGTGAGCTTGGATTTTTAGAGATGTCGGTTATTTTAAAGAGACTGAAATTATAATATTTTTGCATTTGTAAAAGACTGTTGGACTTTAAAGTTATTTATCTTTTTAATGAGAGATCTTGGGGGTGAATAAGAAAGATGTGGCTTAATAATGATGTGTTTGTGTGTCAAGTTGACAAGGGGTCAGTTGTGTGAATAGTCTTATGTAAATCTGATACAAACTAGAGTTATCTGAACGGAGAGAACCTCAACTGAGAAAATACCTGCATAAGATCTGGCTGTAAGCCAAACATTATGCAGAGCTCAGGAATCACTCAAAAGAGCAAAGGAAGGCTTGTAGAAGCCAGAGTGATGAAAAACACCACAAGAATATGGCTCATAGAATAACCTAACCAGGGCTCATAGGGGCTCACAGAGACTGAACAGTGACAATCAGGGTCTGACCGAGGCCCTCTGCACACATGTTACAGCTGTGTAGCTTGGTGTTCTTCTGGGACTCTACAGTGGAAGCAGGGCTGTCTCAGACTCTTTTGCCTGCGTTTGGGACCCTTTTCGACCTACTGGGTTGCCTTATGAGGGTTTGTGCCCAATCTTACTGTAACTTATGCCATGTTTGGCTGATATCCCTAGGAGGCCAGCCCTTTTCTGAAGAGAAACAGAGAAAGAGAAAGGAGACACTGTGTTTGGGATGTAATATATGAGGGGTTTTTTGTTTTTTAAAGTTATCTTTAAAAGAAAGATATGGCTGTAAAGCATTTTCTTAATTAGTGATTAATCGGGGAGGGTCCAGCCCATTATGTGTGGTGCCATCCCTGGGCTAATAGTTCTATAAGAAAGGAGGCTGAGCAAGCCATGAGGAGCAAGCCAGTAAGCAGCACCCCTCCATGGCCTCTGCATCAGCTCCTGCCTCCAGGATCCTGCCCTGCTTGAGTTCCTATTCTGACTTCCACAATGCTGAACAGCAATATGGAAGTGTAAGCCAAGTAAACCGTTTCCTCCCCAACTTGCTTTTTAGTCAGTGTTTTGTCACAGCAACAGAAACCCTGACTAAGACAGCGGGCACCTTCCAGGATGACATGATATTTCGTTCCCATTAATGAGCAGTGTCACCAGAGGATGCACTTACATGGACCAACTCTTCATTATCCCTTGCAGAGTAAATGGCAATCCTCCTTTCCAGGGTCGTCTGCAGGCTGTCCTGCTCACTGGCTGAAAGATCAGCATTGACAGTGAAGGTTCCAATGAACCTGGGGAGAGACCAGGTACTTCTCTATACAGCAGTCAAGGAGAAGCTGTAGTCTTTTACAGCCAAGAAAACCAACAGGAAGTGACTCATAAGACTCGCCTGCCTGCATTGGCTCTTCTCAGCCCAGCTAGCTAATGCTGACCATCATTGATCCAACTCAGTGGACACCTCTTTGGGCACCCTTTCACTGCTCACCCGAGGGGAAGCACCCTGTTTCCTGTGCTTCTCTGTCCCAGAACTCCTCATACTAGCCTGAGTATGTGGTGAGTACGTGGTGCATATAGGGCCAAGGCTCTCTTTTAGGCCTAGGATCATCCTGGTGTGTCCCTCTCCTCAATGTCACGTCCCTTCCTGATGCCAACTGAACACTTCAGCAGAGGTGTACAGAACTGACCTGAACCAGCTCAAGAGAAACCCAATCCTATAACCCAGTGCTGGAGGACAGTAGACGGCCTTACCACTTTACCAGGTTTGAAAGGTAGTAGACATCCCTGTCTTGGAGTGACACCTTGGTAAAGCGAACTGGGATGATGGAAAGGCCAATGGCCAGCAGATCTGGCTGCCGGCAGATGCCATTTCGATAGAAGCCACTGGCCAGCAGGCACAGCAGGTGAACCTGTAGAGCAGAGAGGAAGAAGCCAGAATAGAGGGAAAGCTGGGGACAGCAGCAGGGGTCCTGCTGCCAAGTTCAGATGTTCTGTGGACAGGGAACATTGGCTGTGCTTCTACACATAACACGTACAAACTACAAAGGCTGGCATCAGCCATATTCCAAGGCTGTGTGTCTCACTTTCTTCTCTCCATGTACTCACTCCCTCAATGAATCCATTAGCTCAAATAAGAATGTTTCCTCTCCACAGCCTCCCCTTCACAAACTGCAGGATTTTCAGAGGAAGCATCACATCACCTGGGTCTGCTGTAGTGAGGCCAGCAGGGAAAGGGAGTGGAGACCAAGGCCGCTCAGGGCACTAGCGGGAGGCCGAGCATGAACCTCCCTGATTGCTCGCCTCTCACCCTGCTCCTCTGAACCCACCTTGCTCTGATGGACACCCCACTTTAACTCCTGTCCTCCACCCTCCACATCACCTTCACCAACCTACTGCAGCAACAGCAGCAAGGCTGTCCAGGGTTTCTCTCCACATAAAGCGTTCCACCTCCTTCCCTCGGCACATCTGCTTTCTCCACACCCAGGCAAAAGGAGCTCCACTTCTGCCCCGCCTGTAAGCCCAGCCCTGAGGACGGCAGTCCCATCTGGCCCTGCTCTTCATGGCCCTCTTCACCTTGTGCATGTTCTCCTGCACTTCTTTATTGAAACGCTTCATCATCCTCCGCAGGTATGTCTCAAACTCCATCTTTATCTTCTCACTGAAACACAGTGAGAGATCCAAGATTGTAGAAGGAAACTGCAACTCCTCACCATGACATGGGAGTCACTCCCCCGGGTTCCTATAAAAGGCTGGGCTACTCAGGCCAATCAACAAGCAACCACCATCTATCTGTTCCTTCTCTGTGGGGAGAAAGTGGTGTCTGAGTGAAATGTGTGTCTGACATAGGCATGGCCATACCAAGGGTCCCACAGCCTCAGACTCATGGGAAGATGGCAAAGCCTCCCCTTGCCCATGAGCCTCAAATAAATGGGAAAGGCTTCACTTTTCTCGGGGGTTCAAGTATAGATGTTAATAGTGTATGCAGAAAATGTCCACCATAGCTCTGCACCATGTTTACAGCCTCAAGACTGCTCCCCTACAGAGACTGCTCCTATTGAGATGACCTAAACCTGTTCCCTTGATCCAGCTGTACACCATGTACTCCTCCTTGTTTATCTCTGTAATAGCCCTGCCTCCTGATCACGTCTATATAATAAACACACTGAGTCTGGAGCGTTGAGGTTTCTCTGTCCAAGATCATCTGAGCAGCCTTCTGTCCACATGGCTGTCTTTGCTCATCCCCTCTTGCCCCAGTCTGGTCCATCCCTGCAGCCATGACGGATATAGCACTCTTGCCCCATCTGCAAACCTGCTTACTCATGGGTCTCTGTGCAGCCCCTGATGCAGCAGTCCCATCTGGAATATGCTCTTGGACACCCTTCGATACATCTGCCAACCCCTCCCAGCATGCCATGCCTCACCCACAGGCCTCAAATTCCCTTCCTTCAGAATCTTAACTACTGACTTCCTCCTCAAACTGCCACACCCTCACTAAATTAAAGAAGACATTTACATGACTATTCTGCAAAATCTTTTACCCTAGGCCCATCAACGTATAGGAAAACCTTGCACTTCCTGAAAGACACACAGTCTCCCTCCTCCCTGGCCATTGAAGTGAACTTCCTTAGTGAGCTTGTTTGCTCCATGTTCCTAGGCCATCAGGAGGCTACAGTGGAGCTAGGCACCCTGGGAAGAGTGGGTGCTCCTTCCACAGTGGGCACTATCTTAAGTCTTGTAGTGAAACATGGTAGGGAAAACATGAGTGCCAAGTCAGCCAATGGGAATTCAGGTCTTGGATCTTCCACTCACGGGCTAAGTGGCTCCTGGACTGTCACACACACTCTCTGAGCCTCTCATTTATAACCCTGCTCTGAGGGTCAGGTAGTAAGAGATGAACAAGGTGCTCAGCCCTTGTCATGCACCTCCATGTTCTACCCAGCCGGGACACCTAGGTGTCTTCTTTCAGTCCTACTGCAAATCCAGGCTCTCCCCTGCGGCTCCAGACCATGCGGACATGCAAAGGCTTTCTTGGTGTATCTGTTGCCTATTTTCAGGGCAGGAATACAGAAGCAGAGCCCAGCCTACCTTCTTTTCCGTGCCTTCGCCTGCTCTGGTGTTTCAATTTCTATCTCCACTGCCTTCATAGGCAGGTTAGACTGTGAGGGGGCAGAATTTTCTCCCATTTGCAGCACAGGCTCAGTAAGCTCTACAACAGTAATTTTAAAGGTTAATAAGAATTGGGGCTGGAAAGATGACTCAGTGGCTTAGAACCCTGACTATAGAGGACCTGGGTTCAATTCCCAGCACTCACATGGTGACTCACAGATATTTGTAACTCTAGTCCCAGAGGATCCAACACCCTCTTCTGGCCTCCATGGATACCAGGCATATGGTACAGACATACATGCAGGCAAAACACTTATACACCTAAGTTAAAGTTAGTAATAACTTTAGTTAATATATGGAACAGAATCAGGAATAGACAAGGAAGCCTGAGACTCCTGATTGTTTATCTGACAAAACCGGATATTCTAAAAAGCAAGAGGCCAGAACTTTTCAAAGCAGGCATTGCTCTACAAAGCCAAAGAAGAAAAAGATAGTGCCTGCTGTGGTGGTACACATCTGTAATCCCAGCACTCAGCAGTGAGACCAGAGGTCCTACACCCCAGGTCAGCCTGGGCTACATAGCAAGTTCAATAATAGAGACCTCACCTAAAAACAAACAAGCAGACAAACAAACAACAACAACAACAACAACCAAGGCCTGGATGCTGGCAAGATTGTACACAACCTGAGGACCTGACTTTGGGGCTAGATTCTACAAGGTGACAGAACTCTTGAGAGTTGTCCTCTGATCAAACACACATCATACACATACACAGACATAAAACACAGACACATTCACACACACAATAGACACAAACATACTTTAAAAAAAAAAAAAAAGCAAGGGACAGGAGGAGTCATAGTTCTGTGGCAGAGCACCCTCCTAGCATTCCTAAGGCTATCATTCTCTGCACCACAGTAACTAATAAAGGTAGTACACGGCAGGGACTTTAGATTGAAAGACATTTACAAACACATAAAAACCACCTGGATTAGAAAGAAAGAAAGCAAGAGAGCTATAAAGACTTTTTTTAAACAACCGAGGGTTGTTTTTCATATCTGGGGTGTGATGAGGTTGCTTTGCCCGATAAGACATCACTACCTTCTTAGTAAAGGCTTGCTCAAGTATTCAAACGCCAAGCTTTGGGACTACATAGAGAAAGAAGCATTCAATATAAAGGACCAGGTGTACAGACTACTCTCATTTCTTGGTAGATTTGAACCTTGTCAAAATAAAAGGCTGGGGGCAAGCATGCCCCACAGAAGGAACCAGGTATTAGCATTAGTATCACTCTCATGGTGTGGACTTGAGGTTCAGGCCTTCAGCACTTGCAGACTTCTTCCCCAAATCCTGCAACCCTAGGCACAACACACAGTTGCATGCGATTTGCAGAATGCTGCCAGTGAAGAAACCTGCCTCTGGCAAGCAAAGAGCTTGCTCTACAGCCATGTGGGGAGGCACTGGGCTGGAGTTAGGACTACACAGCTCCTCTAGGTGCACTCTTCCTCAGCACTGCTTCTGTCAAGTCCCAATGTATCTCAAGACAGTCTTTGTTACAAAGAAAACACGATTGCAACATGTGACTTGGCTCCAAACAGCAGGCTGAGACCCAAAGATTAGAAAACAAGACAGACACTTCACCTTCCACCTCCTCCCATTCATCCTCGCTGTCCTCCTCATCAGTGCCTTGGTCCACCACCTCTCTTTTTGGATGCTTCTTTGCCCTCTTGCAGTCAGTTGGTGAGTCCCTGTATACAGATCAAAGACACAGAAGACTCACTCACGTATATACCCTAGTGTTACACTCAGACTAAGGAGAACCTACAGGAGTCCTTCTGTTGACTATTGCAATCACACCCATGAAAACGATGGACAGCTGGCTCTCAAAAGTCCCAAGATATGAATGAGGCAGGAAGAACTCCAGTGTAAGGTTGCTCTGGCTACTAAGCAAGACCTTTGTTTCTCAAAACAAACCCAGAACCTATTAACTCACAATCCATGTGAAAAACAAAAAAACAAAAAACAAAGCAAAACAAAAAACCTGCTTGAGAAGGTGAGGGCAAAATTACAGCAGCCACGTGGTCCCAGGAGTCTTGGAAAGCTGAGGTAGCTGGGCACACTAGCATGTACCTGGAGGCTAGGGAGAAGAAAGGCTCACACCAAGCAGAGCCAGAGCTGCCTGTGAACCCATTCAGAGAATGCTTTTCTCCCATTAGAAAATATAGCCCAGGGACACTGAAACTGGAACGCCTCAAATGGGGCAAGTAAGGAGTGATCACACAAGACCTGTAACCAGGTCCAGGCTGGGTGGCTGCTAGTAGAGGAAGCCCATGCAGATAAGCAGCTGGATGGACCATGATGCAAGGTAAACAGCTGCAGTATGCCGACATATTTCTGCAGATTCATAGATAAACCCCAAAACCTGTGTACAGTTCTGGGTTACTTTGAGCTTTGTAAACACTATGATACTTGGTATCTAGAGGAAAAAGCCAAGATTTTAGCACAGACATTTAGAACCATCTCAGTCCTGAGCTCTAATAAAGCTCCAAAAAACCTCCACTTTTGTTTTTGTTTGCTGGTTGCAACAAGGAAGCATAGGAACCATGGTGGAGAACCAGGCTGCTTCTCCTAGCCCACTACTGCCCTCTGCTGGACTGTCCTCCCAATATCAACAGCAAGTCCAGTTTATTTAGAAGCAAAAGAACTGTTAGCCGTCTTCCTCTATTCACCTACCCTCCTGCTTGCTCAGGCTGGGTAATGAACGAGTCTCATGTTCACTGTCCCTTATACTGAAATAAGGATATTCAGCTGTTACAAAGGCAAACTACAGGCCCAGCCCTAGATGAACATGAATGGAGGCCCTGTGAACATGAATGAAGCTCACAGTTGTAGCTGAGACCCAAGAGGTGTGATCACCCTAGAGGGTAGCAAAACCTGAGTACATTGCATTGTCATATATAACTGTCATCCAGGTGGACGTATCACACTGCAGCAGCAGCAGGGGGAAACAGGAGCAAAAAAGACCAAGAATTTGCTATAAACAAAAACAAAACAAAAGACTAAAACTGATAGCTATAGACACATATCAGAGGGGAAGAAGGTACTCAGGATGGAGGGAAAACAGGGCAAGGGGCTGAAGGTGGGGTCCGGGCTCAGTGATCAGTGCTCACTCACAATGCAGGAGGCCTTTGGTTTGATCCACTAAACTATGAGAAATCAAAAACATAAAACTAAGAAGGGCAGCAGGGGACAAGAATGTGCCCAGTGAATACTCAAAAGTCCAGCTGGGCACAAGGTGCCATTGCCAAATTTCCAGTTGGCAGGAAGTCTCTGCCTCTCTGCTAAGTATCTGTGAAGTTGAAAGAACACCAGACCAGGAATCAGGAATTCTGAATTCTGCTCCTAAGGGTGCTGTGTAACTAACTATGAATAAATCACTACTTGTGATCTGCCACTGAACTCATCAGAAAACTGAGGCCTGCAGCTCCTGCTGGCCTGGCTCTGTCTAGAAATGCTTAAAGAGCCTCCTCCTTCCCACACCCCCTTAGAGCAAGGAGTCACTTCCATTATTCCCCTGCCTCTGCCGGGAACAACCATCGCTGGGCTCTGCTTGAGCATCTCACCGGAAATCGTCCTCGTAGCTGAGTGCTTCCTCCTTCAGAGCCTCGAGATTCTTGGATTTAGCAGTGGCTTTGGCCACTTTCTTTTTTGCTGCACCATTTGTGGAGTCCCCTGGATCACTGCAGCCTCTCTTCCTCTTTCCTTGGGAAATTTTTGGGAGAAAGCACTTCCTTGGGGGTTTCTGTT
The DNA here is from genome assembly GCA_019843965.1 of Rhynchomys soricoides. Taxonomy (NCBI): domain Eukaryota; kingdom Metazoa; phylum Chordata; class Mammalia; order Rodentia; family Muridae; genus Rhynchomys; species Rhynchomys soricoides. Next base: position 659,013 of record JADRCH010000186.1, read on the forward strand.
TCTCATCTTCAAAGTCATCTAGATAACAACACAGGGCAAGATGTGACGGGTAGTTGAGAAGGTGGAGGCAGTGTGATTTATGGGCAAGGGTCAGGAAAAGGCTCATAATCTCCTCACACCCACGGCTCTGTCACCTGTTCACCAGCCTGTGCCTAGGCAGACCCAGTGCTCAGCGTTTCACATGAAGCCTTCTGTATGGTCACGTTGAAAACTACAGATCACATGCAAAGCCTTGATCTGTATGGTAGGGAAGCACTATGACCAAGCTACACCACCAGATCATTCCCCTTTCTTACTGTACTTCTAAAACTGAAACCACTCTATGATTACAACTCTAAATTCCAACCTTAAAGGAGAATGCCTGAATCCACTCGTGGACACCTTGCCCGTCACCCGCCTGTCAAGGCCTATTAGAATCTATCTATTACTCTCAGGTGAGATGCTTCCAGTTCACAAACCTCCCTGCACCTTACTCTTACTACTGTGTTTCTGCCATAGTTTAGACTAAACTCTGCTCAAAGCACATTGCTAATCTAACCAGGATGGTGCTTGTAAGCCAGCAGCCTCAGCCGACTCCAGAGTCGGAAGAGGACTGTGGACAGCTCTCAGCTACTTGGCATCAATCCAGCGCACAGACACCAAAAGGTTTTCGATTTTTGAAACAGCTGCATCAACTTTACAGGTGCAAATTATCAACGAATCCAAAGGAGAAACTCTGCTTCCCATAACTCTGCTTCAGTTGACTTTGGGAAGATAGATTAGCTTTTAGACTCCAAAGAGAACTAAGTGATGGTGGTACGCGTCTTTAATCCCAGCACTCAGGGAGCAGAGGCAGGTGGATCAGTTTGAATTCGAGGCCAGCCTGGTCTACAGAGTGAGATCCAGACAGCCAGAACTACACAGAGAAATCCTGTCTTGAAAATCGGGTCGTGTAGGGGAAGACTCCAAAAGGGAGTGCTGAATTACCTAATCAACCCATACCTGTCATTCACTGTTTGTCTTGCTGACTCTTTGGGTATGTATTTATATTCTCAGAAAATAGATTTTTTGTTTGTGGGGGAGGCAAAGACTCTTCAGTTAGATCTAAATGAAACAGTAATTTAATCAAACTAAAATTCACATTAGACAAACATTTGTTTTTATGCTAGGTAAATCACTAATTCTTCTTTCTCTCTCTCTAAATTTCAAAGACAGGGTCTAGAACTTGTGGTGATTCTCCTGCCTCAGCAATTTCCGTGTTTTAAACACTTAGAAAGAATGGCAAACAAAACACTGAGAAAATAGTTCCTTTGTGTTTGAAAAGGTGGAGGAGCTAACAGAAAAGAATTACATTATGCTTTTTGTCCTTAGGATTTCTACTGCTGCCACAAAACACTATGACCAAAGCAACTTGGGGAGGAAAGGGTTTATTTGCCTTACATTTCCATAGCACTGTTCATCATTGAAGGAAGCCAGGGCAGGAACCTGGAGGCAGGAGCTGATACAAAGGCCGTGAAGGAGTCCTGTTTACTGGGTTGCTCCCCATGTTTTGCTCAGTCCTGTAGAAGTCAGGAGCACTGGCCCAGGGATGACCTCGCCCATAATGGGCTGGGCACCCCCCCCCCCATCAATCACTAATTACAAAGATGCCTTACAGGTCTGCCTACAGCTGGATCTTATGGAGACACTTAATTGAGGTTCCCTCCTCTCCCATGACTTTAGCTTATGTCAATTGACATAAAACTATCCAGCACACTTAAAGTATCAATTTTCCCCCAAATTCTGAATATCCAGGGGAGCATGGTAGTATTTACCTGTGAGTCAAGTACAAGGAGAACGAGGAAAAATGATTGCCAAAAGTTATAGGACAGCCTGGGCTACAAAGCAAGATCCTGTCTCAAAAAATAAACTATGCCAAGCCAAACCAAACAACCCTGAATAGCCTGCCATGAAATGATTAAATCATCCTATGAAATATAATGTTTTGTTGTTATTAAGGCAGAGTCTCACTTTGTAGCCCTGACCGGCCTGGAACTTACTATGGAGACCAAGCTGGCCTTGAATTCACAGAGCTCCACCTGTCTCTGCCTTCTCGGTGCTGGGATTAGGAGTGCACCATGCCTGATTTAATGAAATCATTATTAAAGTAAAGGAAAATGACATAGTACGGTGTTCAATATGAAGTGTTGTGTTGCTGAGTATGAGACACATAGCAAGGAAATCAGCCATCACTCTGCAGTAGTAATTTCTGCATGACAGAAACAGGTGGTTTTTCAGTGTTCTTTGCTGTGTTTATTTTCTGCAGGACACAGAAGAAGGAAGCCTCTCAAACAATCTCCAGATTCGTTTCTAAACTTGAGAGCTACCTAACATACCTAACCAGTCTCCTTGAGGTCAATGTCATTTCAACAGTTCAAGAATTACCACTGTGGCTGGCTCATCCAGCTACTGAGACTTAAGGGCAAGTGCAAGCACCTTCTCCCAAGACACAGGATGAATTCAAACTCTTTAGCATGATCTCCAGGCTGAGGTCCCTGCCCTTCGGTCACCTCAATTCCCACCATTCACCTCTTCATACTGAGTCTAGCCACAAGTCTTTAAGCATCCTGTTTTCTTTGCATAGGAATACTCACCCACCTCAACTCCATGCCGCCAAACTTCGTATGAAGAGCTCAAAATTACACACAGTAACTGGTTATAGTACCTGGGCACTGAGAGCCTCTTCCCCATACCGGTGGCAGTTTGATTAGAGCAGCCAGATTTACTCATCAACACGTGAATTTGCTTTTCTTTCTCTCTTTTTAAAATCTTGTCATGTTCACCTGACTTGCCCCCAAAGAATCGCAGCATCCTAATAGCAGGGGCTTTGCCTGCTTCATTTTTAGTATATTCCCAGGACTTAAGACAGTGGCTGGAAATCACTGAATAAATAATAGAGAAACTAATGAATTTCCCAATGACGATAACATGGGGTCGGGGGGAGCCGCCCACTCAGCAACAAGGTGAGTGATGATGTTCTTTGTTGCCAACTACCAAAAGGTGCCAAGCCTCATTTTCATTTGCATGCACAGGGGTGCTATTCAAATCTTCTGAGTAGAACTAACTGATGGACACGTTGTAGCAGATACTCAAGGAGTAAATGAGTAAGCTGAAGCTTAAGTGTGGAGTAAGCCAACTCCTCTGAAGTTTAGCAAATATTAGTATCTCCTAGTGGATGCTCAATCTATGATCTGTATGTAACCAGATCCCAGTGTAGTAGGAGCCACAGGGTGGGGTGAGGGTCACGAAACCAGTCAAGTCTTCTATCTGGTTATTCTAAAATGTCTTGCTATCTCTTCTCTTGCAGCATGCATTTTACACATTTTAAAATGTTTTGGCATCACCTCTGCAGACACAACTCACACATGGTGCACCAACATGCACGCAGGCAAACACACATACCCATAAAATAAAAAATAATAAAGTGGAACGTCTTTTCAGAGATAGAAACAAGAGGAAGAACAAAACAGGATAATCTGATTGCCTGAGTTAAAATGAGACTTGTTTTTATGAAGGTTACATTTTCCTCAGGCGATCAGTTAAGGTCACTGAAGAACTGGGATTCTGTGGTAGTAGGTTCCTAGGAATGACTGACTACCTTAAGATGATCATGGAGTGTCTTAGACCTGAAGCAGAGAAGAAATTAGCCCCAGCAGGAGCCATGAAGAACATTCTAAACCAAAGAAACACCAAAGGCCAAAACTTCAGATAAATAAACAGCAAATCTAAAGAACAGAAAGATGGTCACTAAGAACCAGGCATGGTGGCATCTGCAATCCCTGTGATCAGGAGGATTAGAGTGGAGGATCGACTTCTAGGCCAGCCTGCTGTTAAAAATAAACAGGAAAAAAATCAAAATACAAATATCTGAAACCAAAAGATCCAGATTTCTAGGCCAGCCAGCTGTTTAAATAAACAGGAAGAAATCAAAATAATATCTGGAAAGGAGACAAGAGTAGAATTGTGACAGCCTCTAAAGCCTGTGGGAAACAAGCTAAGTGAGGTGGATGCTATACTTGGAGAGCATAAGTCTATGGAGGTTTAGAGTCAGAAGACAGAGGCATGAGGTCTTGTTCTACACCCCTTTGGCTGCTAGATGATGATCGGAGGCAGGCAGATGAGAGGAAGCCAGAAAAGAAGCACGTGAAGTTCTCTTACTCAACTAAAACACGATATGGACAGGATCTCCAGCTACAAAATTAAAGAGAATTAGGTACAGATTTCCGTGGTTCCAAAGCGGAACTGGACTTGCTGCAGAACTAGCAGTTAAGAAAAGGTGTGTTTTTAAAGGAGTGATTTATTGAAACGGAACAACTGGGGGATGGATATGTTTAAGGGGGAAGATAGAACTCTTGCTTTGTTCAAGATCTAGATAAGAAGCGCATTCCAGCCAGGGCATAGTGAAACACACCAGTTAATCCCAGCACTTGGAAGGCAGAGACAGGCAGATCTCTGAGTTTGAGGCCAATCTGGTCTACAAAGCAAGTTCCAGGACAGCTAGGGCTACACAGAGAAACCCTGTCTGGAAAAACAAAGCAAAAACAACAACAACAAAAAGCACATTCTACATCCAGAGCTGGAGTTACACTGGATGGCAGTCGGGAACTTGGAGAGAGATCTCGCACTACAGAGACTCCCTCCGTCCTGGTTTTGGGGTCTCCTTGAGACACCAGGTAACTGCGAAGCTTTCTGCAGCTCGGCCTTTAACACTAAGAGGCTGAACTTGGCTCTAATGGTTAACAGAGGTGTTAAGGCTGATAGCAGAGGCCCTTGGGGGCGCCGCGCATCCGGCCGTGGAGACCTTGCTGCAGACGCAGATACGCTTCGCCGCCCGCCCTAGCCTCCGCCACCACTGCCTGGCATGCTCGGCCTCTCACCGTCATTGCTCTCCTCCCGTCGGGCTGTTTTATTGTCCTCGGCTCCCTGGCCACGCTTCCGCCGCCTTCCGTCTGCCGTGCGCTTTCGAGCCATGCTAGCCTGAGGCGTTCCTCGGTACTACCGCGCAGGACTGCCTCTAGGTTCCGCGTGCCCGCCCCGCCCCGGGGTAGGTCATGCTTGGCCGCGCCCCCAGCCCAGGGTAGGGCCACGCCTTCCAAGGAAGCCCCGCCCCCATGCAAACTACAATGGCGCGAAGGGACAAAAATAATATACTTCGCCTTCCAGTGCGTGGCGGCCTAACGTTTTCGAGTTCCTGCTCTCGCGAGAGGTGGAAAGGGCGCAGCGTTTGAAACATGGCGGACGACGTAGATCAGGTAAGTTTGTTCTGAGGCGTTCCAAGAGGAAGCGTTTTTACTTCCCGGCCCGGCTCGCTTTCTCCACGCTTCCCGTGGGATGGCCTTTTTCTTTTTTTCCGAATTACCACGGTCTTCTATAGCCGGGCCTGCTCCTAAAACTTCCGTAGGCCCAGAGTTTCTCAACGCGCCAATCTGCCCATCACGCTCGTCGTGGTCGCCCTTTCTCTGTAGAATGCAGACGGCTGTGGATGCCCATCTCTGGGAGATAGCTGTCGGGATTCCGACAGAAAGCGTGATGCAGTAATAAGACACCAGCTTAGTAATACGTGTAAGCACCTGGCACACAGGCAGTGGCTCACTTGGAGTGTATTATATGGGGAGGTCAGAGAAAAGGTACAGTTATATGAGATAGAGAAACTGCTAGAGATGTAGAATGAAGAAAACAAGCGAAGATCTAGTACACACAGAAGGCCTACAGGCATCGTCACCTACCCTTTCCTATTCCGTAGGTAGCTGGCGTACTCTGGCCACCGAAATGACTTGCACTCCCTCACATGCACATCCCCCTACACACACATACATACCACCCTACTGTGTTTCTCTTCAGAGCATGTTGTTTTAAATACGTGTTTCTTTAAAGTTTCTTCCACAACTAGAATGTAAGTTCCTGAATAGGGCTATATTGGGGGCTGGAAAGGTGGCTTAGTGGTTAAGAGCACTTGTTATTCTCGTAGACAACCTTGGTTGTGTACCAGCATCCACATGCTGCTTTCACTGCTTAACAGTGATTGAAACACCACACTGCCTCTGTATTCCATTACCAAGCCTTCTTCTATTATCAGCAACAGACCACCAATACCGTAGAGGAGCCCCTGGATCTTATCAGGCTCAGCTTGGATGAGCGAATTTATGTGAAAATGAGAAATGACCGAGAGCTTCGAGGCAGATTACATGTAAGTCTGTTAAATTATCTCAAAACCAGATGCTTCCCTGTCATTCCTTCCTACCTCCTTACAAATAAGAAATGCAACATAAACTTACTTTTTTTTGTTAATTGGGAAAAATTTAATAAACATAAAATCTATTATACATCAATAATGCAATACTGAAATTGTGAAATTTTAAACATTGTTTTCTCAAAAAAACTTAGTGATTTTTTTTTCCCCCTGGGAAATGTGGAGACAGAACTAAGCATGCACGCGGCCAGTCCAGATTTAGTTGACACTAATGTCTAAATAGTTATTCATATTTCATCTCTATAGTAAGGTAGATTGTGAACTGCTTGTATCTCTGAATCTCAGCACAGATTTCATGAGACAATTTATAGGAATGTCAAATATTTGATGTGCAAACTCAAAAAGCTTGGAATTTTGTTTTGTTCAGCTTTACTTCAGTGCACTTAACTTGAGGATCCAGCAAGTATTTTCTTTCCGAATTCCTTTGAAAAATATTTCTGCAGTAAAACTTGTTTCTTCTTTACTATAACAGTTGTTTCTGAGAAAGATTATCAGCTTTTGTGGTTGTTTTTCCACTTGGTAAGAATCTATCAAAAACATCCTATTACAGTTTGGAAGGAAAAAGAGTTGTTTTTAAAGGCTGTAGAATCAGGAAAGAGATCATAACACTCAGAGCTAGCCAACTCAGGTGACGCCATTGTGTTCAACTGTCACAATGAACAAATGTCTACTTCTGTTGCTTCCAGGCTACTGAGAAGTGGAAAGAGCTGCACTGTAGTAGTTTGCTAGTTGAAGTTTAAGAGTCCAAGGTCCTTTTTATGAATTCGGCCCACTGATATCCATGTCCCAGACAAAATCAGTTCAAAAGACGGAAATCAGGGCGAAGACTCCATACAACAAAGCACAGGGATATGCCACTAAAAGTTGTTGTCTGTCCATAGCTAATACAGAAATAAAAATTTTAGAAGCAAAAAAAAACTACACCATCCAATAATTGTGGCAGTGAGAAGAATTCCTACCATTCCTTGTAAAGAAAATACCTCTGCAAAGCTGGACAACAGAATCATGGGAAGAAGACAATACCCCAGGACACTTGCCACACAACCAAGTGAGACACCTGTCATACTCATTAAATTTAACAAGCAAAACATTCCTAGACACCCAATTGCACTGACCCTGTATACATAGCCAAACTGGATTTTGCCAGCTATGATGCCGCCATCAGCTGTCCTCGGGGTATAGTACCATTAGTGTTTTTTGCCAAATGTGGTCAAAATTAATACTCAACTCTTCTAACAAAGGGGGCTCTTCCTCAAAGCTGTCTCCATAGAATATCTGAGGTGTAGTTGGAGATAGGCCTGAGTTGGCTGGTCAGTCTGCCCAGTGTCTGTCTGCTGTGGCTGTATCATGTCTGGAGGGACAAATCGGCCTTGCTGAGAGTAGTCACAGCCAGCATACTGCTTGCTGTAGGGTCCTCCACTTCCTCCATAGTCATAGGACTGCTGAGACTGCTTGTCGATGCTGTAACTTGTCAGTAGAAACCGCTGTCTATGTTATCAAAGCCTGACATTACAAACAATCAAACACTTCTTCAGCAGCAGCTGCAGCTCCAGCAGTCCCTAGTAACCCAGTTCCAGACCCGGCAGTAGCCCTGCTGCTACGTGTTACGTTACTTTTTTGAATTACATTTTCTTTTGGGAGTTGGAAAATCCTTTATTTACTTTTAAAATATTTTTTTCCTTAACCAGAATGTTTTTTAGAGAGGGATGGGACTTCTGTAAGACCAGAACAAGGCATCTAATCCCCTAGAGCTGGAGTTACAGACAGCCTGATATGGGTGCTCGGAACCAAACTCAGGTCCTCTACAGGAATCCTGTGATCTTAGCTTGAGCATCTCTCCAACCCAATAGAACACCTTTGTTTCCTTCAACTCTGTCTTCTGTTTATTTATGAATAAGCTTGTTTGTTCTCTTTGTTTTAGACAAGGTCATACTATGCAACCCAGCTAGCTGCAACCTCAAGATCCTCCTGCCTCTCCTTAGAGCTGGGATTATAGATATGCACTACCATTCTTAGCACTGTCCTGTATTTTTTAAAGTTATTGGACAGAGTGTTTTAGTTTTTAATATATACAATTCTGCTTTGTTATGAAAAAAATTAATAGCAAACTAGAGATAGCTTGCCTAGCATGTGGCAAAGCCCTTACCCTAGCACTACCAAAAAAAAAAAAAAAAAAGTTAAGCACCATAGAAATCCATAGATTTAAAGTCAAAGTGTGACAGTGTTCAAAGTTGGCTACATAGTCGTCCACATCTTTTCTGCATGTGTTTATACTGTGTTTGAAGGGGGCTCCTAGTGAGGTACAGTGGCATGTGCCCATAATTCCAGAACTTAGGTGACCAAGGCAGGAAGATCATATGTTTGAGGCCAGTCTGGACTGCATGGACTACTTGTCTCGATTGTACACACCTTTTTCACATGGTTTCTATGTAGAATGATTACGCAGCTGACACAACTGCACAGGATTCTATGTAAGGCTTCAGTCGTTTGTTGTTTGTTTTCCGAGCTATAAAACTGCATTGGGCACTTATACATATATTGCTTGTGTGCATTTATGATGTCTGTGTAATTGGTCCCTTGAAGTAACATCATTGTGTACTTAAGGTTTTATCTCTTCTTGTTACTTTCCTCACAGCTGTTTGTTTACAACAGGAATTGAAATTAGTCTTTTTAGTTCAGGCTTAGAAACAGCCCCATACTGTTAGTGACAGAGCCAGTGTGGGAACCAGGCCATTGCACTTCAGTCTCAGTCTTAGAAATTCATAGTTCTTTCATGAAACCTGAGAATAAAGAATTTGTGGGGCTGTTGATCAGTAAGCTAGCCTGATGGGAACAGCAGTATCAGCTTGGTGAGAAACATGGGCTGATGCTAAATTGCATGACTTGTTGGCACATGGAATGACACCCAGGCCAGACCATGACCTTTAACTTGGAGGTGTCTGCAGCTCTTACCTCTTTAGTAAGTGGCCCAGCTTTCTGTTTCCTCCCTGCTCTCCAGCTGAACATTTTGCTCATTTGTGTAGCTGCCAAGCAGTTCTTCCCAAAGTGGCTGTTAGGCTATTTTTAATCTTGATATGAGCAGGCAGACTACTTAGCACTTTGTTAGAAGAACATGTAAGTGGGTTCTGAACAAGCCCCAGGAGGTTAGCATTTAGTAAAAGGAATGAACTTTGGAGGTTGCACTGAACACTGTGGTTGTAATCCTTTCTGACTGAGCCCACAGATGCCAAAGCACATGAAGCTCTGGACAAGTTATAAATGGGTAAAGTGGAGGAGGTGGGACAGATAGATGGTTGGTGGGTAAAGTGCAAGGACTGGAGTTTAGATCCTCAACACCTGTGTAAACACCAGAGCAAGCTGGTTAGCTTAGACAGTCAACTAGCTCTTGTGTTCAACTGAGAGGCACTACCTTAATACATAAGGTGGGGAGCAACTGAGGAAGGCATTCAGTTTCATTCAGCCTCTGGCATCCACACACATGTAAACATTCAATACACATGTACACTACACACACATAACCATGTCCACAAAAATGGGTCAGGTTTTGCTGCACCTGTTTCATTTTTGTGAGCAACAAATGACAGTGTCCTTGCTTAACCACAGTGCTGTCGCACAGCAAGTGAGAAGACTTTAAGATGCTTAGTATTCCTGAAAGAAGTATGACAGAGAATTTGCTGTTTTTCATAATAAACTGCTGTGAACGGTGGGACCGCCGTAGGTAACAAGTAAAGGCGGTACTTAAGTATGCTCAGGTTACTTTGAGCTTACTTATTATCATAAGCAGTATCGTCAGTGGGAATAGCTTGTGAAGACATGACAGACTAGCACAGAGGAAGTATTTGTTATTCGCATGTAAAAGTTTTGGGTGTAAGTATTGAACCTGTTACTTATATCCACTTGTATCTTTTGAACCCTGTTCCTTGTTTGTCTAATCTCACCCTCCCACTTCAGGCTTATGATCAACATTTAAATATGATCCTGGGCGATGTAGAAGAGACTGTGACGACAGTCGAGATTGATGAGGAGACATATGAAGAGATATATAAAGTGAGTCCTACAAGGCTTCCCTTTGACGTCAGTTCTCAACTGCAGCAGCTTAACACATGGAAAGCCCATTATGTTCTGGCACCTACTTAGGAACTACTGATAGAGTGTATAACTAAATGCAAGGGGTTTGGAGTCACACAGCCTGTTTTTACCACTGATCTTAAAGACAGATGTATCACTAAAGCCTGCCCCAACATGGGTCACAGCTCCCAAAGCTGGGAACCTGGCACACACTGCACAGCCTAGAGGCAGCTCAACAGTTTGAGAGTGCCCTTTCCAGTCAACTGAGTTGGTCTGAGCCTTTGCCTCATGAGTACTGGGATTAAAAGCTTGTCCCACCACACCAAGCTCACAAATACAGTAGTTTCTTTTCTTTTTTAAATTTAAATTTAAAGTTTATTGTATGTGTATGGATGTCTGTATATGTCTATGTACTGTGTGCATGCCTGGTACCCAAGGAAGCCAGAAGAGGGCATCAGATGCCTTGGAATTACACTTACAGTTGTGAGCCACCCTGTGAATGCTGGGAATCGAACCTGGCTTCTCTGGAAGATCGACAATGTTCTTACTGCTGAGCACCTCTTCATCATCTCTCTGAATGTCATGTGTCTTTACTGCAGACAAAGGCAGGACAGGCTGGCGGTGTAGGTAATGTCTATAGTCCTTTTCATGCAGACGGTGGAGAACAGGACAGGCCTGCTGTATGTTTTTCCCTCTCTCAGCTGACATAACTAATGAAGAGCAACATTCCCAAAACAAGAAGGGGACCACAGACAATTGGGATTCCCAGAGCTTTTCCCCACAGTGTTTATAATTAACTCCTGAGTGACTGGATTGATACCAACTGGCTAATAGGAAGACAGAAAGTGGTTGACCCTGTTCTTTTGGTTCTTGGTCCACCACAGTAGAGTACTGCTCTTGTTGATTGCTAACATGGTTTGGTTCTAGCCCACTTTTCCTGCTGTCCATCATGTTTACCCCTCCTTCACCGTGCCACCCACAGTGTGGCTAACGGCCAGGTTGCTCGTGGTGACGCTTTGCTCTTTGTAGCAGAACCATCTTGACCCTCATCTTAGAGCACCGGTCCTCACATAATTACAGGCCTTTTAGAAATCCAGCAGACAGCATCTCTATCAGACCGCCCTGATCAACCATATCCTTCAGCAGGCTACATGGTCTTTGCCTGAGGACAAAGTGTTTTTAACTGAAAAAGCTTGTTTCACAGCTTTTTTTTTTTTTGTACTTATATAGTTGGGCTTAAAAGCATCTGGCATTATCTTTTTGTCTTCCTGATAACTAGCCAGTTCTTGTCTGATCTCATTCTTGTACTTCCCTGCTGAGTGTATCTGTTACACCAGAGAACTTACTAACATTTGGCTGTTTCCAGCCTTTGTCCCCACGGTCTGGAGGTTTGGGAGGTCTTCGGGCTGCTCCCAGGTTCTGCTAACATTTTGCCAAGGCTTGGTAAAGCACCATGTTTGCTGAATGCCCAAAGCCTGACCACTAAGTTAAAGCCTTGAAAATTGTGCTCCCAGGAGTACATAGAAGCAGGTGTAATGACTGGGCTCACTGGAGGCTGAGGCCATGCCTACAGTCAGCACAGTGCTAGGTTGGGGACATACACAACTGTTCCTTGAGGTCTCAGTATACAGGATTGATCCATTGGTAAAACAGTGACTACCTACTGACACTCAGAGGACGTCACTCTTGAAATCCATGGCTAAAATTCACCAAGGATGTAACTCTTTAGTCAGTCCAAACCCAGACATAGTGGCATAATCCTGCAATCCCAACACCTAGGCTGGAGAGGCAACACCTTGGCTCTCAGAGGCCAAGAGCACTTGTTTCTTCTTTCCCCCTTTTAATATGTGTTGTGACACAGTCTTTACTTTATAACACAGGCAGTTTTGGAACGTGCCATGTAGCTGAGTTGTACTTGAACTCATGGTGACCTGCCTGCCTCAGCCTTCTCTATGCTAGCATTATAGTCATGAGCCACAATGTCTGACTTGTTTTATTTTACATTTATTATCTAATTTTTATGTGTATGTATGGATCTATGTGAGTTCATGTATATCATGTACATACAGGAGCCCAAGCATACAAGAGAAGAAAGGACACTTACACACACACACACACACACACACACACACACACAGAGTGAAAGTAAATCTTAAAAAAAAACAGTAATCCCAGCACTTGTGGTTAAGGTGTGAGAGGTATGGGGATTAGAAATTTCAGACTAACGTGGGCTACACAGCAAGACAGACCCATCTCAGAAACAAACAAACAAACAAAAACCCACAAAACCCCTCTACCTCTCGTCTGGGTCTAGTCACGAAGAAGCCCAGGAAATGCACTCTAGCAGTATACAGGAGGAGAAGAGTGAGTCTGTGTGCAGCAGTAGTCCCTGCTGCAGTCACCCAGGAAATGGGCACTTGGACTGTTTAACCTGATCCTGCTTTTCCCTTTTATTCTCTTCCAGTCCACAAAACGAAACATCCCCATGCTCTTTGTCCGGGGAGATGGTGTTGTTCTGGTCGCCCCTCCGTTGAGAGTTGGCTGAGTCGAAAGATGGATCCTGTATAGGAAAGTGGAGACTTTGCCTCTTGAGATGTACAGGACACTCCCAGAGAGAGAAGCTCACATGCATTCTGTTAGTCAGGAATGACCTGAGGATCCCTCTACCCTCAAAGAAGTTCATTTGCAAGTAACTCACAAGCTCTCCTGCTAAATGACCTGTCCCTTTCTCCAGCCCTCCAGTCAGTATGACCGCCTTGCTCTTTTTAGGAGTTGGTTTACCCATTGTTCTTGCTGTTACTTTCAGGTTTTTTTTTTTCTTTAAATTAAATTTGATGTTTCCTTTTTTATTACTATATTTTTTTAATATGTCTTGTGGATTCTCAAGTTTTTACCCGATATGTGCTGTGTGTCTCCCATGTCTAGGGCACCACGTTGGGTGTGGGGAAGGAGAGTAGTCAGTCTGCCCCTACCCTTATCTGAGGTAGAGCTGCTCCAGCAGTTCTGGGGTAGGGAGGCCATTGTTGATAGCCTTACCTGTCTTAGGGGCCCCTAGAGCTCAGGTGAGAACTAAACAAGAGGGGAGGCAAGTGACCCCAACTGCCAACCTACTAGGAAAATGCAGAGCATGACTTCTGTGACTCTGAAGAAACTGTCTTCCAATCCTGGCACATAGGCCACCAGTGACAAGGACATGAGAGTTTGAGCAGGAAGCAGCTGAAAGCAAAGCTACATCCATTCTGGCTTCAGTCAGCGTACGCTTCACATAGAATCACAAGAACACTTGGGACCAATACCTTATACTTAGTAGTTACCCTGTTGTGAAATATAGAAAATCGAGCTAAGGCTGTGGCTCTTAGTCTGTATGCGTTAGGGCCATGGTCCCCAGCACCACAAAAAGAAGAAACGTGTAGACAATCCACACACTGTGGAGACGTGTCTATAAATATGCTCAGTGAGTTTGCTAATCCATTGTCAAGTGCAGTTTGCTCATGTGCTCTGAGCCAGTGTCATGTTGAAGAGGCTTTGTTTTCATCATTGAACCTGTTCCTACAAGTTAGAGAAGAGAAAAACAAGTGTGGCTAAGCTGAGAGAAGTTTGGTCTTCAGTGAGTAGGCGGGAAAGAGCCCTCCCTTCGCCCTGACCACCCCCACACTGTCCTTAGGCTTTAGCTGCACCTGGTGATGTCCTGTTCACTGTGAGAAACATAGGACTTGGAATTTTAGCTGTGTCGAGTGGTCATTCCTTGAGATTCCCTTCCTGAGTAGATAGCTTAACCAAATTCTAGCAGCAATGGCCACGCTGACTAGCATGCCTCAGGCAAAACCTCTCTATCCTAGTCCTCACAAGCCCTGCAGTCTTAAAAGGAGCAAATGGGTTTGTAAGGTTGGCTGCTCCTTCAGGTTTGGGACTCAGTCCTCTAACTTAACAATCCAAGCAGACCCCTTGCCGCTGATCCCATACTAGGGCTACCTCTATTGGTTTGAAGTGGTACTGTCTAGACTATGTGGCAAAGGGTTCCTAGCCACTATACCATAGACTTATGGCTAGAGAGCACTCAGCTGGATCTCCCATGCTCGCTGGAACTAGTAAGACTGGTTTCTAGTTCCAGTGTCTGTGAAATGGACTGTCCTCCGTAACCTCGGGTATTTCAATACTTGGTCCCCAGCTAGTGCTGCTGTTTGGGGAAACTATGAGACCTTTATGGGGTAATTGATCGAGGGGTGGCCTTAAGGTTTTAAAGTCCAACCTTGCATCCTGTTCTGTCTGCTTCCTGAATCACCCAGATGTAATCAAGCAGCACCGTGCTCCTGCCATCACAGCTGAGCCTCAATACCTTCCCAGCCTGGGTAATGTACCCTCAAAGGGTAAGCGAAAGTAAACCCTCCTGTAAGTTGCTTCTTGTCAAATATGTGGGCATAGCAGATGCCACACCTCCATTCCTGGGTTGGTCATTTTATAAAAGAGACAGGAATGGCGATTGCTTCTCACAAAGACAGAAAATACTAAAATCCAAGTAACTTGGCTAAAGTTAATCTATAATCATTAGCTACAAGTGACAGTTTTAAATAGTAAATTTCAAAGAGCTGCCCCAACATGAGGTATAATTCATCTGAACAGACAAATGCTTCCCATGACCTTTAATTTACTCTTCAGGGATAATATTTGGTCACTGCTGTCCCATCTTGTGAGCAGCTGCCAGTGGTGAGCAGAGCTCACCTGTGATGAACACACACACACACAAAACCCTGGAAATAAGGGAGCCACCCTGGCTTGCCCCAGATGCACAGGACTTATGTTGTTTAAGGAGAGAAAGCACAGTGAGTACTCCTGTCACTTAGCTCTCTATTGAGCTCAAGGCAAGAACTTCCCTATGGCAGATTCAGACATCTTCGCTCAACCATAGGCTGTTCATCCAGCTGTGAGAATGAGCCAGGCCTGAGCAGGATGCTCCCCACCTCTGTCATTGGCAGCCAAAATGAGAAGACACTGCCAGAGGCAAAGAAGGCCTGTTTTATAGATAAGTCATTTGTAAATTGCTGAAAAATAATTGGGCATTTTATTAGTAGCTCAAGCTATTGTGGAATCTCATCAGAAGCCCTGGAGCCTCTCAAGAAATCAAAGTGGGCAAAGCTCAGGCTTTTTCAATAACAGACTGGGCAACATGGTGGCAGCAGGACCCTGGGAGTGTGTGTTTGGGGGGAGGGGCTGTAGAGGCCTTCTGCAGCACTGGGTGGGGTTCCTAAGCTGGGGGGTAGGTATTGGCTCCTCTGCTTCTGGGAACTTAGAGTTGAACACAGTCCCATCAGACAAGTGACTGCTTGTATTCACAACCCAAGGCTGAGGCCTGGCCAACAACTTGTCCTCCAGCAATGCTGAATGGGTGAAGATTAAATGACACCAGGCCTGCAGGGCTATGTGATGCATTTCAGGCAGAAGAAGCCAGTGGAACTTTGGAGAGGCAAATACCCATTCTCCAATACTGGGGTCCCCACAGCTCACCAAGGCTTATTACCTCCCTTTCACCTCTCAGCCATCTTATGCTACCACATGCCTGAGACTACCAGCTGGTGCCAGCTACGGGCACCTAGCCAGGCATCAGTTTACATGGAAAACACCAAGAAATGAGGACTACAAGGCCTGATGTTTTCAACTCCTGCAGACCTGTTGCTCCACTCTCACAGAGCATGTCGATTCTTGTTTTCTTGGCTGATGCTTAAGTTTCATGGGTGTGGATATAGCATGCCCCACTGTGGTTTCTGATATTGGTTACTCCTGAGGGATTCTTTTCTTGGTATTCTTCCCATAGACTTCCTGTGCCATGGATATCCAGGGTGAGGTGTTGACAGGAGCCCCCCCAGTTGTCCTTCGTGGGTTGGGAAAGTTCCCACACTGCAAGAGGATCTTGCAGTGTCATGGAGCCAGATAACCAAGCTTCAGCATGGCTGTGCCATGTGCCAGCTAAGCAGATGGAGTGCCCTAAGGTCCGTTGTAAGGACTAAAGAGTATCTACATGAGCAGCCCAGGACAGCCCAGGAATTGTCCCCAAGTTGGAAGCAGCACAGAGAGGTCATGCACGGTGGGCTGAGGTCACTCCTTTACACTGTCTTAGTCTAGCCTCTCTCCACTCTGTCTCCCTGAGTCGTTTTCAGGACAACCTGGCTTTGAAGTATTTTGATTTGTTCAGTTAAAATGTAATTTGCAAGGCTGAGAAAATGGCTCAGTGTTTGCCAAGTGTACATGAGGATCTAAGGTCAGATCCTAGCATCCATGTGAGAAGGCTGGTGTGGTGGAGCGAGCCTGCAAAGCCAGCCTTGGGAGATCACCAGAGCTGGCTAGCTACCTCGTTTTGCTGAATCAGCAATCTCCAGGTTCCGTGAGAGACCCTGTCTTAAAAAATAAGGTGGAGAATGATAAAATATAAACCTCTGGCCTCTCCATACACACACACACAAAAACACATACTCCACACCAGAGAGGAAGAAAGATGTTTACCATGTACCAGGATCTGCAACCGGATCAACTAAGGGCCTGAAGCAAGTGCTATGAAGGAAGGGAGAGATAAGGAGAGAGAAGACAGAGCATCTTGAGGGACTCTGCCTTTCAGGATGGTAGGCTTTGTGAGGATTTGGGGGAGCAGTGAGGATTCCTCACTACCACTACCACCCTGGCTGACGGTCAGCAAAGAGACCAGTGCTAGAGAATTCTGTGTGGAGTTGGGCATTCAATGAAGTGAGAAAGCCTGGTGTCACTCAGAACTTTGGTCTCACAGGGGGAATACAGGGAGTGGAAGAGATCTGCCTAGGTCACAGCACCCAGTAGATGGAACTCTGAAATGGAATCAGGGCACTGTTGGGCTCAGCTCCAGCAGCCTCTGAATAGTGTATAGTCTGAGGGCTGTGGTCCCTTCAGATCACATGTCACCCACCTCACTCCTGTTCCCCTTTGATAGGATTCTTCCTTCTGAGTGAGCAGCTGCTGTTGGATTAAATGAGACCTGGTCTTCCATCCATGCTCACTATGGAGTAAATGCCTTCTGGAGAAAACAGGTGGGTAACAAACCTGCCAGTCTTTGCTCTGTCACCAACATGCTTTGCAGATTTTGGCAAGCTTCTCCCCGTTCCTGTGTTTCACTTGCTCACACAAGGGGAAATGCAGAGTACTTCTAAGAGAATTCACCTAAACTTACATGTCTTTTTTCTTTCCTCAATTAAATGTATTTTTAGCTGGTACATAAAAGCTAAATAAACATTGTAGCTTGGCATTGTGGTGCATACCTGTAATCTCAGCACTCAAGGGGCTGAGGCAGGAGGATTACAAGTTCTAGGTCAGCCAGGGGCTATGAATCAAGATCCTGTCTCAATAGACAAGAACATAAAATATGCACACATAAGTAAATAGGTGCAATGTGGTCCCAAAATATGTTTGCATTAAGTGGGATCTTAATGAATATAAATGTTTATCTCCAAACATGTATTTAAAAATAACTAAATTTACTTCATTTGTGGTGAAAACTTAAAATCTTTTCTCGTCGCTTGTGAAGTACATAGCCATCACCACAACCTACTGTGTAGCATACCAGGGCTGTTGCTCTTGTTCAACTTTTAAGTTTCCAGGATCAGCCAAGAACATGTTTTGACACTAGAGGGTGCTACACTCTTCTCTACCCTGTTTCAACTTGTCTTGGTTCACTGTCAGCATATTAGATGGCAAACTGTACCATTTAATTCCTTGAATCCAAACTATGTGAAAATCCAACTGACTTCCAGAAGCACAGGACAGACAACGTCACATGTACCACAGCCCCAGGAGATAGTTTTCAGGCAAAATATCCTAACAGTGGCAGCTCCTGTAATGCTGAGCTGGAACCATCACAATCCACAAGAGCACACATAGTCTAGGCAAGATGGTTTTCACCAACACTCTGGTCCTGGGTGTATCTGGGTGGTTGAGCTGAGCTTTTGGGGGTGTGGGGGAGGCTCAAGGCCAGACTATGCCACCTCACTGAGCAAATTTTTATTCCTGCTCTCAGCCTTAATGCCCTCATTTGTGCTGTCATTCCAGCCTAAGAGCACCCTGTTATTGATTCAACAGGTTTAGAGAGATTGAAAGATACTTGAGAGCCATCATTTGTGTGTTACAAGGTAAGGATACAGATGAGGAGACAAGAAACCTTGCATTTACAACTAGCTGAACACTAGGCTTAATCTCTCCAATCCAGTTTCTTCATAAGATAGGAGCTAGCCAAGCGCTCTGCCACTGAACTGCACCCCAGCCCTCACTGATGTCTTCTTCTCTTTTTCCTTTACAGCTTTTCTAGACTGAGAACTGCTAGAAACTAGGTTGGGTCCAAGGCAGTTGTGCTTAGGGTTTGGGGATTGGATGAGGAGTGGGCAGTTCTCCTTTGCATGGCCCTCTGTCCTTCCCTCTTTGGTTCACAGCAATGCTTTTCTCATCTTAGTTGTCAGGTGTGAGAGAAACGAGCAGAACCAGCCTCATGAACAAGGTCACCCAACAACATCACAAGACGATGACATCACCATCAGCTCTGGCCCAGCAAAAACCCAGAGCTCGAATAACCAAGGGGAAGGGCAGGTCATCTTCACAGCAGGGTGATAGAGCTGGTGCCAGGCCTCTGCCAACTATCAGGGCCTGGGAGTGTTGCTGAAAGTTACCCAGGAGCAGCTCATACCTGCCTCCACTCAGCCAGTGCTCTCACAAGCTCATAACAGTAGAGTCTCACCAACAGGGATCCCCACCCCCACCTTTTCCTAGAAGAAAGGTTAGCAACTGCCAGAATCAAAATAGATGTGAATAGAATCGTGTGGCAAGACTCATGTTTAATTCAAGCACACTCGCTTGCACGATGTCCTGTGGAGGGCAGAGCTGTTGGAACTGCCATTGCAGAAGGCATCAAACCAGCTGGCTTTGCTCTCCGGGTTGATGTTTCTGCCATGCTGTATGTCAAACAAGCATGTCTTTAGAGCCCAGATGCCCTGCTTTGTAGGCAAGCCACATGTAGAACTTCATGTAAGGAATCATTCTGTTAAAGTAAATGGTTGTCTCAAACTGTTTATTTCATGTGCTCCGGTGGCATGCAGCTGTATTCTCACAAGTGTGTAACACACACACACACACACACACACACACACACACACATGCACACCGCATAAGATAAAATGTAGCATCTCACCAATGTATAAGTAGAGATTGGTCACAGTAAGCATTCACTGTTGTGAATGACTGAAGATTCCCATATCTGCCAAGTCCCTGTTCCATAACACAATACTTTATTATTCTGTCTAGACTTCTTTTTCAAAGGTTTCAGATCCATGGGCAGTACTCAAAATAGGAGAGGAAAGCTGTGGAGTGTAAAAGGAACTTTTATTGCCTGTACTAATTGTCGTCTCGGAGGCTTACTGCCTCAGTCTTCTGACCTAGGCCTGGTCCTGGAAGCTTCTAGCCTTCATGCAATCTTATCTAGGCCTAGAATGTTTCAGCTTCTGAAACTTACTGCTGAGTAAACTCAACCTTTCTATTTCTTTTTGAGCTCTGGCTGGCTGGTTCAACTCAGCTCTTCTGGCTCAAACTCCTCTCCAAGCTGACTGAATCTGGCTTCTCTCTTGGCCTCTGACTGAATTGCCTTGCTTGCTCTCAAACTAACTCTAGCAATCTGTTCTAATCTTCTGGCTCCTTCTCATTCTCTGGCTCATTCTGTCTTTACCTATCTCTGTAAAACTGTCTAGTAAAACTACCTCCCCCCCATGCTCTCTTAAGTAGCCTTTCTTTCCTGTCTATTCTTGTGAGAGTTGGGCATATCCTATTCTGTCAAATCTTTCTCTAATTCATCACTTTGTCTGCCACTCAATTAGACATCACTTTCAAACATGGATGCTTCCTTCTACAAACTAACTTTACCTTCATTGTTTAGAATTAAAGGTGTGTATTAAAGTCGAGCCACACTACAACTAGAAACAGGTTTGTCCAGTAAACAAAACAATCTCAGGGGTCACAGTGTGATCAAATATCTTGCAACAGTGGAGCACCTTCATCCTTCATCACTGGCCACAAACCGCTAGGGAGAACTCAAGATTAGTATGTAAAAAGAAGGCTGGCCTCGCATTGACTGAGATAAAGACACTCCAGACAGAAGATCCAGCTCAAAGCCTACCCCCAGGCTCCCAGCAGCATCCAGATTCACCGCCAATCTCACCTGCCTCTTCCCCCACCTGCCTATCTCACTCTCCTCTCCTTCAAACCAAATGCACTGGCTGCTTTGCTATTCCTCACAAAGGCCAGGCTCGGTGCCTCCCAAATCCCTTTCCACTGGACCCTACCTCCTCTTAGAATCGTTTCCAGATGTGCTGAGCAACAGCCCCACTTGCCAGACTCATAAAACTTTTTTTTTTTTTTTTTGGTTTTTCGAGACAGGGTTTCTCTGTGTAGCCCTGTCTGTCCTGGAACTCAACTTTGTACACCAGGCTGGCCTCGAACTCAGAAATCCACATGCCTCTACTCATAAAACTCTTAATGGTCAAAATATCCTACACCAACTAAGTCAGTTTCTAGAGTCTTCTGGGTTGATATTTAAACACAAACAACAACAAAAAAGTAAAACATCTCCTCTAAGAAGTCTAGTGTGTAGCTGCTTTCAGAGCCAGTGTCCTGGATGAGTGTTTTTCAAAATGCAACCCCAGGTCAGCAGCAGCAGCATCTGGAGATGTGTTAGAAATGCAATGTGTTAGACCCTTAGAACAACAGCAAAGCAAGGCATCCTTTCCTATTCCTGAGATACCAAATGAGCAACTTTGGGTACAGAGATACCTATTTAAACAAGCCCTAAGATGACATGCCCACCAGGTTCTGAGAATTACTGGCTTTCATCCTTCATGTTCAGTCTGTTTTGGGGGTCAGGGCATCAGAGTTCCCTGAAGCTGTCAAAGTTTAGATTCCCAGTGCCATCCCAGCTAGCAAACAAGACCTGTTGGATCACCCATCCTTGGTGACTCATACATATTAGAAATTGAGATGTCTCTCAGCCCTGTCTTGAGGGACTCAGAAGCCATGAAACACTGGGAGCAGAGCCTGTCCTGCCTGGGTCTCACATCTTAATTATCTTTGCACACTGAAAGGCTCAGTCTTGCTAGAGAAAAGGCTCATGCCAGGGCTGAGGCAAAGAAAGAACCAGACAATCTTGAAACATCTTACTGTGTCAGTGAGCAGGAAAAAGCCTGCGAATGTAGCTCAGTCAGCAAAGCGCATGCCCCTGTAAGCACTAAGACTTAAATGTGATTCCCTGTACTCTAAAAGGCTGGGCATGGTGGCATGCACTTGTAATCCTAGTGATGGGTAAAGGGAGACAGGTGGATCCTTAGGGCTCACTGGTGAACCAGCATGACCAACTTGGAGAATTCCTGGCCTGTGAGAGAATGTCTCAAAAATAGGTGGACAGGCTGTGCCTGAGGATATCAAGTGAGGTTGTCCTCTGGCCTCTCCATACCCACCCACATGTGTATGTGTGCATACCTAAAAACACACAAAACAAGGAAACACTTCAAAGATGAGGGAGATGTCAGAGACACAGAAGGCAGTTAAAATCTTTATTTTTAGTTATGTGTGTATTGTGTATGCATATGTATGTATGGTGTCCACAGGCGGAAGAGGACATCAGGCACCCTGGAACTAGAGTTACAGATGTTTGTGAGCTGCCTGTAGATACTGGGAACTAAATTCTGATCCTCCAGAAAAGCAGCCAGTGCTCTTAACTGCTAAGCCATCTCCCCAGTCCCAGAAACCAGTTTAAAGTGTTCTCATTTGTCTGATTTGAGATGAATCTTATTGTAGTGATAAAGACTATTAATACAGGATAAATTTGTGATTTTGTAGTTATAAGATGATTATAGAAATAAGTGTGAATAGAAGAAAAACTCCTTCTCACAGTAAAATACCAACTTCTAGAGTGTAGATTTGATTCAGTGAGCCTCAGAGCACCCAAAACCCATGTGGGTAAGGGGCTTGGTCCTCAGATTATAGTGCCATTGAGTGGTAGTGGGGCCTCTAGGAAGCAAGGCCCAGTGGAAAGAACCTAGTAAATCGAGGGCATGATGTTGGGACCCGGCCTATCCCTCTGCTTTCCTTCCACCATGGGGCAGGCAAACAGGTTGTCTGTGCCACATGCTTCCTCCATGAGATCATATCTTACAATGGGTCCAAAGCAATAGGGGCCAAGTGATCATGGACTTTCACTTCTGAAGCCATGAGCTAAAATTATCCTTTCTGCTCAGATATTTTGTCAGGCGACAGAAAGCTGGCTCACCCACAACTAGCAAGGAGAAGCAAAGATAAAGGTAATTGCCCATGAATGGTAAAATGAATTAGGGCCCAAATAGGTGGATGGTAAAAACACCACCTCTTCTCCCAACAAGCGACATAAATCATCACCGAGGAAACTGATGGCAGTGTGGATCAGCCAGGTAGAGTCCTCCCTAACCACACAAAGCTAACAGCACAAACCAGCACCATGTGCCTCCTGCCACTGCACATTGAAGACTCCATGTCACTCTGGTGGACCTCCTTCCAAAACAGGTATAATCTCAACTGAATCCTCCGGAGCTGTCAATCAAACCCAAGTGGGAAGGCTTCACATGAGAGGGGTGGGCATGCCATGTGGTCCAGAACCTGTAAAATGGGGTAACTTTGAAAGGCCATTGTTGAGGTAGTTGAGAAAAGGTGAGCATAGGTGGTAGGTTGGATATGGACTATGGCTATGGGAGGGAAAGTTCCTAGGAGACACATACTGAAGTACCGAGGGTGGAGCAGGATGTTTGCACTATGAACTTAAAGGGGTTCTGAGAAAAGGGGTGTACATGCACCATCATAATGTACATGACAGAGGAACATGAACAGGAAAAACACAAACACCTGGTGAATCTAGAAGCGGCTGGCTTACTTTCCCTGTTGCAGTGATTGATTCTGATTCACAGTATCAGGTCCCAGTCAATCACTGTGGGGAAGTCATAGCAGCAGGAGGCAGCTGGGCACATTATATCCAGTCAGGAAACAGAGAACTTCCTGTGTGCTCAGCTCACGTTCTCCATTTTATACAGCCTAGGATCTCAGCCCAGGGAATGGTGCCACCCACAGTGAGCAGGTCTTCCCACTTTGATGAACCTAATCAAGATAATCTCCTGCAGCATGCCCAGAGACCTGACTCCCAGGTGATTCTAGATCTCAAATTGACAATTGAGAAGAACCATCACCTTGTTCTATAATTTTGTAATTATATCAAAATGCATTCTCTTCTCCTTGCCAAAACAAAAGAGAGTGGTCTGAGAGATGGCTCTGTGGTTAAGAGCACTGGCTGTTCTTCCATAGGTCCTGGGTTCAATTCCCAGCACCCACATGGCAACTCAGAACTGTCTGTAACTCTAGTTCCAGAGGGTCTGACCTCAAACAGACATATATGCAGGCAAAAACCCCACCAATGTACATTGTACATGAGATAGATAGATAGGTAGATAGATAGAAGAAAGAAAATCAAAGACAGACCTTGGAGAAGCAGAGGCTTAGAGTGCTGGCTTTCAACTTCTGGGTGGCTCTGTTTTCAACCACTTGGGTCTCTACCCTGTCACTTCCACAGAGAGGTCCTACCTGGTCACTATTCTATCCCATCATCCCACTCCCACCAATCCCAGGCCCCATCACCTATTTTCTTTTCACATGTATTTAATTCTTTGTCTCTCTGACTCTCTGTCTCTTTCTGTCTCTCTGTGTGTCTCTCTGTCTCTCTGTCTCTCTCTCTGTCTCTCTCTCTCTCTCTCTCTCTCTCTCTGTGTCTCTGTGTGTCTCTGCGTGGGGGGCCAGAGATGGGGGGCACAACTCATAGGAGTCAGTCTGTTTTCCACCATGTGTGTTCCAGGGATGGAGGCTAGGTCCTCAGGCATAAGCGGTGATCACCTTTACCGCTGAGCCGTGTTGCCAGTCCATGTCACCTGTTTTCTTCTTCTCCCAGCACTGTGTTGTAAACCATTTCTGTTTATATATGTCTGTCTCCTTGTTTAGGGTCTCCTCCCGCCAGAATGTAAACTTCCTAATTGTGGAGAATGTTTCCATCTGATGCATCCTTCAGACCGCAGGCGCCTCATGGGTACATGTGGAACGATGAATGAAGGACTCATTTCCCCCATCTGAAGGACAAACAGCTCCAGGTCCACAGCCAGGATCCTCTTGGTCTGATGATGGAATGAAGAATCTGAGGATGTGAGTGCTCCGAGGGAGTCACAGGGATCTCTCTATGCTGCCTGGGCAAAGGTCAAGTTCTGAACTCAGTAGATCGTCCTGCCTCAGCCTCCAAGTACATGCCACCATGCCCGGCTTGGGCCTTGGCTTTAACTCTTCCTTTCTCGTCTAAGTTTCTCCCTGATCCTACAACCCTGCTGACAACATTGATTCAGTTCAATCAATGAGCTGGTAAGTACTGAGCACCTATTTAGCACTGAGAACCCAGGGTCTGGCCCCTAAGGAGCTTGACACATTAGCAGGAGCTTGGCTGAGAAAAACTAGGACTTAGATAGTTGCCTAACTGGCCAGTATCACACAGCAAATACACAGTTGAGCTGGAAAGCTCCTCAGTTCTCTACACTGCAGGTGACATAGACCCCAAAGACTAGAAGCTGTGGAGCAGAGTGCTGCTCCAGTCTCAGGCAGCTCCCTTCAGAGCTTACACGCCCACCAGTGTCCCAGGGCCTCAGCCTTCATCCTCCACTGTACCCTTCTGGCAGAGAGGGAATGATCCAGATCTCGTCCCTTTCTGGTTGTGTTTCTCATTGTTCCACATCTTCAGGTCCCATTTTCTTTAGATAAACCAGAGACTGCTCTGCTTCAGTGGGCAAAGGTCAAGTTCAACTCAAGAGTTGGAGATGCAGTCAAATAACCTTGGCAGGGGGAAAAAAAACAACAACAACAAAAAGGAAAAACAAAGTAACAAAACAAAACCCACTTCAAAAAAAAATAAATGTCTCCTGAAGAAACTGAGCATGAAGAATTGCAACAATGTAAGAGAACAGGACACTTCTTTAAAAGACGTTTTCTTTCTCTTCAGCTCATTGATCCTGTGCCTCCCTGGAAGCTTGAAAGCTTTCTCTGCCAATTAATCTCTACACTCATTTCCAGCCCCCACTCCCTCTATAATCTTCAGCCTCCAAAGCAAGGACTACAGTTAGCAAGACAAATGTTTGTCTTGGAAGATCAATTACCACACTGGGAGGTCTGAGATTCCTGGGGTTTAGTGCATGCCTTGCCTTGGACTTGCTGTGTGACCTTCGGCTCTCTGTGCAAGGGTGTCTGAGACTACACAAGGAGCCGTGTCCTGAGATTGCCCTGAGTTCCCAAAGAGGGTACTTAGCCAAGGATATGATTTATCTATGCCCATAAATGTTTCTCTCCCTCCTCCTCGAAGCCAGCTAATTATGTTAAGAATTGAAAATGCATTCTCTGTGGGCATTTGAAGGACAGTCTTTACAGGAATGTGTGGCAGAGAGTATGTGAATAAAAGAGACACATTAACAAAGTTTTGTTATTCTAGAGAAAAATGTCACAGTTACATTATTTTCAATGGTCACAAAGTTCAGAGCTGAGGAGAGGGAGAGAAGAACACAGCATTTTTGTTGGAAGCACAGCTCACTGATGGCTCCCCAGAGGAGCAACTTTTCTGGTGATGTCACATGCCAGTGTTTTCCAAGTGAGCCAGGATAGTGGCAGACAGGAAGATCTCCCTTCCACGGAGTCTCCTGACCTCAGACTATGAAGGAGCAAACAGACAGGAGATGCTATGTAGTTCAAGTAGGTGAGATCCTCCAACCTTGGCTCAGAGATCCTAATCTCCTGATGCCACACACTCAACTGAAGGACACCACGCCTCCCTGCTGCAGGGCATGAGAACATATATATATATATATCATACTTCAAGGGTTTTTGTCATGATCCCTTCATGGGGAACATGGGGACCAAACACCTTCTGATTTAGGATGAAGCTTTTCAGTGGTGCTGTGAGGCATGCTCTCACAACCCTAGGCAAGTTTGAGCAGAAAGTCCAGTGCAGATTGAGATACAGCAGACAGGACAGAGGAGGTGTATAACCTGGGCAAAGATAAGTCACAAGATGCTGGAGGCTTCATTGAGAAGGTGAAAGGCTGTGCGTGCATGTGTACATGTGTGTATGTGTTCGTCTTACCTCAGCCATGAGAGTGCTGAGGAAAAACATTAATGAGAATCAAGGCCAAGAGCAGATATGGAGATGAGCAGATTACTTTAACCCAGACTTTATCTATCATCCACCCACCCATCCATCCAGCCACCCACCCAACCACCCATCTATCCATTTATCTATCTAAGGCAGAGTTGCACTGTGTAGCCCAGGCTGTCCCGGAATTCACTATGTAGACCAGGCTGGCCTGGAACTCACAGAACCCTGCCTCTAGAGTGCTAGAATTAAAGGCATCCACTACTACCCACTCCCAACCCCCCCCCCAACTTTAAAATAAACGCAAACACCCTGGAATAGACTTAAGGGAAAAAATTTAGGTTCTCATTTCAGGTGTGGCTGCATCCAGGTGCCCAGGTACCTTGCTTCTCCCTAGCTGTGCTCACAAGGCTGCTAACTTCCCTGAAACAGATTCTCTACCCCTAGTGGTATAATATCTGCAACAGCAATGGCTGGACATCCTGTAGCCTAGCTAGCCAGCTTTCCCAAAGTTCTTATTACAGTCCTAGGCTTAACTGAGCCCTGGCTAGCTGTAGATTGATTAGCCAACTAGAGATGAAGGTACTAGCAGCTGTGAGCCATTCACAAAGGGTGCTGGGAATTGAGCTCAGATCCTCTGTAAGAGCACTGAGCACTCGACCACTGAGCCATCTCTCCAGCCCCACCCATACTGCCTTTTTTTTTTAGACAAAAGTGTTATGTAGGTCTGGTCTCAAACATGCTATGCAGCTGCAGCTGAGAATAAATTCTGATTCTCCTGCCTCCACCTCAGAAAAGCTAGGATTCGGGCATGTTTTGAGACAGTATCTCAAATACTGAAGGCTGACTCTGGGCTCATTTGCAGGTTGAAAGGATCGTCTGCCTCCACCTCCCAAGTGCCGGTCCTGAAGGCACTCAGCGCACCCAGCTTATTCCTAGCTCATGTGTTTGGAGTTGGTTTGTTTCGTTCTTTACATATTCCAGATATCAATCCCTTATATGGAATGTGAGTTGCCTATGATTTCTCCTAGATATAGGTTACCTTTTCATAAAAGTTTTAATGATGAACCCCAGCTTGCCTGCATTTCTTTCACTGTCTGCACTTGGTGTGGTATCAGAAACTGGTCAAACCCAGGATGACACCTTTGTTTAATTGTGTGAGCATTTCAATTGTAGGCCTTATGCTGAGGTATCTGGTGCATATTGAATGCAGTCCCTAATACTGCATAATGCATGGACCCAACTCATTCTTCCACATGGGCTTTTCCCACTGCCTAGAGCAAGCTGTTCTTTTTCAGTGCAAAAGTCATTACTAGGGTTGGAGAGCTGGCTTAGCAGTAAAGAGCAGAGAACCTGGGTTCACTTCCTAGTACACATGGTGGCTCACAACCATCTGTAACTCCAGTTCCAGGAGATCTGATACCCTCTTCTGATACCCTCTGCAGGCTCCAGGCATGCATGTGGTACATACAGGAAAACATTCATACATGTAAATGAAAATTAACACAATTTTAAAAGAAAACAAAAGTCTCAACACCCTTGCTGAAAACCAGTTAAACATAGATGCAGTCTGGATTTGTTGTCTCTAGGTTCTGTTCCCTTGCTTTACATACACACCCGCCACATTCTACTGTGATTACTGGACCTTTGCATTCAGTTTTCACATTTGGAAACGCAAGCCCTCCAACGTCATATATGCCTTTAAACATTGCTTTTGCTACTCAGGGTCTCTGGCAATTCCACGGGGATTTTAGGATCCATGCACCTGCTTCTGCAAAACCAGGTCATTGGTAAGGACTACACTTGATCTGTTGATCACTTTGGGAAGTACTTTTTCATTTCTTTTTCTTGCCTAATGGCCCAGGGTGGAATTTGTGATAGAATGCTAAATAGAAGCAGAGAAGGAAAACATCCTTGGGTCATGACCTCAGGGGATGGGTCAGCTTTTCACCAATATACATCACACAAACTCTGAATCATTCCTATGCACCACTCAGGTGAAGAATTTCCCTTTTATTACTAGTCAGGTGTATATATATGAAAGGGGAGTAGGTTTTATCGAGTTCTTTTTTCCAGAAATTGAGATGATCACAGTTTTTGTTTTTTAATTAAATTTAAATCTATCTTCAAATAGTAATTAAAATAAAATGTGACCAGATAGTTCAGAGTATAGGGAAATTGCCAGAGTCAGGGAGGGACATTGTGAACGAGCGGGCATGTGAAGATGCTGTAACAATAGTGGTCTAAAGTATAGGATAACCAGGGTTTAGTTCATCTATTGGCATGGCCTGTCTCATTGACTAACTTTTGTGTATTGATCCATCCTTGCATTCCTGAAGAAAATCCTACCTGGTTATGACCCCTGTATGAGTAATTTGTGGAAGATGTAGTTACATTTGGACCCACGAGGATGCTAGTCTGCAGTTTCCTTGTGATGTCTGAACTTGGCCTTAGTATCAGGCCAATCCCTGACTTAGAAAAGTACTGCCCTCAGCTTTTGAATGGAAGCTGACCTATATACAATCTTGCTTACTTAGCCCAGATGTCTTGCTTTCCTCACAACTTTTAGAAGAAGAAGAAGAAGAAGAAGAAGAAGAAGAAGAAGAAGAAGAAGAAGAAGAAGAAGAAGAAGAAGACTGCTTATATTAGCCAGGCAGTGTTGGCACATGCCTTTGATCCTAGCACTCGTGGGGCAGACGCAGGTATGAGTTCAGGACCAGCCTGGTCTACAGAGCAAGTTCCAGGACTGTGAAGGCTACAAAGAGAAACCCTGTCTCCAGAAACAAAAATCAAACAAACAAAACAAACAAGACTTATTTTATGTTTAATTGTGTACATATGTGTGAGTGTCTGTGATGGATACGTGCAGGAGTGCAGATGTCCTCAGAGGCCAGAAGAAGACATTGGATCCCCAGAGCTGGAGTTACAGGTGATTGTGAGCTGTCAAAAATGGGTGCTGGGAGACAGAGTCCAGTCCTCCTCTAGACCAGTGTACGTCTTAACTGAACCATCTCTCCAGCTCACCATATGCATTTTTTTTAGGTGCATCATGCTGAGTAGACCAGCCTGGCCATTTTCAAATCTCAAACCCTTGATCCTCCAGTCTCAGCTCCCCAAATGCTGAGCTGAAAGGCCTGCAGCACCTGGCTCTACATGGACCATTTCTAGTGATGTCTCCAGGGTGCAAACCGGCTCCATACAGACTTCATATTTGTTGTTGTTAAAAATAACTGTGTGCATGCACGTGCGTGTGTGTGTGTGTGTGTGTGTGTGCGTGTGTGTGTGTGTGTGTGTGTGTGTGTGTGTGTGTGTGTGTGTGTGTACAGGATCTTTCTGTGTAGCTCTAATTGGCTTGGAACTCATTATATAGACCAGGCTAGCCTGGAACTCACAGAGATACACCTGCCTCTGCCTCCCAAATGCTGGCATTAAAGCGCTGTGCCACCATGCCTGGCTGATTTTTTTTTTTAATATTCTAATATCACAACTCTGAAAATCATAACATTCAATGCTCACCAGTGCTGCTCAGTGCTGCATGTTGTGACCATTCTGTTGCTCTTGATGGTCTCCTTTTTCTGAATTAAACATGTGAACATCATATTCTTTGATTCATACAGCCTCTGAGGAGCTCATTCTGTTAGCCTGGCAGGCAGCCAATGATTAGGTTTTTATTTATTTTTTTAAAGAATGTAATTAGGGCAGGGAAGGTCTGTGTACCACATGCATCCAGTATCCACAGAGGTCAGGAAGATGGATCCCCTAGAACTGGAGTTACAGTTGGTTGTGAGCTGCCATCAAATCTAGGTCTTCTGCAACAGAAGCCAGTGCTCTTAACCACTGAGACATCTCTCCAACCCACAGTCAGTGATTTTAACCCATAATTATACACTTAGCCTGGACCCAAAAATAAAAACTCCCATCCAACATGTAATAAGGACACATGCTCCACTATGTTCATAGCAGCCATATTTATAATAGCCAGAAGCTGGAAACAACCCAGATGTCCCTCCACAGAGGAATGGATACAGAAAATGTGGTACATTTACACAATGGAATACTACTCAGCTATTAAAAACAATGACTTCATGAAATTCTCAGGCAAATGGATGGAACTTGAAAACATCATCCTGAGTGAGGTAATTCAGTCACAAAAGAATGAACACGGTATGTACTCACTAATAAGTGGATATTAGCCCCCAAATTTGGAATACCCAAGATTCACTTCACAACAACCATTGGACTGAGTGTGAGGTCCCAGATGGAGGAGTTGGAGAAGGGACTGAAGGAGCTGAGGGAGTTTGCAGCCCCATGGAAGGAGCAACAGTGTCAACTGGTCAGGCCCCCTGGTGCTCCTGGAGACTGGACCACCAACCAAAGAATACACATGGAGGGACCCATGGTGCTGGCCACATATGTGGCAGAGGAGGGCCTTGTTGGCCATCAGGGGGAGGAGAGGCCCTTGGGCCTGAGGGTATTAGATGGGCCAGTATAGGGGAATGCCAGGGAGGGAAGACGGGAGTGGGTGGGTGGGTGGGTGAATACCCTCATGGAGGCAGGGGAGGAGGAGGGGATAGGGGGTTTCCAAAGGGGAGACCTGGAAAGGGGGAAACGTTTGAAATGTAAATTAAAAAAAATCCCCAATGTTTGCAAGTGAAGCATGCGCTCGCTGGTGTGTGTCTTTATTGTTTTATAACTTTACCTGTCTTCACTTCCTGTTTGTGGAGGACCACAAGATCAGCCAGAAGTGAGACACACCCACTGAGCCTTCTGAAGTTCTGGGAATACATATCCCCAGAGTGAGCCTTCATCCCTCAGCCTGTGCCAGTCTCCCACCGTTCTTCCTAAGAAGGTTGGTCTGTCTCTGGCTTGCTCCAGGCATTTTCTGCTGGCCCTATAGAAGCAATACATTTGCCTTTCACTGTGTTTAACAAATGGCACCTGGGAAGCTGACTCAGCATCTTCCTGGAGAAAACTCAAGAGTGATCCTGTCCCTTGAGGGAATCAACAGCAGGCCAGAGCAGAAGGCCAGGGTTCTCTGACAGTCATCTTTCCTCTCCTGTACACTGAGCTCCTGCACTGAGCATGGGAGTGATTGATAGCAGGGGGAGGGGTGTCAAATACCACAAAATTCTAATGTTAAGATTCTACAGGTTTTACATTATTCAATTGTGCTTGATTAAGAATTCTCATGATTCCTGTGACCTTTTAGTTTTCCAGTTTTAATAAAGTTGATTCTGGAAGCTTCTACCAGTTCACTGGCCCCTTTCTGTAGATCATGGGCTTCTATAGTTCCCTTCTCTGTGGTTCTTCCTCTGGGACTCTGTCCTTTAAGATGTGGTATGGACTTCACAGCTGGTTCTGGGACTATGAAGAAGCAAGGAGAGAAAGGAGAGGTGGGCCTGTCATCGCTCACTGTAGGTGTCCTGGAACCTTAGACTCTGAACTAATAGTAGTCTCTGTGTCCTGCCCAGCTCATGGTGTGTGTGTGTGTGTGTGTGTGTGTGTGTGTGTGTGAGAGAGAGAGAGAGAGAGAGAAAGAGAGAGAGAGAGAGAGGATGTGTATGCATGTGAGAAGAAAGATGAGAATCAGAATACATGAATTCAAGCCTAACCTTATTAGGTTAGGCTCATTGTGCCAACATAGCAGTGGGGACAATGGAGTCCTGTCATCATGAGGAAATCATCTCGTGTGGGATGACATGCTCAAAATTCAAGGGGCCCAGTGGGGCTCTTCTGGATGTTTCTCTGACTGGTGATGACAACTATGGACAACGAAATAACTGTTGTCCAACCAGAGAGTGGTGACCAGGAGCTCCAGCCTGCAAAGACAAAGACTAGCTATCCCCACCCTCACCCCAGAGCAGTGGCCACAGAGTGCAGCATAAGGAACACCAATGAACACCATAAGCTCAACAATGAACACCAGGAATTGCAGGAGAACTCAGAGCCAGTATAGCAGTGGGTGGCAGCTGGGTCTCTGAACACTCTTGTTTTGTCATTTTGAGGGCTGGGTCTCATGTAGCCAAGGCTGGCCTTAACTAAATCCTCCTCCCTCTCCTTCCTGTGTCCTGAGATTACAAGTGTGCACTAGCACATCACTGGCTCCAGAAGCCTCTTATCTTCTTTGTAGCAACTGTGAGCATCAACAAATCTGTAGCAGGAAGGAGTGGGCCTAACCCAGGAGGATCTAGTGTCCGGCCCATACCTTCTAGGTCTCTCCATATTCATGGAAACCAGCCCACCCTGTCTGCCAGAGCCTCCTCTGGCTGCTGGGACCTGCTCTCCATTGAATTGCCAAGTGAATGCCTGCCACACCAGCAGCCCTCACTGCCTGCCTCAGGAGGAACACCAGTTCCACACTGGCTCCCGAAGCTCACTGAGGTAACGTGTGTGTTCACACATGCTTTCTCCATTCCTTCTCTTCTTGATCTCAGCCCCATTCCTCTACAAGTTTGTCTTGGCATGAAATAAGCTATATAATGACATCCCTGGCTGGAAGTCTGCCTCTTGGGGAGCCTAAGCTGAAGCACACTCTGCCTTGCCTCCCTTCCTCTAGGGTTCCCCATCCATTTCAACCCTAGGGGGTGAGTATTTGAAAGGCTGCCCTCCGTGAAACAACTAACACCTCCATCCTTTAGGCTCCAGTTCTCTGCAGTCCCTGACCTCAGCTTCCTCTGTTCACACCCAGCTTATGCCCTTTCTGGGGTATATTCCTGGTGTGTGTAGTGATTATCTTTCTGCCAGTTGGGCTACACAGAAATGTTGAAACAGGTCCTGAAGGTGTCTGAGGTCAATGGATGGAGGTGTTGAGGCAGGGAGTGTTGAAAGGCAAGAGGTATGGTCACTGCCAAGCTCACTGAGAGCTCAAGCCTGCTCTTCAGAGTCTGATGGGATGGGGGGGGGGATTTCCAGGGACAAGGAGACTGCCTTCTTTTTGTAATCCAAACTTCTTGTTCATTTCCCCAACTCCTGATGGCAAATGTCTTTAAAGAGCTGCTGTGAGTCCCCACCTCTGACTGCTCTTTCCCTGGTCTCTCAGGCATTCCCAACTACCATACCAACAAAGCTTTT
Source organism: Rhynchomys soricoides (assembly GCA_019843965.1). Lineage (NCBI taxonomy): Eukaryota > Metazoa > Chordata > Mammalia > Rodentia > Muridae > Rhynchomys > Rhynchomys soricoides. The sequence continues at coordinate 692,660 of JADRCH010000186.1, forward strand.
CCCTGATGGCCGGCAAGGATCCCGGGTGATTAAATTTCTGCCCATGTCATTCTCCATTATTTCTCTCTTTCATTTTCCTCCCCTTAAACTGCACTGTAGATTCAGCTAGGGCTTTGTGCATGCTCAGCTGGGAGACAGATATATTCCCCAGGACTCTGGCCATTTCTTGGTCTGTCAGCTTCCAGCTCCCTTCTTTCTGAAGCCCTGTCAGCCCAACTAAAGCCAACTTCCCTGGGATTATCATCCCTCACTGAGCATGCCTCTCCCTTTCATGCAAGTCTCATGGCCTTGATCTCTGAATGTTGGGGGACTCCAGGCTCAGTCCTAGCCACTCCTCTGACATCTGACACACTCATTGCCCCTTGTAAGGCTCTGGTGTAGAAAGTTTAGATGTTTCCTGTTGGCTAACCACTCCCAAAACACATCCCCCCCGAATCTGAGCCTTGTGCCTTGGAGCATCAGAGACCCATCTGGCTCCACCTGTCCCAAGGACTACTGTGGCTGCACACCTGAGACAACTTATGAGAAAGGGCAGCCTCTGAGGTTTGGAACTGTGATCAGCTGGCAATGCTGCTCTGGGGCTTATGATGAGTCAGAAAATCACAGCAAGAGATACATACATAATGGGATGGAGCAAGGCTACTCACAGCATGGCTGCTGGAAGCTAAAAGAGATAGGAAGGGGCCTGGGTCCCTGGAGCTTCTTCAAGGACACTTCCCGATCAACTGACCTTCCTTCTACCAAGCCGCGTATCCTAAAGTTTTCCTGCCACACCCAGTGGCACCACAGGCTGGGGATCACGCCTTTCGTATATGGTCTAGAAGGGTCACCCCATATTCTCCTCCTGCCATTTTCCCGGGCTCAGCAAATGAGAACCCTGTCTCTAAACTCCGGCAAAACCCTTGATGACCTTTTGATACCCTCCCCATACCTGGCCCATCAGCACGGTCTGTTTCTGCCTGCCCCTCCTCATCTCAACCTTGCAGCCCATGTGACCTTTGAAAAGGCACACTGGTTCTGCACAAGCCATCTCACTTCTCTCCCCCCTCCTCTATGGGCAAATAGTTGAATTCATTCAAAAGATACCACAGTTTGCCTCATTTCCTGACCCAGGAAACACTAGTGATTTCCTTCATGTATGCTGAGCAAATCCAAGGTCCCAGCAAAGATGTACACAACCTTGCATGTCCGTCTGGGCCCCTTTCCCCCTCCCCTTCTCTGCCTGTCCTCTCTCCTCAGTTACAGCTCCCCAGGCTTCTGAGAATGTTCCTCAATACATACCAAGCTCTCTCTACCCCATGGCCTTTTCACGACTACATTTCTTGTCCATGGTACTTCCTGCATATGTCATCAAGAAGTAGCTGGTACACAACACTTCTCTCTCTCTCTCTCTCTCTCTCTCTCTCTCTCTCCCTCTCTCTCTCTCAAGATTTATTTATTTTATGTGAGTACACTGTCACTGTCTTCAGACACACCAGAAGAGGGCATCGGATCCCATTACAGACGGTTGTGAACCACCATGTTGTTGCTGGGAATTGAACTTACGATCTCAGGAAAAGCAGTCAGTGTTCTTAACCACGGCACCATCTCTCCAGCCCACAATATCTCTCTTGAGTGCCCTTATCCTGGGTCCTCAGAACACTCTGGAATCTATCCCCCATCTGATACTCTCTCTATTAACTTACTCATTCTCCACCTTCCCATCCAGAACAAGAGTTCTGTAAAAGTTAAACTAACTGTAGGTCCTCTGTGATCCCTAAGGCTGAAACAAGCCCACTGAAGGCATGAATGAGGGTGTACTCACTGAAATCTGATGAATGAAGTCTATATCCACATCCATATGGACCTCAAGGATATGGTCAAGACACTGCCCAACAGTTGGAGGTTTGAACCGGGGTTCTGAAGCATAGCTCCCCCCATGTCCCTCCTGACCACTTCATATGCTTTTGTACAAAGCAGTGAAGACTCCTCTCCTGGATTCATTCTGTTGCTGTGGTGAAATACTCTGACCAAAACTGACTTAGAGAAGGAAAGGGTTCATATTTAGTTTAGCCTTCCAGATCACAGTTCATCGTTTTGGGAAGTCGGGGCAGGAACTCAAGGAGAAACCACAGAGGAGTGCTGCTTATCAGTTTGCTCACAGGCTCGGCTCAGCTAGCTTTCTTATACAGCCCAAGACTACCTGCTTGGGAATGGTGCCACCCACAGTAGGCCAGGCCCTTGTACATCAATTAAAAATTAAGACAACCCCCACAAACATGCCATAGGTCAATCTGATTTGAGCAATCCCTCAATCATGACTTCCCTCTCATGTGATGCTAGGCTTTGTCAAGTTAACAAGACAAACTTCAAACACCCTCTCTTTCCACATAAAGTTCAGTACAGCTTGCAAAGGGCATGGGGTCTTGATCTTGTTTTATGGAAATCAGAGCTTCCATCACCGTCTCCCTACATGACCTTGGTCCACTCTGACCCTGTCATGGGTCTCATTTTCTCCATTTGTAAATTGTCCACCATCTTCCAGGCTAGGCATTCCATGGTGTGTCTCTACCTGGGATGACCATGCATTGACATTTGACAAACGTGTCAGATAAGTGGCTGGTGCTATCTCAGGAGACGTCATCTTCACCTCCATTCCTTCACAGGAAACCCAGCACCAGAGTTCCTGGGCCCACATCCCTCATTGATAAAGTGTCCAGTAACTTCTCAATGAGCCCAGGCACTGTAGCTGTGGTGATAATGGGCTATATCTGGCCACCCTGGAAACATGCCCATGTTCCAGTTGTGGCTATGGCTCTCACTTATCTGTTGAGCATGAATGACCAGAGGCTGAACAAGTATAGGGAGCTGCTCTGGTGAAAAGTGGGAGTGATTAATTTCTGTTGCATGCTGAATCGCTGCTCTCAGCAAGTGACAGGCAGAGGGTGTGGTGACAGCTGCCTTGGAGTTCATGCCACACATCAACACTCCACAGGAAATAGAATACTGCAGGGCTCTCAGGCTTGTTGACAACTTGGACTTTCTGATAAAGTTGTTAGGAAAAAGAAAACAAATCCAGAAGGGTCAGTCCTGAGAAGCTGGGAGCTTCCTGTCCATGGAAGTACCCTGGGAAAGGCAGTGAGTGGTGGGTAAGAGGGCATGGAAGAGGATACATATGCCCAGAGAATAGATCATGTTCCTAATCTCTCCAGTGCCATTGTAACTTTACACTAGTGTTCGCTCCCTACTCAAGGGTCAAGGGTCAAATATCAGAGTTGATCTCGGCTTGAACATCCATTAGGTCACAGGAAATATGGAAAGACTGGAAGGTGATTGACGCAAGAGGACTAAATCCTTAGGGCAGTGGTTCTCAGCTGTGGAGGGCAATCCCTCTGAGGGTCAAGCAACCCTTTCACAGGGTCTTAGGTGACCTAAGACCATGGGAAGACATAGATATTTACATTATCATTCATAGCAGGAGCAAAATTACAGTTGTGAAGTAGAAATGAACATCATTTTATGGTTGAGGTCACCACAACCTGAGGAACTGTGTTAAAGGGTCACAGCATTAGGAAGGCTGAGAACCACTGCCTTAGAGGGACAGCAGAAATGTGTCAGGAAATACTCAAATCCAAAGATGGTCAGAAAGATGGAGAAACTCAGAGATTCAAGAGTTAGCAGCAGAGAAAGGACCTAAAGCACAAACAAGACTAGCATCAGAGGACACTGGTACCAAGATGTCCTCTTTTGTAAGCTCGAAAGGGTGTGATACCTTGTTCCTTGGCTTGGCTTTAAACAGAACCAAATTTCTGGGTCATGTTTCTCTAATCCCAGAACTTGGGAGATAAAGATATGAGTTCCCTGAATTCAAGGCTACCCTGGGCTACACAGCAAAACTCTGTCTCAAAGAAAAAAATGAACAGAAATGGGGTGCATGTGCTGAGCTTACTGTTAACATTGCACTGCAAACCAACAATTAGCTTGGTGGTGGTGGTTTGGGTTTTTATTTTATTTTTGTTTGCTTTGGTTTTTTGACACATTATGTAGTACTGGCTGTCCTGGAACTTACTATGTGGACCAGGATGACCTCAAACTCAGAGGTTTGAGGTGTTTCTGCCTCCCAAGTGCTGGAATTAAAGGCAGTGGGTACCACCACACCCAGCTCAACAGCTAGAATCTTATAATAAGCTAGTTCAAGAAAAAAAAGAAATTCTAGTGGAACATGATCCCTCTCACCTAGAATTAAAATATTTTTGTTAATGCCCATGGGAGAAGATGGATTCTCTTGCAATCTCAAACATATACTTTATGTCATATCATTCTGAAGTCTGGTATCGAGTTTAGCCACTTGAATATCAATTCCTGGGCCTTCTTTGAGAGGAAGACAAAAGATAGTCACTTATTAAATTTTATATAACTCAACCAGTATGCATCTTAAAACTCATTTGCGTTGTCCATACTGCCTAAGCTCTGCTGTAGGATGGTAAGTAGCTTTTCAGTTTTGGAGAAAGCAATACAAGATAAAAGTATACAAGGAGTCCGTGACTCAAAGGACTCAAACTGCCGACAGCCCTGAGTCATCTCTTCCCCTCCTTTGTCTGTAGTGGTTTCAGCCAGGTCAGAAAGCATGGTAGGTGCTCCCAACCCTGTGATTCTCACAATCTGTGTAGCTCCAGCCTGGTTGGTCTTTGACATCAATGTGCAACAATCAAATTCTCCATTTCTACCCTGCCTTCGCCACAGGAGGCAGGAGAGAGCCTGACCCAGATGAGGAAACTGGACACCTTCCCAGCCACTCATGAGTCAGGTATCTATGGCCTCATGCTTTTGTTTAAAGATAATTCCTGGAACATCACCCATTGTCTGTTATCAGTGCAAAAACACATCCACTGCCAAGTGGCATCCTTTGGGCTCACATCAGTAGACCTACAGGCAACCTTCTCTTCAGGATGGAAGAGATGGTCTGGGTGGGAGTCTGAATGTTATCCTAAGTGTAGAAAGGGGTCATGACCCATTTTTAAAAGATGCCTCTAATCATTAACATGGCTGAGAGAGGGTCTGAGAGACAAAGGGAGACCAGCTGGTCACTCTCACATCCTTCCTGTGCTCCAACTGTATGGGCCAGAGGCACTGGAGGTAGAGTCTGCTGCCTTCCTGGAGCTGATGGGAGTGAAAAACACACACAAAACCACAGAAGATCTTTTCCAACAGTGATCAGTGCCATGCAGAAAAATAAAGCTGGGTGGGTGCCATGGCAACTCCTGACCAGAGAGAGAGGGCATGGTCATGTGTTCTCAGATGTTACAGGAAGAGTCTTTCTGAGAACATGGCATTCATGCTAATCACCAAAGAGGAGGAATGTGTGAATGGTGTGAACGGAGAAGTAGGGATAAGGAGCCTACTGTGCTTAAGGAAGCAGCCTGAGCACAGGGCTGGGGGAAGGAATGACCTGGGCATGCCTTCAACAGGGTAGAGGGGCAAGCAAGGTCAGCCCTGCAGGTCATCCTGTCCACAGTCAGGATTTTCACTTCATACTGAGGGAGTGAGAAACCACATGGGGTTTGAGCAGAGAGGCCAGTGAAGAAGCCAGAAGCCAACCAAATACATGTTGTGCACCCTATCCAGCCCCACATGGTTCTGTAAATAGATGTGTTCAGTCATTTACGTGTTATCTACGGCTGCTTCCACACCACACAGGCACTGATGAGCACTTATACCAAAACCCACCTTCTTTGTGCAGCCTCAACTCTTTTCTTTCTTGGTCCTTTATAAGAAAGTCTTTTGGTTCCTCATCTAAATGATGTCTTCTGAAGTTGACCATGCTTGCTGTTTGGGGTCATGTCATGTCACAGCATCATGGAGTGCGACCAGGTCACTGCAGGACAAGACATTGGGATGAGCTTTCCACAGCATCAATGTCTGATGGGGATGTTCTCCCAACATCAGAGGGAAGGGTGGGTCTGTCAGACTCATCTCTGCTTCGAATGCCAGAGGCTGCCCATCTGGGTAGCCTCTGCTTCACTCCATCAGCTTGGTGAGAAGAGTTCTGTGAACTGCTGTTCACAGAATCCCCGCCCAAACCATCACTGCCTGCCCTTTGTCTGCCACACCTCATCACCAATTTGGGGCTTGGGAGATGACATGGGCCAAGCAGCTGTTTCCCATTACCTGTCTGTCCCACATGCCCACACCACTCCCAGCAGGGAGCGGGAGGCTCCAAGAGAATCGGATCCTGTTTCCAAATCCCAGGGCAGACTGGTTTTGTTTTGCCTCTTAAGAAAAACATTAAATAAGTAAAATAGTTGAACGCTGTGTTAGAAAACTAACCCCAAACATCTGGGGGTTTTGTGCTATGGAAGCTTATTTTCATTCCATTGGTTCTAACTGATAAATACAGAATAATTGAATTAGTCTATTTTTGTAGGCAGGAAACCACTGGTGTTATGTAAAGAAATGGAGAGGGCAAGGGGTACAAAGAGTTGGGGTGAACAACTCACCAGATCGAGGAGGTCAGCATGTACTTTAGAATTACTTTAATAAGCATTAATGGAGTGATGACCGGTATATGCAGTTAAACACGGGCCCTGACCCCCAGGAGCTTATGATCTGCTCACAGCAAATACAACTGTGACATAGGACAAGACAATAAAAGCAAGGGCTGCAGTGGTCCTTCATGCTCAAACCATAGCCTCTGACATGGATACCGTCTTCCCAATTTTAAACTGGGACATAAAGAGAAAACACAGAATTGAGGTTTAAAGCCGTATGCATCTGTCTTCAGATGGCAATGAATCAGTCCTTGCAAGCTCCAGGCAGGCAGGTTTCAGTCCCAGAACAAACCTGATCTCTCCTTCCTCTCTGGTTTTCTGACTCACCATGAGAACTCTCAGTTTTGCAACAAAATGCCACCACATTGTGACACCAGAGGTACAACTGTTGGGTCTTGGATTTTCAACCTCCAGAACTGTGAGCTTATAAAATATCCAGCATTAGGCATGTTGTCACAGAAAATGCACAAACACACATACACACACCCACACACACACCTATCTCCTGAGTTTCCCTCCTACAACTCCTCTCAACAACACAAAGGAAATGGGGACGGGAACTGGAGAGATAGTTTAGTGGTTCAGAACACTTTGTGCTCTTGTAGAGGACCCAAGTGTGGTGGTTTGAATATGCTCGGCCTAGGGAGTGGCACTATTAGGAGGTGTGGCCTTGTTGGAGGAAGTGTGTCACTACGGGCATGGGCTTTAAGACCCTCGTTCTAGCTGCCTGGAAGTCAGTCCTCTCCTAGTGGCCTTCAGATGAAGATGTAGAACTCTCAGCTCCTCCTGCACCATGCCTGCCTGGACACTGTCATGTTCCGGCCTTGATAATGGACTGAACCTCTGAAGCTGTAAGGCAGCCCCAATTAAATGTTGTCCTTACAGAGTTGTCTTGGTCATGGTGTCTGTTCACAGGAGTAAAACCCTAAGACACTAATTAAAGTTTAATTCCCAGCACCCTCTCACAGCTATCTCCAGTCTCAGGGAATTGATTGCCCTCCTCTGGCCTTCCTGGTCATCAGGTATGCAGATGATGCACCTACAGACATGCAAGCAAAACACTTTTACACATTTAAAAAAATGAAAGTCAGTTATGATGAACCAAGTCTTCAATCCTTATACATGGGAGGCTAAGGGAGGTTGCTGTGAGTTCAAGGCCAGCCTGAGTTACATTGTATTCTAGCACCCTAGAACTGTAGAGTGAGACGTTGACCAGTGGGAGTGAGAAGAGATACATGGAGGGAGGGAGGGACGGAGGGGGAAAGGCAAAAGAAGAAATAAGAAACCAGACCAAAACCAAAGGATCTGGGGTCTCTGGGGTCTCTGGAGGGGAGTCCACAGGATCCAGTGTGATGGAAGGAGAGGGATCCAGACCTCTACAGGTGTGGCCAATCACTCACTGTGTGACCTTTACCCTCTTCTGTATCCCATCAGCAGACTGGACCTCATGGCATCTTCCTCACTGGTCCATGCCTGGTCCAGGATATGATGCTCAATATGTAGGGCAGGACTTGAGTAAGAAGGGCTGTGGGATAGCTAGGACTGATGCCAGAAGCAGGAATCCATAGTGGGTATGATGTTGTGGGTGGCCAGTGATTCAACCAGGATGACAGCCATGAGGCAGGCCAGGGCTGGCCGTGCATAGATGCTGAGCTTCTGAACCATGCTCCTGGAATGGAGCCCACTTGGACAAGGTGTTGTTTGGAAAGGTCTGGCCAGCACTGCTACCTTCTCCAGCTTCCCAGCTCCCTGGCTCCCCTGCTCCTCAGAAGCAATGTTTCCAGAACAAAGTGCCTTCTGTCCTTATGGAGAGACTGCCAGAAAAAATAATTACAGACCAACCCTCGGCTTTCCGGAGGTCTCTATTAGACAGAGCTGGGAGGGAGGAGTGGCTTCCTTATGGCCCAGGTGGAAGAATGGTAAGGCCATGTAGAGACCAGCTCAAGCCCCAGATACTGGGCATGGGTGTTTGAATCCTAGCTCTTGGGAGCAGCAGTGTAACTTGGGCAGGCTCTTGTTCTTCTCATCTGCAGAACAGAATGGTGGCTGGCAATATCAATTGTATTTGTACCAAATGTTTATTGAAAAGACTAGACAAGTCAGACCTGCATAGTGGCACGTACTGTAATCCCAGAATTTAGGGGGTGGAGGCGGGAGGATCAGGATTAAAAAGATGAAGATTTAACATTGTGTTCAGCTACAGAGTGAATTCAAAGCCAGTCTGGGTTATGTGAGATCCTACCTCGAAACAAAACCACACCCAGTTCCTTATAGTTTGCTCTGTCACCCTTTGCACCAGAAAGAGAATGACCAGGCACACATGCTGGAGCCAAGGCAAACAAGGAAGGGTACTACAGTACAGGAAGCACCGATGCCTGGCCTTCAGAGTCTTTCTTCTTCAACTAGGGATTCAGGACACTCATGCTTACAGTTCTGTAAAGTCTTGAGAGAAAAATATGAACACCCTTTTGGGGGAATGCATCTATATCATGAAATCTGTAGGGTGTTTTTATTTTTTAATTTTTAGTTAGTGTGTGTGTGTGTGTGTGTGTGTGTGCGTGTGTGTGTGAGAGAGAGAGAGAGAGAGAGAGAGAGAGAGAGAGAGAGAGAGAGAGAATGGGGGATTTTTCACATGAGTGTAGTGCCAGGGGAGACCAGAAGAAGAAGATCTCAGGTGTCCTGGGACTGCGGTGTCAGCTTTCTGACCTTGGGTTTCTTCAAGTACAAAACACACTCCTAACTGCTAAGTTGTCTCTCTAGTCACAACACAAGGTCTTACTGTGTCACCTTGGCTGGCCAGGAACTTGCTATATAGATTGGACTGGTCTCTTATAGAGATCTGCATGCCTTTGCTTCCCAAAAGCTTGGATCAGAGGTTCACACCACCACACCCAGCTGAGACAAGCTGTGTTATAAAACACTGCAAGATGACTTTGAGAGGGTGGAGAGATGGCCCAGCGGTTAAGAGGAGCTTGCCGCTCTACCATGAGTAGAGTTTAAATCCTAGCACCCAGGTTGTGTGGTTCCCAGATGTCTGTAACTTCAACCCCAAAGGATTGAACAACTGGTCTCTGAGGACATACATGAACATGCACACACACAAATAAAGGTAGCTTCTTAAAAAAGATGACTTTGAAAGTCCAGCACCAACATACATCAACAGCTAACCTTGCCTGGTTCCAGTCTAAATATACCTTGAGAAAACTGGGAAACAGTTCTTTCTGTTTCAGGTCATGTTATCAGTTGTGGATAACTGCCCAGAAAATGATAGTAAGGGATTGTGGTGAATGGGGAGAAGGGGTCTTGGGTCTTGGAGACCTCTGTGTTTATAGAGCGGAAATTCTGGCAGGAAAGCTTTGCTTGTGAAGGAATCTACCTTGAGCAGTGTGTGCCTGTGTGTCTGCTGTTCACAACTTCATGGTGATCTAACTCCTGAGTTTATTATGAGAGCAAGCACTGACAGAGACGGCCGGAGAACACCCACACAGTTTAAAGACTTTGTAAATCATCAGACAGGCTCCTGAGGAAATGATGTATGTTTGATGATGATATTTTTTTTTAAGATCTGTTTTATCACTATTATTTTTAATTCCATGTCTTTGTGTGGATAGGTGCATGTGAGAACAAGTGCCTTTGAGGCCAGACGAGGTTGCAGGATCTCTTGGAGCTGAAGTTACAGGCAGTTGTGAGCTACCTGACATGGGTGCTGAGAACTGGACTTGCGAGCTGCTCTTGAGCCCCGAACATCTCTATTGCCCTCAATGGTGAAGGGACAGCTGCACAGCTGTACCAGGTCTTCTATGAGCCAAAGAGTTATAAGCAAACCAATCTCAGACCACAAATCTTCTTTCTTGGATGGTGGAAGGGGGATGGGACTATCTAGAAACTGCAAATCTTATGGTTGTGTCCACCATGGAAAACTGCCTCCCCAGAGAAGCACAGAAGGACATCTGAATGTCTACAAAAATGACTTATTAGTTAAAAAGCAGAGTGCTAAAATAGATAGTTAATAGCAATCAGTTATTTGCTTTCTTTCCATTCCTTTTGGTCTTATGGCCAGCATCAAATAAAGGCCTATAATGCTGCGAAGGCATGGGGCCTCCTGGGAAAGCAGGAACAGAGAGGGGCAGTGTGTATTAGCTTGGAACAGTTTACGCCGGCCAATAACACTGTGAGATAGGCCAACCAAGTCAAAGAAATGATGTTCAAGTATTTCTAGGTGTGGCTTTAGCTATTCCTGAGGGCTGCTGGTAATTGTCAGCTTGACAGAATCTAGAATTACCTGGATGACGGGCCTCTAAGCATGCTTATGGTGGATCATTTTGATTGCACTGTGCTGGGAAGACCCGCCCACTAAGGGTGACACCATTCCCTGGCTGGGATCCTGGACTGTGGCAATGAACAAAGTGAGCTGAGCTGCTGGATACATCCATGGCTCTCTGCTTCCTGGCTATGGATACAATGTAATCAGCTGCTTCAAGCTCCCAACATCTTGACTCTCCTACCATGGTGAATGGTAAGCCAGAATAACCCCTTTGTCACTTAAATTGGTCATGTCAGCATATTTTATCACAGCCACTGTTATTCTGTCACACCCAACATATCACTGACAGTATTTTCTTAGACACTGATAAGTGACAGATAGACAAAGGTGGGGCCTATGAGAGACTCTGCTTGCTTGCTAATACTCAGAAAGTTTCCTTTAACACTCCTGCTACTGGAGTCCCATCTGCTGAAACAGTGGCTTTTCCATACCCAGAACCAAAGGCAAATTTCTTAAAGCAAGAACATGAGGGGAGTGAATGTGCATCCCAGCTGCCAGCTGTGCACACTACCCAGACTTCATAGACCTTCCAAAGAAGACAATAGAAACTCACTCACCAGTACTCTCCATGCTTCAGAGGAAGCTTGTTCCTACCCTACCTGTTCTCTGTGTGTCTGTGTATCAATGTGTATTCATATGTTCCTGTGTGTGTCTGTATGTGTGTGAGGTGCATGTATGTATTTGTGTGTTCCTGCAAACGGAACAGAGATTAACCCTCAGGTATCACTCTTCAGGTGGATTCCACTTTTCTTCTAGATAGGGCCTCTCATTGGCCTGGCATAGGCAAGGTAAGCTATGCTGGCTGGATGGCCAGTGAGCCTGAGGGATCTTCCTGCACCCACTTTAACAGGGCTAGTACTACAAATGTATGTCACTGTGCCTAACTATTGTAGATGGGACTGGAGGTGGGTGGGGGACTCAGATCTTTGAAAGGGCTTTACTGAGCTATCTTCTCAGCTCCAGAGACCTTCCCATTTTAATTATAGTATTATATGTTTTAATTTTTATTTATGTGTATGTGTGTGCTTGTCTGAATGTTTCACATGCATGTTGTGCCAGCAGAAGCCAGAAGAGGGCGTCAGATCCCTCAGAACAGGAGTTATAGGCAGCTGTGAGCAGCCTGATGTGCTGGAAACCAAACCTGGCTCTTCTGTAAGAACAGCAAGGGTTCTTAACCGCTGAGTCATCTCTCCAGCCTAAAAAAAAAGACCCTTTCTAGACAAAAAGAGATAATGAGTCTATGGTATGTCTGTATTTTATTCTTTCCATCACTTGATTTGACTCATTTTCCCCATGAATCTACACATTTGTTGGAGGCAGATAGAATGACTGGTGTCTTGAACATGACTTATGTGTAATAGAGGGGCAGACAATCAGGTGCCTTTGTTTGAATGCATGGCTTATTGAACTAGAAACTTTTGGGGATTATTTTTTGGGGAAAGTTAGCTATGTTAAATGATGTTTTGTTGAAGTAGACAAAGGCGCAAGGATGTTTTATTAAAGTAGACACATAAAAGAATGGTTTTTTGAAGTAGACATGGGGAAAGGATTGTTACAGTAGACACATGAAAGGGCCTGTAATATAGATATGACCTCAGAGACAGTAGGAGATGAAGCGTTGGTTAGCTTTGCTCCACCTAATTATTCTTCGCCAATGACACACGTGTATTGGTCTGCCTTACCTTGTGTTGCTGATCTCTTCTTGTGGTGATTCCTTAGAGAAACTCGCCAAAGTTCTCGTGAGGTTCCTGCAGCTTCTCACTGTTTCTGTAGACCCCAGTCAGTTGGTGAGCCTTGCAGCTTCTTCTGGGTGGAACTGCCCTTGTTGGTTTGTGTGTGGTGACTGCTGAGAGGACTTGACTGAGGCTGCTCATTTGTATTTCGTGTTTGCTACTGGACTGAACTGCTGATATCCTGACAACAAAGATTGGACTCACTCTCAAAGAACTATGTCTAAACAGGTCTACGTCTAATAACTTTTGTCTTCTACTACCTCTGGTGGGTGGTGGGCTAGTGGTGGGTTTATTAAAGTAGGTTCAGAAAAATGTATGCCCACAGCTTACTGTTCACACATAGAAAAGGGAAACAATCACAGCAAATGGATCTAACACCCCAACAATCTAGCTCTAAGTGGTGCCACTGTGTCTGGAGGCAGAGTTCACTTTAGACAGTGGGTTGAGGTAGCATGAGGTGGGCTACAGGTCTGATTGCCCAGTACACAGTAAGCCACCATTTCCACACCCACTGACTGGGGAAGAACAGAGTGAGCATCTGCAGCAGATTCTCCCTGAGAATAATGGAGGCTTATTAGCCAAGGTACCAGATATGCAATGCTCACTAAGGTCAGATCTAGATCAGTGGCAGGAGATCCTGGTGGGAAGGGTTCCCTTGTTGCTAGAGTAGGCAGCTCCTGTACACTGAGCTGCATTGAGGTATGCTGGCCCTTCTTGTCCTTGCAGATTTTATTCTTTTTGGTTTTTCGAGACAGGGTTTCTCTGTGTAGCCCTGGATGTCCTGGAACTCACTCTGTAGACCAAGCTGGCCTTGAACTCAAGAGATATGCCTGCCTCTGCCTCCTGAGCAGTGGGATTAAAGGTATGTGCCACCACCACCTGGCTTCCTTGTAGACATTTTGGCCCCTGCTCCTGATTAGTACAGGTTGCTTGCTCCCAGGGCATTGCTGGTTACACCCAGGCACTCAGTTTGGCCTTTAGCATATCCTGATGTTAGGAGGTTGAGTGGGACGTCATCTTGTGAACCCCTCCATGTATGACTACTCTAAGTGTTTCCTATCACTAGACGGTCAATTCCCTCCTATGCCCTACAATCTTCTATCCAGATTCAGAGCATGTGTTGTACCCAAGACATCTTAAAATGTGTCTGTGGGTGTCTGCACAGCCTCTCTTTCCTTTTTTTTTTTTAAAATTAGAGTCTCATGTAGCCCAGGCTAGTCACAAACTTACTATATAGTCAAGAATGACTTTAAACTGATATGTCTGCCTCCACCTCCCAATGTTGGAATACCAGACATGTGTCCCCTCACCCAGCTTCATCTGTGTTAACTCAGATGTGCTCAGGCTTGCCAGCCTGTTTGTTATTTACAGTTACAAGCAGTCTCATCTCTCACTGGTTTCTTATAGGGCCACAAAAATGGAAGAGTAGTCTGAGGATGTGAGTGTAGAATTTTGAAAGCCAAATTTTAACTAAATTCCTAAGAAATTGGCCAGTATCCAAAACCATTTCTATAGCTGCTTCATTTAACCTGAGTGGTCTGAAATTTCTTACAGTAGATAGATTGTGGGGGGAGGAGAATAATAAATTCTCCTTTATTTATTTTGTAGAATGAGAGGTTTCGGTACAGATCATGAGAGAGCAATAGGAATACACACTTAGACAAGATGGTCATTCCACAATGCAAAAGGTCTCTTGTACAATAAAAAGAATAAGTAAATTTTAAAAAAGGGAGGGCAGGCATGTCATGGTGGTGCACACCTTTAATCTGAGCCTGGTCTACACAGAGAATTTCAGACCAGCCAGGGCTACACAGTAAGACCCTGTCTCAAACAATAACAACAGTAATTTTTAAAAAGATAGGCACTACCTTTCCCTCCCTTTTTCTTCTTCTCCTATGTATATGTGATATGTAGTGCCTGGGTTCACATGTGTGTGGGAGCATGTATATGCACATGCATGTGGAGGTCCCAAGTTGATGTTGTGTATCTTTCTCAACCACTCTTTACCTTGTTCTTTGAGGTAGAGTCTTTCTAAACTATAGCTTGCTGATATGGTTAGTCCCATTAGCAGCTTGTTCCAGGGAGCCCATCTCCAATGCTGGAATTTGTGGAGGGCCGTCTGGTATTTACATGGGTCCTCTTGCATACATAGCAAATATTTTAACTGCTGAGCCATCTCCCTGGCTCACTCTCTGCACCCTCTCTCCCAATGGGCTAGGGATCTAACCCAGTGTGTCAAGGAGGCTAAGTAGGTGCTATACTAATAAACCTTTGTTATTTGTTGGAATTTTTAAGGCAGGGTCTTTCTATGAAGCCCAGGCTGGCCTTGAACTCAGTGATGTCAGTCTCTCTTTAATCACAGCCATAGAGCTCTGCAGGAGCATCCATTGTACTGTATGAGGGGGAGACAGCCACATCTGTGAGTCCAGGTCAGCTACAGGCTGCTGACTTAGTAACAACCCTGAGTGTGGTGCACACAAAGCCTCGTGCTCACAAATGCAAAGTTCCTGCCAGGCTTATAACCTGCTGAGTTATGCTGGTTTCATGCAAGGAATCTGGAAGCTTCCCCTCTTCTCTGTACTGAGATGTTTTAAATAGCATTGTACCTGCATTTCCCTACAGATTCGCTTGGGCTCATTCACCAGCCGGAGTATTTCCCCCTTGGAGACATGTTTTATTAAGATACTACCACTAATGTTGGCAGATATGTCCATCACCCCTAGCAAATTCCTCAGGCTCTGTCCCTCCCCAATTCCCTCCCCATTCCCTCCCCAGCACCATCCTTCATTAGTTTGCATAGTTTAGAATTTCATGTAAATAGAACCAAACTATGCAGTTTCTCCTTCTGGCACTTTCCATGCAGCAGACAGGGATTGAATGGAGCCATTGTCATATATGTGGTTAGTCACTGACCAAAATGTCATATTGGGCAAGTGTCTAACCACTGTGGGGTTTACTCGTGCCTGTGTATTGGGCTCATTCTTTTCTCTCGCTGATGTGATTCATGGCATCTGTGCTGTGCACTACACCATCTGGCTCACTTTCACCAGCTGAGAGACACTTGAGTTGTTTGGGGTTCTGGGCTTTTGAAGATAAAGTCACTATAAGCCTAATGTGTTTAAGTCTTTATGTCAGCTCTTTCTTTCCCCCTGAGACAGGGTCTCCTGTAACCCAGGCTGGCCTTGTACTTGCCATGTAGCAAAGAATAACACTGAACTTCTAATTTCATCCTCCAGCGTCTAACATTGCTGGGACGATGCTAACATCGTCTAGCATCTCCAGTGCTGGGATGGCGGGCATGTACCACCACTCACCGTTAGACTTTTTTCTCTTGAATAAACACTAAAGAAGCAGAAAGGTCAGGTCATACGAGGGGGATGTTTAACCTCTTAAGGAACTGCCCATGCTTTCCAAAGTAGTCAATCGATCTTATACCCCACCAGTGCTCTACAAGCCGTCCTGGGTTTACTTTGTTTCTTTGAGCGGCTGCAGTTTGACAACATTCTCAGTCTCTTCTTACCCTGAGCTAGGTTGTCTGGCCAACAGACTCATGGACAAAGCTTAGACACTTGATGCGCCCTTGCAAGGATAGGTTTGGAGAGTACATATGGACGGGTCAGGGTTCTCTGAACACAGGACCCAGACTGTGGCACAGCTAGTGGAGCTGGTGAGCTTAGCAGGGAAACGTGTCCCAAGTTTCTAGTGAATCTTACCCTGATACAGGCCAGGGATGTGGCTGGGGATTCACCACCCAGCATTTCAGGTGAAGAAAGAAGGACCTCCCTGGGCTGATGTGGCCAGGATTATACATCAACCAAGGACATCATACCTGGGCCCTTGGCTCCTGCCCAGGGTTCTTTCATAAGGTACTCTTAGTAGGTTGGGTGGTGGCACCTCAGGAAAGATGTTTACCACCAATCATTCATTTCTTCTCTTATCAACCTCCATAATGAGGTTGTCTCAGGCCATTATAGGGAAGGAGGGGGCACCTGGATTTAGTTCCATTTTGTGTGACTTTGGGCCAATAGTGCTCTCCTTGGATCTCTGTCTGCTGAGTAACTTGGGAGATATTTGGAAAGAGTGTGCATGGGACATCAGATGTTATCCTAACTATGGGGAAAACCAAAATAAGAGCAACGGTCCCCACCATCAAGGATATTTTTTTGATGTTGTCATAGTGCTGGGGATTAAGCCTGGGCCCTTGTGCATGCCAGTCAAGTGGTTGACCACTGAAATTCATCCCCAGGTTCCTCAAAAGATTTCAGATCCTCACTCACACCATGGGGGAAATTGTTCATCTCTACACCTCATCCTCCCTGTTTATGCCTACAGTCAACCAAATGAAAATCAAACATGTCCTGGAAAGAAGTGCACCCGGCTGGGCATACATGGTTCTTACCTGTAATCCTAACATTCCAGAGGCTAATACAGGAGGGAAGCCATACAAGTTTGAGGCCAGCCTAGGCTAGATTATGGGTTTGAGGATGACCTGGGTTGCATCTAGGGGAAAACATGTTATCTGAGTACTAAACAAGTCCAGCCTTCCCCCACCCCTCCATTGTGCCCTGGGTGGTGCATGGTCACAGCACTGTAGAGCACTCACACTGTGTTAGTGGCTCAAAGCACAGCCACTCTAACATCAGGGACACATTTGGGATGTGCTGGCAGAGTTCTGTTGTGTGACCATCATGGTTTGTCCTCATGTAGATGGTAAGCTCACTAGGTGACAATGACCTCACAGGACAACAGTCACATGTGGAGGGTCTTAAAGGAAGCATCATTACCCAGCTACTGACTCTATGGGAGGACATGTGAGGACTGCACCTTAACACCCTGAATTTTATACAAGGGGCTTGAGCAGCCACAGATTTGCTACCTGTGGAGAGAGATCCTGAGACTAACCTCCTATGGGTGCTGAGGACAGCAGCTCCTTGTAGGGTTTCAGGAAGAAAGAAACAAATTGATACATTCACAGACAGTCCCTGTACATCACAGACACAAAATAGCCATGATGATGAAGAAGAGAGCTGGTGTCCTGAGAAACTTGCTCCCTTAGCTTAGCCTAGTCTGTGAGTGGTGTGGACAGTATGTACTGAGGGTCCAACACAGGAAGTTCCTGAAGTCATAAACTCAGGTTTGAGCCAGGCATGGGAGTACTCACCTCTGATTCCAATGTTCAAACTGAGTCAGGAGGATCATGAGTTTGTCAGCTTGGGCTACATAGTACCTAAATAAACTCTGAGGTTTAAATTTCAGTTCTAATATTTATCAGCTTCTTGAGTAAGACTTTTCTTTATAGCTCAGCCTCCTCATTTGTCAAGCTAGACCTGACTCTTGTCTTATTGAGGATGAAATTACTCAAATTTTCCTCCTTTCCCCATCATGCTCCTTAGTGATGCCTCCTTGCCAAGATATGGGATCTCTTTCTCACCTTGTGGATGGAGTCTGGGCTTTGATTTGACTGAGTATCTTTTCTCATTTTGGGATCTCACACCACCATAGGAAGAGGCCCAATCTAACAAGAAGGACTAGCAGATAGAGATGACCAGTTGTACCCACTGATTCTGCCAACCCTCAGGCAGTCCCCAAAAGCTGGCTTGCAATTGCCACAAACACACCAGAGAGACCAGTCAGCAGCAGCAGAACCACTCAGCTGAGGCCAGCCTGCACTACCATCAGCAGAACTGTGAGCTGACACTCTGGTTCTAAGTGACTGAACTTTAGGCTGTTGTGGTACATAACAACAGTGAGCCAATACATGTGGAAATTACTTGGCACTGTAACCCTAGCTTAATTAAGAGAATCATCCATGATGGCTGGGCAGTGATGGCACACACCTTTAATCCCTTGGGATACCAAGACAAGGAATCTCTGAGTTTGAAGCCAGTCTGGTCTACAGAGTGAGTTCCAGGACAGCCAGAGCTACACAGAGAAACCCTGTCTTTAAAAGGGGGAATTGGGGAGAGATAGAGAGACAAAAAAGGGACAGAGACAGAAAGAGATAGAGACAGAGGCAAAAAGAGATAAAGACAGAGAGACAGAGACAGACAGAAAGAGACAGAGACAGAAAGTGATAGAGACAGAAACAGAGACAGAAAGAGACAGAGACAGAAAGTGATATAGGCAGAGCAGAGACTGAGTCAGACAGAGACAGGCAAAGACAGACAGACATAGAGACAGAAAGAGAGACAGAGACAGGCAGTGACAGAATCAATGATGATAATGACAACCACCACCCTGTATTCCTTGCTCACACTCTGCTGCAAGCATCTTAAAATGTTGTTTCATAAATTAGCTTATTCTCTGGCCATGAGAGACAGAATTAGAGTTCCTTCACTCTCCCATTCACTTACTCATTGTCCTTCCAAGCCTTGATAAATCACTTCACACCCTGCAAGGGATCTTGATTTTCTGTCTGAAGTGAAAAGACACTAATGGGGTCTAGGGCTGGAGAGGAGTGATAAGAGGTGAGCCTTGTGGTGGCCAGGGTCAGAGGAGGAGACAAGCTGAGTGTAGAGTGGTGCAGGGATCCAGGGAGGCAGCAATGCTGGCCTCCTGCTCACTTTCCCATAACTCCCAGGGCTTGTAGAGTAAACTCCAGATACCGTGAACCACACAGGGCCTAGCTTGCCTTGGCCTTTCATCTGCTTCACCCACACCTGCTTCTCTTGGTTGCTCAAAGGTCCCCAACTCACAGCCTTTGCATGTAGTGTCCACTCCCGCACCCACCCTGCCTTCCTTTTCCTCTGTGTTATTATGTCTGCCCTTTACATTTCTCCAGCCCTGATGTCACTGTGTCATTTATCTAAGCCAGGCCACCCAGACATCCTCCTTAAACTCCATGCTTTGCATTCATGGCAAACACCATGAATCATACCATAGATATGGTATGATTCTCTGCTCATGGGATGAACCAACCCTGAGATCCATTAAAAATAAAACTGAGCCTGTCATGCTTGGAACTGTGCCCCAGAGGCTGGCCCAATCCCTGGCATGCACCAGGCATGAGAGCATCATCTCAGGGTGGCTGCCTGAGTAAACCTTCGGGACAAAAAACCTCACCTACCTAGAACCTCTCACCCTGAGAGGGTATAGGTGTGCATGGTCTTCAGAGCTTTTTCCACAGAGACAATCCGGTACCAGTATCCGTACCCAAGATACTGGTACCGGTTTTATAGCCAAAGAACACATTTAATCTGGCCAATAAATAACACATCTCACTAGCCCTGGTCACTGAGCGGAAAGTTCTTCAAGAGGGAATAACACTGGTATGGAACACTGAGTCCTTAACCTCAAGAACATGAAATTCTCCTACAGGATTTGAATAAGGAATGCTTTCCCAAGCCATGTTTGATAAACAAGGCCCTGATTAGAAGCAAACAAACAGCCCTCATAGACATCGGCTGTCTGGAAGACTTCATCTGGCTGTAAAAGAGAGACTCTGGAGAAACGCAGGAATGAAACCTGGGAGCCTACAGGATACTCACAACATGGCTCCATTCACCCTGCAGAATCCCTCACGGTATGCAAAATTCAGGCCTGCAGACAGTTATGTGTGGAGTCTGTGTCCATTTGTCCCTGGTTCCCGTGACACCACGGTTTCAGAAGATCAAGAACCAATCTTGACCACTCATGGCTCCCTCCTCCAGAGCTCAGGGCTTGGTGCAGAGCTGTCTCTATGTTCGCTCACGAGAGAAGCAGAAAAGCTGGGCTACATGAGGAGGTAGAGCCTGGGAATGAGCTCATGTGAACAGCAAGACCAAGGTCACCAACAGTAGAAACAAGGTGTGGAGTGTGATGAGACTCAGATCCTCCAGATCAAGCTATTCCTAAAGCCCACTGGAACTTTCTGTCAGTGCACTGGGGTATTCTGTGTTGGTTAACCCCAACACTGGTGCATACAAGTTCGTGGTGTGTTTGTTCGGAGTAGCCCATGTGGGAAACAACATAAATGTCTATCAACATGTCAGGCAAGTACCAGGTAAGCACATCTATACACAAACCTGGAAAACTATTGACTCCTGTGATGGTTTGAATAAAAATACCCCTCACAGGACCATAGGGAGTGGCACTATTAGGAGGTGTGGCCTTGTTGGAGTAGGTGTGACCTTGTTGGAGTAGAAAGTGTGTCACCAGGGGTAGGTTTTGAGGCCTCAGATGCTCAAGCCAGGTCCAGTGTGGTTCTCTCTTCCTGCTGCCTGCTGATCCAGAGTTGAACTCTCAGCTCCTTCTCCAGCACCATGTCTGCCTATATGCCACCATGTTTGCCTGTATGCCACCATGTCTGCCTATATGCCACCATGTTTGCCTGTATGCCACCATGCTTCTCGTCATGGACATAATGGACTAAACTTCTGAGTCTGTAAGTCAGACTCAATTAAATGTTTTTCCTTATAAGAGTTTCGGTGGTCATGGTGTCTCTTCACTGCAACAGAAACCCTAAGTAAGATACTCTGCAAAAAAGAGAGCAAACAACCTGTTCTGGGCTGAATGTTCAAGTCCTTCCTACCGGTCATGTGCTTAAGTTCTAACGCCACTGAGTTTCAATTTGGAGATGAGGACTCTATGGCTAGTCCTGGTTGTCAACTTACCTACATCTGGAATGAACTACAATCCAAAAATGGAGGGCACACCTGTGATCCAAATCTTGAGGCTGGAAGACACAAGTTTCTGACCCGGATCTTGACATGGAAATCTTGAGGCATAGTGGCCATGAAAATCTTAGGCCCAGGCAAGGTAGTACATGCCTTTAGCTCCAGGAGACTGAGGCAAGCAGATCTTTGAGTTCAAGGTCAGCCTGAGATCCAGGCATGGTGGTATACATCTCTAATCTGGGCCACACCTTCTACTGGAGGCCTACATAAGGACATTGGAAGAAGGAAGATTCATTCTCCTTCAACTGCTTGCCCTTACTTGCCAGCACATCTGTTGGAGCCTATTTCTATAGAAGACCAGCTGAAACATCTAGCCTCATGGGACTGAGCAACTACAGATTCTTGGACTTCCCGTTTACAGCTGCCCATTGTTGGTGAGTTGGACTACAGACATCACAATAAATTCCCTTAATATATAGAGATATTCCGTAAGTTCTGTGACTCTAAAGAACCCTGACTAATAATGAAGTAATTAAGGTTATATGGGGTCATGAAAATGGGGTGTTAATCCAACAGGATTTGTGTTCTTATAAAATTCCAGAAAATGGGTGCACTCATGTTCCCTCTTTCTCCTCTTTACCCCCATCCTCTGTGCACACACACTGGAAATGAGTGTATGAAAGCATACTAAGAAGATGGCCAAGTTTGCTGGAGCAGACCAAGACACTACCAACAAATACATATGCAATGATGTGGATGAGCCTCCCAGACAACGTGCTGAGCATCATGGGCCATAATCAAAGGACAACAGCACTCCAATAAGATCTGTAATGGCTACAGACCACTGTGGCAACAGACTCCAGTGGGTGGCTGCCTCTAGGAAGGTAGGGACTGACAGGTCAGGGATGAGAGAGGCTTTCTGATGGTGTAGGAGACTCTTGTCTGGCTCGTAGTTGAGGGCACAGACTCCAGTATCAAAGCTGTTGAGCTATACCTTGGGGTACTCAAGTTGTATGGAGCATAAATTATTCCTAAATTGTTAATGTGGATCAAATTCCCTCGATGGTCATTTCTAATTCTTTCGAGTTCAGGATTCTGAGATGGATCCCATTTCTTCAGTTCTGGGGTTTCTTAAGAGGAGAGATGGGTTATAATCCAAAGACCTTGTTACTGGATGCTCTCCAGGCAGAGGTGGAGGGCAGCCAAACTGAATAAAAATTAAAGCCAGGGGATGGCTGTATAAAGAGGTAGAAAGAGGAGCAAAGGAAGAATACCATGGGGGAACTTAGGACAGAAACTGATGTGAGAGGCACTCTGTAGCCAGGGTGCTGGCATGCTAACTCGAAGGAGCACTTATTCCTCATGAAGCCTTAAGTTCTCACTCTCATGCTCAGGCCTTGTCTCATCCTCCAGCTATCCATGCTTGTCCCTGAAGGGCAAGGGTCAGATGGCCAAGCTAAACCATGGCTTTACCTTCCTGACCAGGACACACTCAAGGACATAGCAAAATATTTGATGTTCATTGGTTGTTGGGGACAATGGCTCCAGCCCCTGATCCTCTCTGCTAGGTCTGGGTTGAGGGGCTTGTGAGAACCCCAGAAGGCCCTGGCCACCCCTGCTGGGGAGATGTGTGGCTACACAGAACATGCTATACAGGATAGGACAGAATGGGTGGGGGAGGTTGATATGGGATGTGTACTTGGGAAGTAGGGAAGGCCCTTAAACATGATCGGTGAAGATCATCAGTCACAAGGAGGCTCAGAACTACCTGCAGATTTGCCCTCCAGAAAGCAAGAGATGTGAGGGCTGAGCCTTCGGAGGGAGACGAAGGGCTATGGACGGACCCTTGGGCTGGTGGGTGACACTGTTTTTTCATAGTCACTGGACTTAAGCTTAGTAGTGATAGACCCTCTATCTCCAGCTTGAGGCCCAGGACCTAAATAAGGCTGTTAGCCACCAAACATCACAGAAGCCTGATTTAAGACTGAACCATGGTGCCTTGTTAATTTCTTCTGAAGACAGGTTCAATCATATACTGACTTTGCTTGAGGTGTGTGCAGGAAGGCAAGGCATTCTGAAACCTACAGAGTGGTCTGTCATGTAGAACTAGCAATGGTGGTCAGCCATGCAGAACCAGCATGACCTCTTCTGGGGATGGATATTTAACTGAAAACCCAGCCTGGAGATCTGAGATCTGTGACTTTCCTATCTTTTTGTTTACTTGGGGACTGGTCTGGGCCCTAGACCTTTGAGAACTGTCTTGTTACCCTGAGTCCTGAAGGTTATACGAAGCAGGCCTGAGTCCACTTTGAGTCCCTCCAGCTGAGCTTCTATTCCTTAAATAGCTGAAAGCCATCTTGAGTTGGTGCTGGCTTATATCTTTGCGGGTCCCTACGGCTAGGTCTCTGTCCCCATGAAAACTGCATTCAGTTTCAGTCCACTTGGAAGCACTTGGAAAGAAGCCAGACAGGTCTGAACTTCTCCCTCAACAGTGTGTGGAGATAAAATGTCAAGTCTGAGCAGCTTCTAGTGCCATTTTGGAATCACTGTGTGACCTGAGGCTACTCACTTGCCTTCTCTGTGCCACAGATTCCTTACCCAGATGTTCCTTCTTCTAGCTGGATGATTCAAAGTTTCTCAGATCTCAAAACCTGTCAATCTCCTGAATGAGATTTCAACTTCCCTTGTTTTTCAAAAGGAAAAGGCAGAGCTGTGCACTATCCTTGATGTTCAGTGGTCCTCAACAGTGCAGCCTTGCTTTGTCTGTAGGTGGATGTAGCATGTTTGGCCACCTCCCCTTCTTGGCTGCAGAAGGGAATAAATTCCATCACTGGCTCGAAAGGAATTTGCAAACTTCAGTGAATGGTGTAAATATTTACACCGGCATCTGCCCCATCCTCACCCTGTCCCACGCGATGGGTGATATCATTTGTTTGCCTGTTTCCTCCATGTCCCGAGTGCAAGTCTTATCTTCAGTGTGTCTTCCAGCTGTTATGGCTGGTCGCTGAGTTCAGAGCATCCAGGTGCACCTGGCTCTGTGCTCACTGCCTTGTGTATGATCGATCACCTCTCTGTGAGGTGGGACAGTATCACTCTTGTCTTAAATGATATTGTCCTAGTTTGCTTCTTTCTATTGCTGTGGCAAAACACCATGACCTAAAGCAACATGACAAGGAAAGGGTTTATTTCATCAACTTCTTCCTTAGTCACAAAAGTCAAGAAGGAACCAGGAAGCCAGAGTGGTGGCATACACTTTTAATCCTAGTACCCAGAAGGCAGTGGCAGTCAGAGATTGAGACCAACCTGGTCTACAGGGCAAGTTCTAGGACAGTGAGGACTACACAGAAGAATCCAATCTTTAAATGAAGAAGAAGGAGAAAGAGGAAGAGGAGGAGAAGAAGGAGGAGGAGGAGGAGGAGGAGGAGGAGGAGGAGGAGGAGGAGGAGGAGGAAACTGCAGGCAGAAACCAAAGCAAAGACCATAGAGAAACACTATCTTCCGGCTTGCTTTTAGGCTCATGTTCAACTGGTTTTCTTATGCAGCTCAATTCCATCTGCCCAGGGTTGGCGCCACACAGAGCAGCTGCTTCTCAAATCCTTATGGTCTGGACCTGTTCCCTGAGCAGATCTTGGGCACAAACTCCTCAGCCAATCTCACAACACCAGAGGAAGCTTCACTCCCAGGCCCTCTAACATGCCCAGGATCCCAGAATCCTAGGATCCTTGGTCACACCAGGATCTCAGGGTCCCAGAGGCAGCTTGACTCCCAGGAACTCTGTCACACCCAAGATCTCAGGATCACAGGATCCCAGAATCACAGGATCCCAGAGACAGCTGGTCTCTGAGGAGTTCTGACACAACCGGGATCGCAGGAAGGACAGGCTCCAGTAAGATAAAGGGAGGGCAGGTAGCACTAGAGATAACCAGATGGCAGGAGGCAAGTGCAAGAACATAAGCAACAAAAACCAAGGCTACCTGGCATCATTGGAAGCCAATTCTCCCACCATAGCAAGTCATGGATACACCATCACACCAGAAAAGCAAGATTCGGATCACTTCTCATGATGATGATAGAGGACTTTAAAAAGGACATAAATAACTCCCTTAAAGAAATACAGGAGAACACAGGTAAACAACTAGAAGCCCTTAAAGAGGAAACACAAAAATCCCTTAAAGAATTACAGGAAAACACAACCAAACAGGTGAAAGAATTGAACAAAACCATCCAGGATCTAAAAATGGAAACAGAAACAATAAAGAAATCACAAAGGGAGACAACCCTAGAGATAGAAAAGCTAGGAAAGAGATCAGGAGTTATAGATGCAAGCATCACCAACAGAATACAAGAGATAGAAGAGAGAATCTCAGGTGCAGAAGATACCATAGAAAACATTGACACAACAGTCAAAGAAAATGCAAAATGCAAAAAGCTCCTAACACAAAACATCCAGGAAATCCAATGAGAAGACCAAACCTAAGGATAATAGGTATAGAAGACAGCAAAGATTCCCAACTTAAAGGGTCAGTAAATATCTTCAACAAAATTATAGAAGAAAACTTTCCTAAAGAAAGAGGTGTCCATGAACATACAAGAAGCCTACAGAACTCCAAATAGACTGGACCAGAAAAGAAATTCCTCCCATCACATAATAATCAAAACACCAAATGCACTAAACAAAGAAAGAATATTAAAGGCAGTAAGGGAAAAAGATCAAGTAACATATAAAGGCAGACCTATACACCAGACTTAATAACCAGAGACTATGAAAGCTAGAAGATCCTGGGCAGATCTCATACAGACCCTAAGAGAACACAAATGCCAGCCCAGGCCACTATACCAAGCAAAACTCTCAATTACCATAGACGGAGAAAACAAGATATTCCATGACAAAACCAAATCTACACAATATCTTTCCACAAATCCATACTTACAAAGGATAATAGATGGAAAACACCAAGACAAGGAGGGAAACTACACCCTAGAAAATGCAAGAAAGTAATCTTCTTTCAACAAACCCAAAAGAAGATAGCCACACAAACATAAAAAATTACATCAAAAATAACAAGAAGCAACACTTTTCCTTAATATCTCTTAACATCAGTGGACTCAATTCCCCAATAAAAAGACTTGGACTAACAGACTGGATACGTAAACAGAACCCAGCATTTTGCTGCATACAGGAAACGCATCTCAGTGACAAAGAAAGACACTACCTCAGAGAAAAAGGTTGGAAAATAATTTTCCAAGCAAATGGTCCCAAGAAACAAGCTGGAGTAGCCATTCTAATATCGAATAAAATCAACTTTCAACCAAAAGTTATCAAAACAAAGATAAGGAAGGACATTTCATACTGGCCAAATAGAAATATTTAAGGGGTAACTTCAGCAAGTGTTATAGTATCTGATGAATCTCAGTGTAATGGCCTTGGGAAATACAAAGGAATGTTGCTCTTTGCTCAGCGTGAAGCTAACATATCTTCAAGGGAAAACATGGGAGGTATTTGAATTTTATGTTCACATTAGGGAGGTGAGTCCTATACATTTTAGAAGACTAATATTTATTTTTCTCTGAATTTAGTCAGGAATTGTCAACTTATTTCTAGTTGAGTGTGACAGTAGTAAGGTTTTCAAAGTCTACTGAAAACAAGTAACATTAAGCATGTGATTTATGAGATTAGGTTATATGTGCTATTTTGACTGAAGTCAACTTTCATTTGTCATTTCAAAGGATAAAAAAATGATTGGCCTATAAAACTCTAGGAGTTGATCTGTCAGAAATAATTTCCAATTGCATAATGTTTTTACAAAGTGATTTAATTCATTATAATCATATTTATAATGTGAAAGTATGAGATGATGATAATATTGACTTATAAAATTTTAGCCAAAAATAGCATTTTAATTATTATAGAAATGTCTACAAGTAATTTAATAATTTATTAATTCAGTATTTAATTTTGACATGTTTCTTATAATTCACCATTTTATATAATACTGTGATAGATATCCTACAGTACATACAGATTTTTGTCAACATAAATTCCTAGAAATAAGTTTACTAGATAAAATTTTATGCACAATTTATACTTTTGTACTTGTTGGTAAACTGACAACAAGTAATTAGAAGTACTGTATTGATTTGTACTGTTATATGGAACATTTCTCTAAAATTCTCTTGCAATTAAATTTTATTATATTAAAAAATAAGTAAATACTGCAAAGGAAAAAAAGAAACTGTAAAAAGAAAGAAAGGAAGGAAGGAAAGAAGGAAGGAAGAAAGATGCCCACAGGCCAGTCTGATAGAGGCAATACCTTAATAGAGATATGCCCAGGTTTGTGTCAAGTTGACATCAAGTATGACATATGGTGTTGACGCAGAAACACCTACACCTTTAATCCACACCCTTTTCATTTCTTGTCCTCACGATCTTATGTTTATATCACAATATAAAACTCAGTCCAAGTTGTGAGTGGTGGTGCATTCCTTTAATCCCAGTACTTGGGAGGCAGAAGCAGATAGATCTTTGTGGGTAACAGGTCAATAATCTCCATTACAAATTCCAGGACAGCCAGCAGTCCATAGTAAAACCCTGTCTCAAACAAACAAACAAACAAAAAGTTCAACTTTTAAAAATTCTAGTCTTTAGCTGGGCAGTGGTGGTGCATGCCTTTAATCCCAGCACTTAGAAGGCAGAGACAGGCTGATTTCTGAGTTCGAGACCAGCCTGGTCTACAGAGTGAGTTCCAGGACAGCCAGGGCTATACAGAGAAACCCTGTCTCGAAAAAAAAAAAAAAAAAAAAAAATTCTAGTCTTTAAAAATGCCAACACTTTAAAGTCAAAGATCTCTTTTAAAATCCAGTCTCTTACCTGTGGGTTCCTGTAAAATAAAAAAATAAGTTACATAGTTTCTTATTTCACAAAGGAAGTTACAATCAAGTCAAATCTTACAGCTCACTGTCCAGCATCTTGTGATCTTCTGGGCTCCAAAGTACTTGGGCAGCTCTTCTACCGCTCTGCTGTCTACAGCACACACAGCTTCTCAACAGGCTCAGGCTGGCAACGCCATGCTTGCTACTGCCTTTGACATTCTTCCCCCCATTATTCCCACATCTCTAATATCCTGGGATCTCCATTGCAACTGAGGTTGCACCTTCACCGATGGCCTCCTGACCTCTCTCTGGGGACTCTTGCCACACAGTGCCACATCTTAGCTGGTCTCCATGACCTTCAAAACCAGCACCATGTGGGAGATTCTTACACATTATTTGCCAAATTCTGCCGCCAGCTTGATGTACAGCCTTGGCTCCCTAGACCACAGTTTCTGTTTGCTGACTCAAGGAAATACTCTCAGAAGACCACCTCAATGATGCTGGTCTCTCTTTCTAAAAGTTCTTTTTAGAGACTTTACTTGTGTGCACGTGTCTGTGTTGAGTACATGATCTGTATGTGTGTGGGCCAGAAGACTGGAGTTACAAGAAGTTGTGTGCTGCCTGATATGGCTGCTAGAAACCCAACTGCAATCCTCTGCAAGAGCAGCAAGTGCTCTTAACTAACTGAGCTGTCTTTCCAGCAACTCTCAACTACCTTTCTACTGTAGTTCAAGGACACCTTCCCAGGGGTGGCGCCACCCACAGTGGGATGGGCCTTCCTACATCAATCACCAATTAAGAAAATTTGAAACAGACATGCCATAGCTAATCTGACAGAGGCACTTCCTCAATTGAGGTTCCCTCTTTCTAGGCGTGTCTTGGTGTATATCAAGTTGGCAAAAACTAACACCAGACAGCTGAGGACAGAGTTTAGGTAACAGGACTCAAGAGCTATACCTAAAATGCTTAGACTTCCTGAGGATCAGCTCTTGCTTGTGTTTTAGAGTTCATGAGCATCTGAGTGTGTGCATGCATACATGTGTGTGTGTACATGCGTGTGTGTGTGCTGTGTGTATCTGTGTATGCTTGCATGTATTCATGTGTACCTGTGTGCATGTGCCTGAATATTCAAGTGTCCTTGTATTACTTTGGTGTATGCTGTGTGGGTGGAGGGGTGGAGAATTGTGTGTGTGTTCCTGGGCAGGAGAACAAATGAATGAACCAATTCATGAAAAGCAGTGGCCCATATACACTCTGAGTCCCAATGAATATGAGTCATTATGAAGGCTTGGGACATCTAATTTTTTTTTTTAAATCAAGGAATAAAGAGTCATTGAAGTGCACAATTTGTCACAATGATTTTGTTGACTTCTGCAAATGACTGTGATCTAGACTCACAGTCATGGTCTAGATCAGTCTAGATACTGGATACTTCCAGCCCCCAAACCTCAGTTTCTCCATCCTAACTTTTACTATCACTGGTCGGCAGACTTGTTTTAAAGGGCAGGGATCTATACAGGTACAGCCTGTGCCTAGTGTCCTCTACTGCCCAGAAGATGAATCCATAAAGTGCTCAGTGATGCTTCCTTTTCTCTAATTTGCCATGTGGCACTGTCTTGCTTGAATTTGCTCCAGTATTTATATCCTCTCTATTGATAAGTATCTACTGGGGTTATTGGTCCAGGCTGCTGAAGAAAGTTTCCATGACCCCCCCCCCAAAAACAACAAAACAAAAACAAAAACAAAAACAAAACAGGAAACTCCTGCAGAACTGTGCACATCTTTAGTTTTATTTCTGTTGCTATGGTAAAACACCATGGCAAAACCAACCTAGGGGACAAAAGGCTTATTTTGGTGTACTAGCTACTCACTGTTGTGAGGTCTTCACCAGAGAAGATAGCTCTTAAACATTAGTTTAAGCCAATAGAAAGTTTTTATTAGCTAGTCAGCGACCTCAATGGGTGTTTGGGATCCCATTGTAGCCCTGAGCCTTTCTCAGGGTAAGCTTTTAAGCATAAAAACCATTTCCTGGGTTGACATCTTTCAGTTAACAAGAACAGTTAGCCAGAAGCAGAACTACAGAAGCTAAGAAGCATTTAGAGATTTTCCCAGAGCTATGGACTTTGGTGGATTAGGTCTTTCTTTTAGTTCTGGCAGGCGGTGCTGTCTACTTGCTGAGTTTTACAACCTGAATGGCTCTTCCAACATGGAGTCAGTTGTGCTGAGGTCTGGGGCCCTGTTACACTCGTGTACTCAAGAGATCCAAGGCAGAGAAGATGCATAAACATCTATGCTCAGCTCCTTTTCTCCACTCTCACTCAGTCAGGCTTCCAAACCCTTGTGTTGGTACCTACAGTAGGCAGGTCTTCTCACATCAGTTCATATAATCCAGATAATCTCAGAGGCTCTTCTCCCAGGTCATTCTAGACTGTGTCAAGTTGACAACACTAGCCACCTGACTACCCAGATGGATGCTGACCTGAGGGAGCACATGAGTTTTGTTTGAGGACATGTAAAACATGCTTCTACCATCTTAAGTAATAATGCACACAGCAACACTAACAGTTTCTGTGCTCCAGATCCACCTCCTGGGCAGACAGATCCCCACCGCAGCTGTTGACATGAGGTTTAAGCCCAGAGATGTTTATGGGGGGATAAGTGAAGAATGCAGCAGGATAAGGTAATTGGAGCTGAGGTGCAAGCCAGAGTTTCAGCCAGCCCAGCTGAGCAAGACTCTGAGCTCTGACTGCAGAGCAGACCTCTAAGCTCTTCCCCAGCCAGTCACCAAGTGGGCCTTAGCCTCAGAGCAGGCTGAAGGAGTGGCAGCCACAAGCCACTGCTGATGGCAGCACACCTGCACAGCCACTATTTACAGCCATCCACCAGTGGGAAGAGGGATGGTGGCATTCTGTGACTATAATCTGCATTTCTGTGATAGCAAATGATGCTCTATATTGGCCTTGTGTGTATGTTTTGTAATATAGTGCCTTTGTGGTCCTTTGATTGGTTTTAAAATTTGGAAGTATATATTTGTTTTATTAATTTATGCAAATTCTTTATATATTTATGTACTCTGTCTCATGTAACCCAGGTTGGCTTTGAACTCACTGTGTAACTGAGGATAACCTTGAACTTCTAACCTTACTACCTCCAATTCCCAAGTGCTGGGATTAAAGATGTGCACCACCATGACTGACTTTTGAGATTCTGGTGATCAAACTTAGGACATCTTACATGCTAAGCAAACATTTTACTCACTGAACCACATCCTAGGCCAGATCTGAGTTGTTTCTCACAGGTGTATTTAAGAACTCTTCATTGGGCCAGTAAGATGTCTCAGCACCTAAAGCTTCTTGCCCCTCAAGCCTGGCAACCTAAATTCGATCCCCAGGTCCCCTGTGAAAGTAGGAAGAGAGAATCAACTCCTGCAGTCCACCCTCTGACCTTCACACATGTGCTCTGACATCCTTACATGTGTATATATAACGTGCACACACACGCGCACACACACTCATTCAATTCTAATAATATTTTAATTAAAGAAATTCTTGTCTACACCAAGGTTAAGAAGATAGGTTTTTTCCTAGAAGAGTTAAAGTTTTACCTCAAGTCTACAACCTATCTTAAGTCAGTATTCATTCGTGGTCTGATAGTTTCCTCTCCATTCCGATTATCCAACCCACATTAATACTATTTCAGAGCACCTTCTCGCCTGACGTGTAGAGTACGTTCACTGTAAACCAGAGGACTGACTATGTATGGGTTGGTTTTGAAGCTCCTGTCCTGGTCTGCAGGTCCATTTGACTCTGCCTGTGCTGTTATTACCATGGAATTATAAAAACTCCTGGCATTGGGTAGGCAAAGTCCTCTGGGCTTTGTTTTCTTTTGGAATCATCTTGTATCTTGTAGGTCCTTCAAATAGCCATGCTAGACTAGCAGTCAGCAGATGAGCTTCCTTGTAAATGCTTGCGTGGTTGTGTCTTGGCTCTATCCAGGCAACTTGATGACGTAATAATGTCAAGTTTACTGATCAATGAACACAGAACTGGCCTTGGTTTATTTCGGTCTCTCATTTCCCCTTGGTACTCTGTAGTCTCCGTCATTGGTGTCCTGTGCTGCCTTCATTAGGTTTATTCCCTGTATTTGATGATTCTGGGCATTGAAGATGGCACACCAACATTTTCATTTTTCCCACTGTTGCTAGAACACAAAAATGTAATGAATTTTTATAATGATTAGTTTCTCATAGCCTGAAGATTATTGGGGATTTTTCCACATACGATATTATCATCTGAAGTAATGGCAAAATGTGTCCTTTCCAATCTTTGTATTTTTACATCTGGCCCCATTAAAGGACCAACTTCCATTGTGCAGTGCTCATTAGAAATATTGATAATATACAGCCATTTCCAGTTCCCGACCACAGAATAATGATGATGTTAGCTGCAAGTGTGCATGTGTGTACATGTGTGTGCATGTGTACAGCACAAAGCAGTCAACAAGCTAAGAACATTCTCTTCTGGCCTCTGACAGTTTTGACCCTGAAGGATGGCAAGCATCAGCATACATCTTTCTGTGTCTTCTGATTCAATTCCACCTGTGCCTGAAGCTCTCCAAATCAAGATGTGGCCTGTGGCTGGTCTCAGTCCAGAGGACGCAGAGAGAGACACACACCCAAGTGAGGTCATGGGAGAGGCTGCAGGAGGCTAGGAGACTCCCAAAGGGTCAAGGATCCATGCTCACTTACCTCAGGCCTCCTTACTCCTCCCTGCTCATTCCAAAGGACTTGGAATCTGCTTTCTAAATGGAAAACAGGACCTTTGTTAAAACCCGGAGCGAGCACTGAGTTAGGCATCAGGAGCGGACATGTAACAGGCACTATCCCTCTGAGCTCTTGATTGTCCTCCGTATCATCTTCTGACCATCTATCTCTAAGGAAGGATCAGAGTGGGGCTGGAAACAGCCATCTGCCTCTCTGCTGCCTTTACAGTGTTCCTCTGTGTGACGGCTTCTCCTGGTTGTCAACTTGATTATATCTGGAATGAACTACAATCCAGAAATGGAGGGCATACCTGTAATCCAGATCTTGAGGCATAGTGGGCACGAAAATCTTAGGCCCAGACAAGGTAGTACATGCCTTTAGCTCCAGGAGACTGAGGGAAGAGTTCAAGGTCAGCCTGGGACAAAGCAAGTTTTATATCCAGGTGGTACACACCTTTAATCTGGGTCATACCTTCTGCTGGAGACCTACATAAGGACTTTGGAAGAAGGAAGATTCTCTCTTCTTCGACTGCTTGTACTGACTTACCAGCACATCTGTTGGGGCCTACTTCTACAGAAGACCAGCTTAAACAACTAGCCTCGTGGGACTGAGCAACTACTAGATTCTTGAACTTCCCAACCACAGCTGCCCATGTTGGGTTAGTTGGACTACAGATTGTAAGTCATCACAATAAATTTCCTTAATATAGAGAGACATTCCATAAATTCTGTGACTCTAGAGAACCCTGACTAAGACACTCTGCCAGGGACCAAAGCGGTCAGCCAGAGCACAAGGAAGGCAATAGCCGTGGAAAACAAATCAAATGACACCCCCCCCCCCTTCCTCCAGCCACGATGCCCTACCACCGTGTCAGCCCTGGCTGGATTCTTGGCCTTCCTCATGTGGTCTGGGCAGACTCTGACACTTTCCTTCCAAAACCCCAGGAGGCCAAGAGCAGGGCTGCTCAGGGCCATTTCTGTCCCTGGGTCTGCTTTCAGAGATTTTTGGACTGATGGAGAGAGATTGTGGCTTGTGGGCAGTGGGAGGAGAAGGCCTATCGTACTTTCAGATTTTTGGCTTGGCTCAAAGATTCAAACTTCTGCAATTCCCACACTGGATGCCTCAATTCACTGGGATAAAGGTTTAGCTTTAAAAAGCTGCCAATAATAGTTGTTGCTTCTGTTGCTTTCTTTAACCTTCTTCATTGCCTTCTATAGCAAGTCTCTGTCCCAGCCAGACTAGGTAGGAACCTTTGGGTTACAACTGACAGACACTGATGGCAAAGAAGCCCAACTTCCCCAAAGGAGCAAACATATTATTTCACAGATCTAAACGTTGTATGGAAAATCAGCTGCAGGTATGGCTGGATCCAGGTGCTCAGATACTGTCACTGGGAAGGTGACTCCCTCCATCTTTGACCCTGCTTGATTCTCAGAAGCATCTCTTTGAGATAGCAGAGAAAATGGTTTGCTTCTTTTCTGCATGATGTAGAACTCCCCGGAAATGCTGATTCTCGGCTCATACACCAACAGGGAAAATCAGTTCCTCTGGCAGCACAGATAATGTAGAAAGGAGAGAATATGGGAAATGCTGTTCTCAGAATTACACGTCTAGGGCAGGCAAAACCTCCACGTGCCACTTTGTCTCGCTGCCTTCCTTTATGTATGTTTCATTGCTGGGATGTTCTCTCTCCCAGGCCTAATGCTTCCCTTCCCTTAGAGACTCTCCCTGGTAACGACTGTAGTTCTCTACTGTGTGCAGACAAGGACTTGAGCTCATAAGCTTCCCAGGGTGTGGCTCTAATTAGTAACCTTCTCCTATCTCAGAGGAACACCATTGTCATCAATAATGCACAATCCCGGGCAACACAGCATCCCACTCTACATGTAGCCTTCCACAGTTTCCCTAAAAATCTGCCCCTCAGCCTTTCCTAGCTCTCCTGCTCTCAGAGGCATCCTTCCCTCACCACTGGCCAATGGTCTACTCTAGAAAGCATGTTCAACCTGCAGCCTATGGGCTCTGTGTAGCTGTGCACAGATATGAATTTGACTCAATATAAAATTGTAAACCTACTTATGAGGTGCGCACATGCGTGTGCGTGCGTGTGTGTGTGTGTGTGTGTGTGTGTGTGTATGTATATGTTTTACAAATCAACTGTGCTATTCTTGAGTGTGACTGTCAGTATAGTGTTCCATTGTCAGGTCTGGAAACCCTTGGCACAGTCTCTGTCTCCCACATCTGGTGCTCAATTTTGTTTTGGTATGTCACTCTTGGTTATAGTTTTTTGAGACAGGATCTCAATATAGCCCAGGCTGGCCTCCAATTTGCTATGTAGCCAAGATTGGCCTTGAACTCCTTCCTGATTCCCCTGTCTCTACCTCCTGAGTACTGAATTATGTGTAGGTGCTCTTAGGCTTCATTCATTCACTTAATTTTTAATGAGAACAGCTTGATTACCTCCTATCAATCACATCAAAATAATGCTGATGTCCCCCAAAACCAGAAAATGACAACATGAAGTCCTGTGTTGCCCACAGAGCCCCTCTGTGGAGGTGACATGGCTCTAAGGTTGGAGTAGAAACTAGAAAGTATCAACTGTTTTCCAGGAATGGAGAACCCAGTGGGAAAGAGCCTAGTAGGTTTGTGTAACTCACAGAGCTTAGAGAGTAGGGGCTCGGGGTGGCCATCAGTGCCCTCCTGGGGGCCACAAAGAAGAGGCTGGCTTATTCCAGTAAAGGAAGCCCTCCTAGAATGTGGCCAGTTGCAATTCCCACACTGACATCTTAATCCGCTGGAAGCCTGAGACCTCTGCCTGGGTCACCCACACCAGACACAATGCTGATTTGGCCAAAGGAGGGAGATGGAGAGATGGACAGGCCTGGGGGACTTTGGAGACGTGAGAGGCAGTGCTGACAATGTTTTTTGTTTTTTTGTTTTTTTTTTCTTAAGGAAGGCCACATAAAGTTCTTTATTACAGACTTACAAAAAATGAGAGAATTATACATTACTCTCACTTGTTCGGCTTCTGGGTTTTTGTTTGTTTGTTTATTTTTTTTTTTTTCAAGCAGAGCCAGGAGGGGAAATGGGCCAGAGGCAAATGCGTGGGGCTGGGGCTTCAGATCAGAGGACCACGGAGATGGGGACGGGGCGACCACCTGTGTGGTCAGGCTACAGGATCTAGGGGAATAGCAATAGGCCCCAGAAGGAGCACACAGTAGGTACACAGGGTGAGCACATAGTAGGAGGTGCACAGGATGTCCCCCATACCAGCAGCAGCATTGCCCCTGTCCTGGCCGAGGGCTGGCTCTGAAGTGCTGGTGGCTTCTAGGTTTGGAGGTCTGCTGCCAAAAGCAAGACCCACAAGAACAAAACAGAGGGGCAGGAAGGAAGGATGACAGCTGAGGGCTGGGAGTTCTACTAGGCTCCTCCCCAAACAGGCTTCCAGCAGGCAAGGGCAGTCAGGCCTCTTCTCTGCTTGTCAGCCAGTCAGTTTCTTCAGGAAGGCTTCTAGCTGGTCTTCATCCTTGATGCCCACAAACTTGTCCACCATGTCCCCATTCTTGATGGCCAGCACGGTAGGCACAGCTGACATCTCGTACTCAATGGCAAGGTCTGTGTGATCGTCAATGTCCACTTGGCCATCACCACCTTCCCATGCTGTTTGGCTACCATCTTCTCTAACTGAGGTCCTAGGATCTTGCAGGGGCCACACCACTGTGCATGAAACTCCACTACTACTGGTGTCTCACTGTTGACAACTCTGTCTTGAAAATCAGGTCCATCCTGGACATTAAAAGTTGTTGAACAGACTCTGGTGGTGTGTACTGTCTGGACTGGGCTGGGCGTCCCTGCTAGACCACCAGCATTATACTGAGGGGTCTGCAGGGTTCTAGAGGTGAGGGAAGCCCACATACCCTGAGGAGGCTTCCTGGAAATGACTGAGGTCAGGAACTTCCTCAGGAGAAACCGCTGAGCCATCTCCAGGCAGTGTGAGCAGAGGGATGCAGAGCCCAGCTGGCCTGCCTGTCAAGGATACTCCTGTTGTCACTTCCTCAGGGCAGGTCTCGACAATATTCTTGTATAAAGTCAGTGTTGGGGACCCAGGTAGAGTGGCTTTGTGTTCCTGGTTTGCGTGTGGACTGTGCTAACTGACGAGGGAGCTGGTACAGAGTGTAGTTCTCTACCGTGTGCAGACAAGGACTTGAGCTCACAGGCTGCATAAGCTTCCCAGGGTGTGGCTCTAATTAGTAACCTTCTCCCCACTCAGAGGAACACCATTGTCATCAATAATGCACAATTCCGGGCAGAACAGCATCCCACTTCACACGTGGCCTTCCACAGTTTACCTGCCAATCTACCCTGAGAGGATACTAAAATACTTTCTGAGATGCCTGTTTAGTACTTGGTTAGCTGCCCAGCATTGCTTGGAGTCTTGTTTTCAAGTGTCCAAACTATAATCTCTGGGCATGTCCCCTCAGTCCCTTGCTTATCTGCCACTAGATGGTGGTGTTGCCCAGTATCCCCTGGGAACTCTATGAGACACAGAAGCAGGGCGCCTACTGCCAGCCTTCCTGCAAACCAGCTGGGACCCCACCTCAGTGGCCAGATAACTGCCCTAGGGTCTTACTTCTCACTGAAGATGAGTGGGCAGAAACAGGTGGGAGCGGCTGGCTCTTTGGACAATGGCTTCTGAAACTGAGCAGTGGAGGGCCTGAGAGGGAGGCACCAGGACCCACCAAACTATCTGTAGACTTTCAGAGAGTGCTTATCTTTCAAAGCCACAAATCCATTAGAAGATTAAATTGAAAGACATTTAATTAAAAATTTTAAATATGAAAAAGAATAACAACACAGGAGACACAACAGTGAGCCACTAGTTTCACAGTGTATTGCTGGCTTTCCACATGGGGTCCAGATGAGAAAAGACAGCTCTACAGTCCCTTCAGATAGCTATACCCTATAGGGTTATAGTTAGGGTCAGATACCCTAACCCTAACTTTAACCGACCCCGGAACGTGTACAGAAAGTCTGCTAGTGTGTGAGAGCCATGTTCCTTTGAATTTTCAAAACTATGCAAATCAAAAACACTGGATGAGGCAACTTTATACCTTGGAGAATGCATAAGAACTTGGTATGGTGGGAGTCTTTGCCCCCCAGCCCCCAGCTCCCACTCCCAGAACCCTGGTGTTGAGATCTGCATCTGGACATGCTACCCTGCACTTACAGCAGGATTAGACCTGAACAATACTTGGATGGGAGGCAGATCTACCCCACATCCCTTTGTGGGCAGAAGAGTATTTATTTTATAACCCCAGGAGAGAGTCTCCCTCCTATCTCCTTAACTGGCCCTTCCCCTGAGACCTAAGAGCTCAAGGCCTCCATCCACTTCCAGGTTCCAGTCCAGATGATGCCAGATGGAGCATGCTGGGGCTCCATCTGCAGGTTCCAGCCCAGCCTCCTGGACGCCAGCTCTCTTTGCCTTTTACCAATGCTTACTCATCCCATTGCATCCTGGGAGCTCCTGCTCCATGCCAGCTAACCTGACATGTTAATTAATCCCTCTATTCACAGGCCAACCAGTGATTTACACAATCACGTGTACTGCCTCGCACACCACACGTGCTCCCTCCAGGGTGTTGCAAGCTGTGGGTGCTGATAGTGAAATGTGAGTTGGAATGTCCCTCTGTCACCTCCAGGGAGTTTCTATTCTGCTCCTCATCCAGATTGAGCTCCCAGGAAATTCTCCAGTCTCAGGTCATTTCTGACCTGTGCTCAGGCGTCCAACTGGAGGCCTGTATGGTTATAAACCATTCTCATCTTCCAGAGTCAGGTGACATGTCATCTCCTCTTGAGAGGCTTCTGGGATTACTCTTTTTATGGAAAGTCACTGAGGGCTCCACGTCAGTGACTGTCTCCCTCAACTCTGGCAGTGGGACTGTAGTAAAGGACAGGATTTTCCACAGTGACCACACACTAAAAGTGTCACCAAGAATGATGATTCTTATTTTTGCAGACTTCTAAATTGATTTCACACACACACACACACACACACACACACACACACACATACCCTTGGGAAAAACAAAAGAGCGGTGTCTAATTGTGTATCCCTGGCTGGCCTGGAATTCCCTTTGTTAACCAGACTGACTTTGAACCCACAGAGACCAGCTTGCCTCTGCCTCCCAAGTGCTGAAACTAAAGGTGTATGTCACCACACCCTACTAAAAATTATTTTTAAAAATGTAAAAAGTCCATGTGTGGAAGTCAGAGGACAACTTGGAAGAATCATTTCTCTCCTTCTACCAGGTTGGTCCTGGGAATTGAACTCAGGTCTCAGGCTAGGCAGCAAGCTGGCTGAGTCATCTCAGTAGCCCCAGAAATCTTAAAGTTTTGAGTTAAAATGTTGGTAGATAATTTTACATAAAAATCTTTCGTTGGACTAAATAATTCACGTACACAGATTTGGCCACTCACTGATATTCTGGGTCATCTCTCTTAGGGCACGGCTGCTCTGGGTACCCTTGGGTTTGTGCAGTTACAGGTGACTAGGGTAACATGGCCATGATAGCTGTCCTTGCTACTTACTGGCTGCCCTTAGAATATCTTGAATCCTGTGCTGCCTAAGGCTGTGGCTGAGGCAGGTGAATTGCATGAAAATGTGAAACCTAAACTCTTTGACGCTCCTTCCATCAAGAAGTGGCCT
Source organism: Rhynchomys soricoides (assembly GCA_019843965.1). NCBI lineage: Eukaryota > Metazoa > Chordata > Mammalia > Rodentia > Muridae > Rhynchomys > Rhynchomys soricoides. The sequence goes on from JADRCH010000186.1 coordinate 732,173, forward strand.
ATGGTGTATCCTTTCCCTGGTTCTGGGAACCCATGATCGCTTGACCAACGGAGGAGGACAGAGGACCCCAGTGCAGTTTTTTGGGGGGGCTCTGGGAATCCAACTCCCTTACCTTCAGAAAATCCAAGCAAGCTGTGAAGAGACCCTGTGAAGCAGAATGAGGCTCCTCCTACATTGTCTCCTGCTATGATCCCTTCCCCTACTGCCTCTACCAGGTATCAAATTGCAGTTAGTAAGCCATCTCAGAACAGACCTTCCAGGTACTTGTCCAGCTGTCCCAGCTAACGCCACACCACAGAGAGCAGAGTCGAACCTTCTCCTTAAGCTCGACCCATGTTGCATATTACTGCACAAAAGAAATGAATGATTTTTGTTGTTGTTGCTTTTTCTTTTTTGTTTGAGATAGAATCTCATGTGGTCCAGACTAGCTTTGAACTCTCTACATAGCCAAAGATGACCTTAAACTCCTAATCCTCCTGCTCCCACCCTCCTAGATTCTGAGATATACTACCACACCCAATGTATGGGGTGCTGGGGATTGAACCCAGGGCCTCATGCATGCTAGGAGAGCATTCTCCTGGGTGACCCACAGCTCCAGCCCATAAATAAGCGAACTTCTAAAGCTCTGAGTGTTGAGGCTGCTTGTTACATAGCAACAGATAACTGGGCTGTGGAGAGACAGCTCTCGCCAGGCTCCTTGGTCACCAGCACTGAGATCTCAGGTCCTTTTCCTCCCTAGACTAGTCTTGCCATTGAGAAGTAAAGATTAGTCTTGGCCCCCAAGTATTAGTGGGAATATAGAAGGATCTTTGGGGCCACTGAATCATGAGTTGGCATCATGACCTTAAAAAACGGTCAGGTCCTGAGGATGGAAGCATCAGGCCTTGGACCTGCAACCCAGCCACAGTTCTCCTATCTTAGGGCTGCACTTGTGAGGGGAGACACATTTGAATATGCCCAGGACATATGGGTTTTGAGAACAAACAACTGGGGACAGCCTAGCCATCCGTCAATGGGAGAAGGCTGTATGCACTGTTGTTTATTTTTAGGCTACAAATGAGTGAATTCTAACCATGTACAGATCGAGTGGGGAGACTCAAAAACAGGTTTAGACTGACTCATGACACAGAGTCCCATTCAGGTAAAGCCTGAGAGCAAACAAATCGATGATGTTATGGATATGCAAACAAATTCAAGAGAGTGAACTGAGAGAGAGGGGCACGGATCTCCTGAGGAGAGAACCTTGGGCTCAACAATATCTCTGTAATGTGCCAGGAGGAGGGGGGATAGGACAGAATTTGAACTGTGTACAGAACTTACAGCCATTTTTATGTTAGTTTTTGTACTTTTCACTATGATTGAAACATTCCGTAATTTTTAAAAGAACGGTTTTCATCAAGGGAAGGATGAAGCCGAGGAAGGAAGCCTCTCCCAGGTGTGAGTCATGGGAAGGCCAGGCTAAGCTGGAGCCTCCATGCCTGCTGGTCAGCATAGCAGACTTTGGAAGAACTGCCTTTTCCACGGTGTCACTCTGTGGGAGAGCAAATAAACGTGAGCTCACCTGGGGAGACTTCTAGCCTACCACATCCCAGGGATGTCGGTAGCCCAACGTCCTTTGCACAGTTCTTCCTGATGGCCATGAGCCTGGTGACCTGGGCATCTGTGTCTCAGGATGCCTGGTAATCTGGCACCACAGACTAGTCACTGAGAGAGACAGGTTTCAGGATTCCTCACTCACTTCATGTGTATCACAGGCTTTCCTAATGTTGAATGTGATCCCGAGAGGTATCCAGAAGAACTGCCAGGGCTAGACAGGAAGCACCTGGTACCATGTGGGAAGCCACTGGAAGGGATAGGATGGTGCAGCTCATAGTACATCAAGAGGCCCTGCAGGCTCCCTGGCCCAATTGGCCTGGGAGACAAGGACATCAGCAGGATCCACTGCAAGCACAGGCTTCCCAGACCAACACAACTCCCATACCAGGTCTGAGAGGCTCCAGATGCCTCTATCCATCCGTGGGGTGACCTCTCAAGGAGTTACCTCCATACCCATGAGATCACCTGCCACCCTCAGACCTTAAAGATACTCTCACAGAGAAAGACTGCTGCTTGCACTCACTTACAAAGTAGGGAAACTGTGGCCCGGTCTCAGGTAGCCATTTCCTTTCCAGTCCAGTTGTTACAAGTAAGCATGCCTGTGTGAGCATGGTCCCCCAGAGCCTCAACCCCTCTCCCCAGAGGTCATCCTGACCTTAACATTTCATACCCCAGATATAGTCCTCCCAAACAATACAGACTACAGATCCCCACTGACAAGTTTCCTTTGTTCAGTACTCAGAGTGTCACCTTTGCCAAGACCGCAGCTACGATTGGCTCCTGTTGCTTGATGTGTAATATTCCACCCGTGAGTCTGCCAGTGACACTTTCACCTGGCCTCCTCCCAGGTCTTAATACTAATGTTGATGGGCGTTGCTGCCTAAGCTGAATGGAGCCTGGCAGCAGGCCTAGAGAGGCAGGCACCAACTTGCTCCCCATTTATGAGAAGGAAGCAGAGTCCTGAGACGGAGCACGGGAGATGTTGAATAAAGCACACAGATCGACTGGCTCCTAGTTGCCTGATTTCAGCCAAGCAGTTTAAAGGTGGTGCAGTTAAGGGGTCTGTTTACTAGTCTTCCTCTGCTGTAGAGGTTACTCTTCAGGGACCTGAAGCACTGCTCTTGTTGAAGTCACCACCTCCTCTCTGTGCTGGGAACTGATGTCATCAAGTCCCAGATTTCACCTTGGCTCATGCTCATGCCACTGCTTTCTGAATGTGGGGCTTGGAACAGTTTATGAGTCGTCACCTTACTACGTGCAATTACCTGCCTTCATTACTTCACAAATGCCTTAAGCCCATCTGCAGGGAGTCAGGCGGATGATTTGCTTTCCTGTGTCACAGGTGTGGCAGCCCTGGGGAGTAAAGTTTTTCTATATCTTGCAAGCTTTGTGGTTTCTGTGCCCGCATGCTGTGCAGCAGGCAATGGGCTTGAGTCGGTAAGAAGATGAGCCACCTATGTAGACAGAGTGCTATTCTGCTCATGAGCACCCAACCCTGGTCCCAGTCCTGTCCAACCCTTTGCAGGCTTCCCACACCCCTGCTTTCTTTCATTGTCTTTTCTTTCTGGTAAACACCACAAGGAAGCTCAGTGTCTGAGCCATCTCAAGGTTCCCATTTATCATTGCTGGCCAACCCAGCCCCACCCTCCCTTACAGACTCTTCCAGCCTGGAATCCCCCTAGGGCTTTGGGGCTTCTTGAGCTACTCTGGTCCAGAGGTCTGAGAAGCAACTGGACACGTCTATCTGTGCCTCAGTTTCCTCTCTTATGTAGTATCACTATTGAGAAAGATCGAAGTTCATCCCCGAGACACACTTGGCTGCCTGCAGCCCTCAGGCAGTTCTAGCAGGAGTAGAGGAGGGCTCTCTGAGTCAGAACCCTCCTCAGTGGGTTCTGTGAGCTGCTCAACCCCCCTACTCCCTCAGCTTTTCAAAAAGTAGGACTTTAAAAGGTGACTGTGGAGGTCAGGCATGGTGGCACATACCTTAGATCCTGGCACTCTAGAGAGAGACAGGTGGAATTCTGTGAGTTTAAGGCCAGCCAGAACTACACAGAGAGACTCTGTCCCAAAGAAAAAAGTGATTTTGAGGCTAAGCATGCAGCTCAGTGGGAGAGCACTTGCTTAGTATGTACAAAGCTTGGGGTTTAAAGTATAGAAATAAAAGAACTTATAAACAAGCAGTTTAGGTGTGGTGGCACATGCCCATTCCCTCATTACTTGGGATGTAGAGGCAAGAGGGCCTTGAATGCAATCAAAGGCCACCTGCCACTGTATAGCCTTGGGCTATGTGAGGTTTAGAGGGGGGGTTGTTTTGTTTGTTGTTTTGTTTTTTAAGTGATAGATGTCCACAGCAGAAAATTTAATCAGTCTTCTCTCACCCCTATGCCCTGGATTTCCTTGCTCTTCCAAAGACCCCTGTTTTTCCAGTTCTTTCTTGATCTTTCCAGAAGTGTCTGGCACCCACAGGATCATTTTTGTACCAGTGGCACTTGCTCTACACACATTCTCATTTTGCAATTATTTTTTTTACAAGAAAAAAAAAAAAACCTGAACAAAGTAACTCCAGACTATTGCTTTTTTTTTTTTTTTTTTTTTTTAAATTTTGAAATAGTTTAAGACCCACAAGAAGTTGCAAAAATAGTCCCAAGCCCTCCCAGGCACCGTTCACCCTGCTTCTCCCAGGAACAACATCTTACATAACCATGGCACACGGTCAGAGCTGCACTGATGGGTGCAGCGTGACTGACTGAAAGGCAGACCTTATGTGGACTCTGCCAATTTTCACATGTGTGGCATTGTTTCAATGGCTTGTGTTTTCTTCTGTGGTCCTTTATAACATTTTTCTCACACAGGGAGAGTTTGTGGATTGGGGTAGAGAACGTTCCAGTCACCACAGAGAAAGTCCTTCATGTTTTAACACTTTAAGATCTCTCCTTCAGAGCTGCAGAGATGGCTCAGCAGTCCAGAGTGCTCGCTGCTCTACCAGAGGACCCGGGGTCAGTTCCCAGAATTCACATAGAGGCTCATATCTATAACTCCTGCTTCAGGAGATCCAATACCCTCTTCTGGTTTCTGAGGGCATTACACTCACATATGCACATAACCCCATACACACACACACACACACACACACACACACACACACACACCTCTAATTTAAAATAAAACAAATCTTTAGAGTCTTCCCCTCCCCTCCCTGACCCTAACCCCTAACAGTCCCTGGTCTCTTCATTTATGTTCCTTTATGCTTGTATATAATCATTCATGTATAGTCTTCCATGGCTATAATTATGTACATGGGCAGTGTTGTACAAAGACAGTGATGTCGTATGTCTAACCTTTTAAGATTAGAATTTTTCCCCTCAGTGTAATACTCTTGAAGTCAATTCAAGCTATTGTTTTTTCAACGACTGCCTTCTTTTTATTGCTAGGTAATACTCTACATTATGGAGGTAACTGGAGTTTGTTTAGTCATTCACCTGTTGAAGGACTTTGGGACTGTTTCCAGTATGAGAACTTTACAAATAAAGCAAGTACCCATTGCTGGGTGTTCCCATATATCTGGTTTCATCTTTCAGGGCCAAAATATTCAAAAGTCTAACCGCCGGGTCAATGTGTTAAGCATACGTTTAATAATTTTTTTTTTCGTTTTTTTTTCAAGACAGGGTTTCTCTGTGTAGCCCTGGCTGTCCTGGAACTCACTCTGTAGACCAGGCTGGCCTCAAACTCAGAAATCCGCCTGCCTCTGCCTCCCAAGTGCTGGGATTAAAGGCTTGTGCCACCACTGCCCAGCTACATTTAATAATTTGATAAGTATGTGTTCTGTCTGTTTCCCAAAGGAAAATCCTGTTGCTCTGTGTTCGTCTTGGCTTTTACTGTCAGTAGCTCTAACACTGTGACAAAGCACCTGGGACAACCCACTTAAACAGAAGAAAGGTTGCTTATATTTCTCAGCTTTTGAAGTTTGGGGCATGGATGGTTAACCCCATTACTTTGGAGACTGTGGGAGTGGACAGTGGAGAAAGCTTGGAAGGGACAAGGGAGAGAATCAGAGGAGGGCCTGGGTCCCTATTCTCCCTTCAAGTACACACCACCTCCTAATAACCTAAGCTCTTTCTGAAGGCTCCACATCCCCTTGTAGTGCTGGGGGCCACAACAAAGCATTCAATGTGTGGGTTCTGGGAACAGCTGAGGCCAAAGCTACTGCCATAGCAATAACTTAAGTCAGCCATTTCATTAGGACTGCCATGTTTGTTGGTTTTGGTGTTTTGAGACAGGTTCAAACATAACCCATGCTGGTCCCTAACTTCTATGTGGTTGAGGCTGCTCTTGAACCTCTGATCCTCCTACCTCTACCTGTCAAGTTTGGGTCTTACAGGTTTTTGATACATTAACTTAGGGTGGCCTCAAACTCCTGATCCTCCTGCCTCAGCTTCCCAAAGGCTGGGCTGACAAGTGAGTGCTAGCTCTCACCTCATAGCATTGGTATACATTTCCCTCCAACTAGGGAAGCTGGACGTGTCTTCCTGTGATTTTTTTTGTCCGTTCTCTTCTTTGGTGAGATGTCTGCACATAAGGAGAATGCTTGATTCTTTCTACCAGCGTTATCACATTCGAGTACACCCAAGCTACAATCCCTTGGCTCTGAGCCAAACACAAACCTTTCTCCCCGACAGCTTTCTGTCTGTGCCTATAACAGGGATTCTGTTGGGGAGAGTGCTTCCTTTTGATGGCATCGGTTTCATCCATCAGTCCCTATCAGCAGGTGGACAGCTTCCTGGCCATTGTACAGACATACTGCACTTGGCCAGTTCCTTCCCTGTCTGAGGCCTCACTACCCAGACTGATGCCTCTTTGATCTGTGCCGTCTGACAGCCCTGAGTGTCCATCCTTCTCATGCTGGGAGAAGCCCCTGGAAACAGGGCTGCAGGGCAGAGGTCAGCATTTGTGCCTCCTATCTTGTTACTTCAATGTCTGCAACACCTCTCACCAACACACAGCTTAATCAGATTCGTTTAGCCCTGGCCAATTTTAAGAGTGAACAATAGTTTCTCCATGTGGTATTGGCTTTGATTTCTAGAAGGGCTTGCTGCTTAAGGTATTTGGATACTGTCCCATTCATGTTTCTTCTGGTTGTGGCCATCCACAGGAGCCCACACAATGAAGGTCTGGGCTTTGGCAATGCAAGGACTCCCTCTTGGATCAGTCCTTACCACTGATGGCTTTACCATGGGGCTGAAAATAGGGTTCATGCCTTGTATCTCACCTGCAGCCATGAGACTCTCCCCGTGATGGCTCAGTGTCCCAATCAACAAAAGAACAATACCAACTCATAAGAATGCACAGAATGAGGTCTAGGACTTGCCATTGGCAGAATACTTCTCTAGACTGTGCAAGGCCCTGAGTTTGATATCCAATTATCACATGCACTGGCATGGTGGTGCATGCTTGTAATCCCAGCACATGGGAAGTATAGGAAAGGGAATCAAGGTCAATCTCACCTACTAGGGAGGCCAGGCTAGGCTATATGAGACCTTCTCTTTAGAATGAATGAATGAAGCATACAATGAGTGCTGTCCAAGGGCCAGCTTTTTATTTCCTCCATCCTTAGGAGGCCTCACAGAATTCCTCACCACAGTCCTCCAGCTCCCACTGGACCCTCCCCTGGCTAGACTCCCTCTTGGACTCCAAGAGTTTGTTGCAACTCCAAGATCTTCAGATATTCACCAGAGAGCTTCACATTGTCATGGGATCCCTGGCGAAGACTGTTGTCCAGTGCTGGCTGCCAGGTTTGCTGCCCCAGTGTTCTGACCCTGAGGACCAGCCCACCAACCACTTCCTGCCTCGGTGTCTGATTCTGTGTCACAAGCAGGGCCAGTCTGGGGGAAGCCAAGGATGGGTGGAGACAGGACATGGTACAGTCAGAAACAGACAGACACGGGCTGGATATGTAGCTGAAGCCCTGGAGAACTTCTGGGGTGGTAAGTGGTAGCCTAGGCTTTGGCATCACTAGGTGACATCTCAACAAGAGAGAAGGGCTTTTCCTGCAGTTCCTGGGGCAGAGACAGGACCCAGCACAGAGGACGGCACTCACCTGAGCTACTGCCTAGAGACAGTATGGACTACACAGGAGCTCAGCCACCCACAGTTTTCAAGACAATTTCACGACTCAGAAAGATGAGACTCCCGTCAGAATATCACAAAGGAAGAGCCTTAAAATCAAGCCCCAAGCTTCCAGCCCAGGGTCTATCTGTCCAGTCACTGATCTGCAAGCTTACCTCCTAGCCTCACTTTCTCTCCCTGCACAGGTGCCTGTGGCCCAGGGAGGGGGCTCCTTCTCTGCTTTTCAGGCTGTGTTTGGCTCCTCTGCATATTTCCTCTTAACTAGTACACATTCCTCTTCTCCTGTGACTCTGTTGTTTGTTTTAACATGTTTAAAGACTGAAAACTCAAGTTCCCTTCCCCCATAGCTGCTGACACCCTGCGAGACAGTGCCCCTCTCCTGTCCTGTTTCTCTGGCTCTTCTCCCTTGAGTCTTTCTCTTTTCCCTGGGAGTGTTGTCTGTCCTACGTCACTCAGTCCTTTTGCCTGGAAAGGTAACAGTAGGAGATTGTAGAAACCCTTCTCCAGTTCTTCACCCCATTCATGTTCCCATGTACAGATCTAAGAGATGACACTGCAAGAGAGCCCAGCTGGGGCCATAAGGATTCACATGGACTGCCCAGTTTTTTATGCTGAATCAGCCATAACAACTGCCAGATGAAGTTTGTTTAGTGGGAATTGATTTGCCTTTTGGCTGTTCCACACGAATGAGGTTGGCTACATGACAGATATGTAGAACCTTTTTTAAAAGCAATATTTATTAAATAGCTATTATGAGCTAGTTGTGGTTCTGGCCTTTAAAGAACAATGGTGAAGAAGACAAAACGCTTGATTTTCCAACATACCCTCTTCTAAGATTTCTGCCTTCTGGCAAAAGGTACAGCGCTCCCTGAAACCTTGAAGTGCCTGCCCTGGTCACCCTGGGTCATGCTCAGCCCTTTTAAATTTGTCACAGCTGCCAAGCTGTTGTGACACACACACCTTTAGTCCCAGCACTCAGTAGGCAGAGACAGGCAGATCTCTGTGAGTTTGAGACCAACCACATAGTTCCGGGACAGCTGGAGCTACACAGCGAAACCTTGTCTGAAACAAAGCAAAACAAAACAAGAACCCAAACGAAGAAGAAGAAGAGGAGGAGGAGGAGGAGGAGGAGGAGGAGGAGGAGGAGGAGGAAGTAGAGGAAGAAGAAGAAAGGAAGGAAAAAAGGTAGGAAGGAAGGAAGGTAAGAAGGAAGGAAGGAAGGAAGGAAGGAAGGAAGGAAGGAAGGTAGGAAGAAAGCCAGCCCTGTCTCAAAAAAAAAACAGAAATAAGGGGCTGGAGAAATGGGTCAGTGGTTAAAAGCACTGACTGCTCTTCCAGAGGTCCTGAGTTCAATTCCCAGCAACCACATGATGGCTCACAACCATCTGTAATGGGATCTGATACCCTCTTCTGGTGTGTCTGAAGACAGCTGCAGTGTACTCATATATAATAAGTAAGTAAGTAAATAAATAAATTTGTCACAGCTATAAGATCCTGTTTGCAAGATCCAAGAGCAATGGACGCCTGTGATCCTAGCATTGGGAATGGAAGAAGGAGTACTTGGAGTCATTCAGGGTAATCATCAGTTAAAAATCATCAGTTAAATAGCAAGTTCAAGGTCAGCCTGAGCTGCAGGAGATGCTCTCTGTAAAAATGGTTCCCAATGAGATATCAGCAGTCAAGACTTCAGCATGAAGGTCAGGGACACACCTCAGCCCAGACCAAGAAGGTTTCTCTGGGTGAGATTGATGATGGGAATCTCATGGATGCTTCCAGAATGAATGTTTGAGTGTTGAAGAGAAGAGCAAAGCCAGAGACTACAAAGCCATGCTGGAGGGGGTGAAAAGATTAGAGGAACCAAGATCTCCAGGGACTCAGAGGGACGATTATGCCAGACCTTGAGTCATAGGACCAAGACCTGCACATTGACCAGTACTCAATCAACAAATATCTATAAGCTCTTGCCTTCTTAGATCCACTGAGTGCTTTCACTGGTCTGCTTCTGCCTTCACCACCATAAGAACTCTACCAGCCCTGTGTCAGGAACATGAAAGACACAAGAAACAGGCTTCCACAGATCCTAGCCTAGCCCAAATGCTAGTCAAACCACAAGTCCTGTACAATAAAATGTCACAAACCACTAAGCTTTGGGGTGGTAAGCTTTGTTACACAGTATGACTGTAACAGAGCTGACAGATACATTTCTCTCTGGAAAGACAGATGTTCAGAGGTTATAGAAACCCTGTTAGCTGTCTATTCTGCTCCCCTTTCCTCTTCCTGCTGGACCTTGACTCATGAAGCATTAAGTATGTCATAACAGATGCAGAAGTGCTGGAGCAGGATATAGTATATATCACTGTGACAGAAGCTTCACAGTCCAGCAATGGCGAAGAGACAGTCTCAGTTAGCAGTCCCAGCTCATGCCTAGAGAGTGCTCCCTCCCAGCTTCTACCTGAGTTTGGATCTTGAACCTTCCATAAGGTCCAAGGAGATTCTTGAAGATCTAGAACATTCCTTTACATCTTATGCTAGATACATTCGGCTGCATCACTTGCAGCTATGAATCCTGACTTGGTCACATGGGATATTTATCATGCCCTGCTTGTGTTTCCTCAGTGACATGTGAAGCTTCTCGCAACAGCATCTAACTCCTGAGACTAAATGGAGATGCCTGTGGAAGCATGGTCTAGACCAGTATACAGCAGGCACTCAATCCATGCTAGTCATCTCTACTGCAGATCTCAGTCCTGGTTCTGAGATCTGAACCCTCATCTGCCACCCAGATGACCCCTGTGGCTGGGACCAAAGGTATTTGTGACATCTGGTAGGACAAAAGACACTTTTTGACTTAGTGTCCTTGAAAGAAAGAAAGAAAGAAAGAAAGAAAGAAAGAAAGAAAGAAAGAAAGAAAGAAAGACTTTTAAAATTGCTGACATTTACAAAGTGTTAATGCTAAGAGCCAGGCTCTCACACATGTGACATCATTCACTTAAAAGGCCAGTCCATTCTTGCCCCTGTTTACAGAGACTTCAGCAAAAATAGGCAAGAAGGTACAGTAGGCCCTGTCTGCATTCCTTTCCTACCCAGCAGCCTACACTCCTTTTTTGAGAAAAGGCATTCCAGATTTTCTTCCGGAAAGCTCTGACCCTCTTTGATGAGTATAGGGTCAAAGCTGTCAATCAAGTTGCCCTGCTTTCCTCTAGCTCACATGACCCAGGCCTCGGTGATTCTGGGACTTTGCCTCTTGAGTCACAGGTCTAGGAAGCCTGCTTCACCATGGCAATCTTGTCTGTGGGTCCTTGAGTGTCTACATCTGAAGCACATGAGATTTCCACTCTGAGAGCTACCTGTCTTCCTTCCAATGAGGCCCCAGATATCAAGCTGGAGCCACTCCGGGCCCTAGCTCATATTCAGGAATACCACAAGGTCATGTGGGGTTTGAGGCCCCACACACAGGGTTGAATGCTGGGGGAAAGGTGTTGTGTTGGAATCGTGGTTCATGTCCGGACAGACCACACCAGGCCAATGCAGTTTCACGTGGGAGAGGGCAAAGAAGAGAAGAGAGAAGAAAAGAAAAAAGGGACGGAGGTCAGGAAGGGTCTGCCTTTTATTAAGGCTATGTTGTAACTGCTCACAGATAAGGGTGGGAAGTGGACTCTGGGAATGTATGCGATTGCCATAGCAACAGTTACTCAGGTCCCTGTCACCTGTGGGTGACGTCACTGGGTTGGGGGGGTGGCAATATATCAAGCCACTTCCTGATACCAACAGAAGGGTCTTGTCTGGCAAGAGTATTGCAGGCATTAGGGAAACGTGCCCTCTGTGACACTATAAAGCCAGGTGCTCTGCGGAATTCCTCAAAAGTGGTTTCTCACCTGCCCTCTACCTTCTAGACTTTGCAATTCCACAGAACAGTTCCCAGTAGCCCAAAAGGCCCACAAGCCCCTGCCTGAGTGGTTTACCTAATGGCTGTCAGTTCTGAATCATCACACAGCCTTTGCTGCATTGCCTGCACTGCTTGTTCCAGAGTCTGTGGGACCCTCTCCAAGGCTGGGGATAAGAAGGTCAGTAATCAGCCAGCCATCCTCCTTCACACATTCGAGAGCCATACCCCATGCATGTCCTACTTATGTTAAATTGTGGGGTTTTGTCGGGGCAGAGGGTTACTTTGAGTTTGTTAATAGTTCAGATGACCTGACTGATAGTGCCAGGGGGAAGGGCACAGAAATTGCTCTGCAGAAATAAAACATGATCATGCATTAGAAACCAACATACTTTACAGTCCTGCCAGCAGAGCATCACAGTGACATCTCAGGGTTTGTCACACCTGGCACTGCCCTGTGCTACACCCCCCCCCCCAAACTGGTAAGTGACCAGAAACAAAAGTCCAAGGGAGACAGACTGGAAACAGTTTCTCTATGAGGTGATACAGTCTAAGGCCATGGTGGGTACCACACATTTTGTGTTTGGAGAAACAATGGTCCTTATTGATGTGTTTATAAAAAGATAAAGAGAGGGGGGATATGTTCTATAGGGGTGTAGTGAGGTGTGGGGGAAGGGGTGCCCTGGTGGACCCATTCCTTCCCCCTGAGGGACCAGCCACACCTTGGTATAGTATAGAATAGAATTTATTCAGGGCATAGGGAGGGGAGTTAAGAGGGTAGTAGAGGCAGAGAAAGGCAGAGAGAGAGAGAGAAAGAGAGAGAGAGAGTAGAGATCAGCCATGAGCACATGGAGAGAAGGGGGGAAGGGATGAGAAGACAGAGGAACAAGAGAGAACAGAGATCAAGAGAGAGAGAGAGAGGAGGGGGTAAGCAGCCCCTTTTATAGTGAGTCAGGCATACCTGGTTGTTGCCAGGTAACTGTGGGGCAGAGCTTAGACAGAATGCTAACACTCGTGATGAAAACAGAGAGGGTTAAGACTTGGCTGAAGCCACACAGCACAAGGGAAGAGCACCTGGACCTGGCCTGCCCACCTCAGCATTCTGCAACACCTTGGTTGTGTCTTTAAGGCTCTTCAGATGCTTCTGGCCACTGCTGACGGTCTGGGATCACACCATCATAATCCCCAAAGCCACTCCCTTCCATCTGTCTGGTTTGAAGCCCTCCTTACTCAGTACCCCACAGCACCAGTTGGTGTGGGATCCACAAATGCAAACTCATTTAAATGTCAGCTGTGGCGACACGGGGCTCAGGGAGGCAAACAGGTGACAGAAATAGATGTGACAATCACAGTATCCTAGGCAGGCATTTCCAGCCCCTCTTAACCCTTGCTTGGGCTGGTGGATCTCAAGATAACCAGGAACCCCCATCCTGAGGGAAATTCAGGAATCCTCTGTCATTCTTCCAGTATCCCACCTGGACGCCTTGTGAGCTTTTCTGTTTCAATGAACTGAGTTTTCAAGAAAGATTTTGTTTGCGCAATGAGATCTGATGCCAAGAATTTGGAAATGACTGGCCTCTGTGATTTTCCAGGCAGCATCAGTTAATGGGCTGCGAAGAAAGGCTCAAGTCCACTCCGGAAGTAGTGGCTGTCCAGGGTCCACCTTTTGCAGCCAGAAGTTTACCTCCTGATTTATCTCTGGGAGAGGGTGAGCTGTGGGGTTTAATTTTAAAAAAGGATGCACTTCTATGGTGTCAGGAAGCCTCTTTGCCTGCTTTGAAGCCCATCCAAGGTTAACTTTTGGTGGGCAGGAGGCACCCAACCTCTTTTCCCCCCCCCGGCCCCCCTTCCCCCCCCCCCCCCCCCCGCAGTCTTGCACAACAAGGTACCAACTGGCACCATACAAAAGCAGCCTTGCCCTTGGATCCCCCAACTCTGGGGTCTGGGCCAAGCTCCTGAGTGGCCTCAATGAGCCCAACTTGCTTTGTTAGCCTACTGTCCCCGTGCTTACAAAAAAGGAAGAGGGAGGATGGGACAGCCCCAAGTCACATTTGGGTTGAGAACTTTAGCATTTGGCTTTAACCATGGCCTTTGTGAAATCTCCCTCTTCTGGCAACTGTGTTTCTCAGCTGAGAGAGGGAGTGAGATCTCCCCTGGGAGAAATGGGAGCCGGGGAGACTGAGCAATAGAGCTGAAGGGAGCAGGCTCTGAGAGAGGAGAATGGATGACTTATAAGAGAGCATGAGAAGCCATTGGATAGGGACCTGCAGACAACAGCAGTGAAACTATGATGACACTTGGCCACAGACCTGCTATTCAAGAGTGAGATGTCCGTGTAAGGTATCATGTCGCTGTCTGTGGCTGAAGGCCATGTGCTATGTCTGCTGTAGAGTGGGCTCTCTGGCCAGGTTCTGGTGTACCTCCATGCCCAGAGAGGGAGGAGAAGGGCAGCCCATGTTTGGTTGCATCAGATTCTGCTTTTGTGTCATAGGAAGGATCATCCACATTGTCTTACTTCTCAGGGCCAGGAGTCAGAGGTGGGAGATGGATTATCAGAGTCAATCCAGAGTCTGGTAGTGGCTGGCCCTCATGGCTCATCACTGGAGCAGCCTTCTCAGCTCTAAAGCCGAAACTAAGAGACCACAAACCCAAGTGGCATTAGAAGAGGAGGGACCCTGCTGCCTGCCTGGTGGTTACATATTGAGCCTCAAGACCTTCCTTGACATCATGGAGTAGTGTATGCTGTACTGGCCACAACTGACTTTGAAGCCAAACAGCCTGTGTCCATATTTGGTTCTGTCACCTACCAACTAGAAACCTATGGTGAATACCAGCTTCCTTGCTTACAACTGAACTAATAAACGACAAGACAGCACTAGCAAATAACATAACTTCTACTGTTTTCTGCACCCATGGCAGAAGACATTGCTAATCAATCAAGATAACTCTTTCTCATTGGGCCTCAGAGCCCCTTCTGCATGTCCAGAACTCCAGGAAGACTCCACATTTGATATTTGAGATGCAACCCTTTCACCTTCTCCATCAGTAGCCACAGAACACAGTTCTCAGCACAGACTGTGAATAAACACCGCTACAATCTCTGCTCAGTGCATGAACTCCAGCAGCAGGGAGCTCCCTCTGGCTACCCATTTCATTACTGAGCAGTTCTAAGAATTAAACTTTTCCTCTCAAATCTCCCTCCTCACCCCTCCCTATTCACTCCCCATCAGTGGGTCTATGGCAGGGAGTTCCCTTCCTCCCTGGGTGTGCTGTTGCTACAGACTTAGGGGTTTTATTTTTATGTGATACATTTGAACCTTCAGATGAGTACAGCCTTCTCTCAGCTTGCCTGTGCTCAAGTCCAGGCTAGACAAGCAGCTTTGGCATTTCGATGGACATGTGAGAGGTGATGCGCGCGCGAGCGTGCGTGCGTGCGTGCGTGTATGGATGTGGGTATGTATGGATCAGGACAAACAGAGAGGGGGTAGATAGGATGATAGATGATGTGTTTTAAAGCTTCCTAGCACAGCAGGCCAATGTCACTCCTTACATAAGCTTAATAGCTTCTCAGGGGGATTGGGGCTACATCCAGGGCCTCATTGTTAGCTGATTGAGGCTGATTATTCCAAGGGGAGGGGGCCATGAAGAGGGATGTGAAGTTATGTAACTAACCACTTATTTAGATTTAATCTATGGTTCTAAATTTAGGAGGTGGAAGACTTCAAAAAGGAGCTCTTGTCATTTAAAGGTGGCACTGGCCACACAGGGGCCCAAGGGGTACACATGGGTTCAGCAGGTCTCTGAGACCAAAGGCCGTGGAGGCATTTTCCATTTAGAGGGGACCTCAAGTTTTTTGTCTCACAGGATTGCAAGGACTTGCAAGAGAGCAGTGTACCTGATGAGTGGAAGAAGACAGTGTGGTGATAAAGGATGAATCAGAAACCAACGTCCTTCAAGCTGGAGAGCTCTATAAAAATCTGGAAGGTCGTGGTTACCCAAGAGAAGGACATGTGTACATGCGTGTGGTCATTTCCAAGTATATTGTCCCTGTGCTGGGATGCATTGCTGTTCTAAACATTTTGTTCAGAGCTGTGGAAAACCATGGAAGTCAGATTGCATGCTCCAAAAGGAGTCCACAGGCTCCTCTCAGAGCACAATTGTGTGGAGGGCTGGAGATGCAGGTCAGCTGGTGTTTGCTTAGCATGCGTAAGGTCCTATATTCAAGCCCCTAGGCCCCCACACCACCTCTCAAGAATATTGCATAGAGCTTGGTCATATACACTATAATCCCAACACTGAGGAGCCTGAAGAAGGATGAGCATGAGTTTGAGGCCTGCCTAGACCATGTATCAAGAACATGTCTTTTTGTTTTGTTTTGTTTTTTCTGAGATGGGGTTTCTCTGTGTAGCCCTGGCTGTGGCTGTCCTGGAACTCGATCTATAGACCAGACTGGCCTCAAACTCACAGAGATTCACCTGCCTCTGCATCCTGAGTGCTGGGATTAAAGGCATGAGCCTGGTGCAAGAACCTGTCTTGACTGAATAAAAATAGCAGATTTCCATGGGTGTCATGACATGACATGTCTTACAGAAGGCTGCACACAGCTCTCTAGCAGTCATTACCACAGCACTTTTCTGATGCTAGAAGTCAAGGCTCTGAGTGACTAAAGGCTTCTGCTAATAGCTCTAGATGCCACAGGGAGCAGTGACCTGCCTCTCATGTCCACGGTCATCTGAGTACATGTCAACAGCCATCCTGTGAAGAAAGAAGCTGCTGGGAGCTGAGGATAAAGAGCAGCTGTAGAGAGACTAGAGGTGGCCCAGTGCACTGAGGTTAAAAGCACTGGTTGTTCTTCTGGAGGAACTGGGTGGGTTCCCTTCCCAGCTCCTACATGGAAGCTCTCAACCAGCTGTAACTCCAGAGAATCTGACACACTGTTCTGGCCTCCGTGGGTACTGCACAGATATGGTACACATGTAGGTATAACACCCATACACATAAAATAAAAATAAAATGTCAAAGAGCAGCTTTTGGGCTTCAACATCTCATCAAACACCCCTTGGCCACTGCAAGGAAGCAGTCCCAGGATAACCCTGAATTGTGTATAAGATGGAGCATAGAAAAGCACAGCTTTTTAAAAAGCAAGAACTTGGGTTTAACCCCTAAGCACCTGAGTAGCTCACGGTTGTAATCCCAGCACCAGGGAGTCAGAAAGGCAACCCAGGGCCAGTTAGTCTAGCCAGTGAGAGATGTATCTCAAAACACAAGCTAAACTGGGCCAGACATGGTGGTGCACACCTTTAATCTCAGCACCAGAGAGGTAGGAACACGCAGATCTCTAGGAGTTCTAGACCATCCTGGTCTACATTGGGAGTTCTTTGACAGCTGAGGCTACAAAAGTGGGATCCTGTCTCAAAAATAAACAAAAAACAATCTGGGTTGGGGGAGGGTGTGGCTCTTTCTTGCCTTTTGGAGACGACAGTACCATTTAGACTGAGGAAGATCCAGAAACCTCAGACCCACGTGAGCCATGGTCTTAGTCACATGGAAGCTGAGGAAATGTCAGAAGCATGCATCGCCATAGGATGAACATCAGCAAATATCATCTAGGTGGCTGTGGAAAAGCTGGTGTTGAGGCATTACCACTTAAAGAGGAAGCACTTCAGGCCCACTGTCAACCTGGATAACCTGTGGGCACCAGTCAATGAGTAGACACTGGGAAATGCTGACAAAGCAAGGCTGGAGCTGTCCTATCACTGATGTGGTGGGACCAGGGAAAGGAAAATCCCCTATACAGCCTGCCCTCCTGAAGACCCAATGCTTCAGCAGGAAGGCTGAGGGGGTACCTGTGTCCACACAGAAACATTCATCAAACATTAACAAATTCTTGGGGGCTAGAAAGAAGGCTCAGCAGTTGTTGCTCTTGCAGAGGACCTGGATTCAGTGCCCAGCACCTACATGGTGGCTCACAACCATCTCTAGTTCCAGTCTAGTGTGCCAGATGCCATCTCCAAGGGCACCAGATACTCACATGGTGCACATACATACATGCAGGCAAACAGACATACACATAAACTAAAATAAATAGGGCTGAAGAGATGGCTCAGCGGTTAAGAGCACCGGCTGCTCTTCTAGAGGTCCTGAGTTCAATTCTCAGCAACCACATGGTGGTTCATAACTATCTGTAATGGGATCTGATGCCCTCTTCTGGTATGGAGCTGTACTCGTAGATAGAACACTCATACATAAAATAAATCTTTTTTAAAAGAATAAAATAAATAAATCTAAAAAAATAAAATTGTAAAGACAAAACAAGGAACAAGGTGCAGGTGGCAGGAGCACTTTAGCCAAGCTGAATTGGAACCCAGCAAGTTAGCTTCTTACCTTCACACACACACTAAGTCACATCCTCTTCTACCCGGCACACTAAATAACCAAGTGTAAAATAAAATAAAACAATGTGGCGGTTCCTGAGGAAGAACACCTGAGGTTGACACCTGCCTCCCTCTGTACACACGTGCTCTCTGCACACGCATGTGCAGGCACACGTTCACTCTCCACATGCATGCACAGACACACATTCATTCTGCACACTCATGCAGAAGCACACATGTACTCTGCACACACACATGCAGACACACATGCATTCCCACTCACAAGAAAAGAGAAAAAGAACGAAAGAAAAGAAACAGAAGGGAAGTTTTAGCATGGCTCATGATTTCTGGATTCAGTCCATGATCACCTTGAACCTATTGTTTGGACCTGAAGCATCACAGTATGTCATGGCAGATGACCCAAAATAGAGGGGGTTTACTCACTTTATGATAGGCAGAAGAAAGAAGAGGGGCAGGAGGGTCTCCATCCATTTCAAGAACATGCCCCTCACTGAGCCTCACCTCCCAAGAGTCTATCATGACCAGGGCACTACTGACCCTGGCCGAGCAATCATGGGCTCCTGGATGACATTCAAGATCAAAACCCCAACAACAGGAGTCTAACACACAAATACTAAGGCAGGAATGGGGTCTGTGTGGGCAATGGGGAGATCAGCCCCTACCAGCTTCCAGGCCTCTTTCTTAACTGCGCCCTGCCTCTGTCCTCACCAATGCAGGTCATGGTGACTTTTAACTTCCAGTTCTCACCCTTCTGACTGTCCATCAGCTTTGGTCCCAAGGTGAACCACGGAGCCAGCCTGAGATTCTTTGTTAGGTTTCTGATGACTAAGGAGTTGCTGGCTCCAGAGGCAGGAGACCTGCACCCTGAGGCTGAATGATGGGTACCAAAATTCATGAGGAGTGAGTCAGGATGCTCCACAGCAAGGAGCATAGCAAGTTATTTTTGCAGCACAGAAACACAATAAACACTTACGAAGATGGATGTGCTAGTGAGCATGATGTGATTGGGAATCTCCTTACCACCCTGAACCCCATAAACATGGGCAACTGCATGCCCATTTTAAACTATTATCACCAGGATGGTGCACAATGGAGCAGGCTTTAAATCCCACAATAGGGAGGCAGGGACAGGTGGATCTCTGTGGGTTTGAGGCCAGCCTGATCTACAGAGAGTTCTAGGACAGCCAGGACTATTTCAGAAGAAAATTTTTAAAAAGTAAAAAATGCTGTTAGGAGGTAGGAAGTTGGCTTACTGGGTAAGAGTGCTTGCTGGACAGATGTGAGGATGTGAGTTCAAATCCCCAGCACCCATGTAAAAGGCTTTGTGATGCCTTGTATGTTTGTAACATAAGCGCTGGGGTGCAGTAGGAGGCAGGAGGATTGTGGGGTTTGTTGGCTGTCAACCTGGTTTGGGGCTCCATGAGACACCCTGTCTCAAGGGAATAAGGCAGAGAGAGTAATAGAGCAATAGAGACAGAAACCTACCTCCTGTACACACACACACACACACACACACACACACACACACACACACACACTTTTTAGAAGCTGTGCATGGCAGTTTACATCTATAACCTTAGTATTAGGGAGGCTGAGATAGGAGGTTGTCATGAGTTCCAGGCCAGCCTACGCTAGAGAGTGAGACTCTATCACTCTATCTCAAAAACTAGTAGTAGTAGTAGTAGTAGTAGTAGTAGTAGTAGTAGTAGTAGTAATATATTTATTTATTAAAAACTGCAACCAGCTGCTGTGATCACCTGCACACTGAGGGAGCTGAAGCAGAAGAGTCACTACAAGTATAAGGCCAGCCTGACCTACACAGAGAAACCCTGTTTCAAAAGGAACCCCCCAATATAATTACAAAATAATAACAAATAAAAAATATTCTTAAATGAAGCACAAATAAATGTCTCTAAACCCAAGTGGGAACATAACCACAGTTTTAAGTAAAGCTGTATGTTTTAACATGGCAGAGGGACAACTGAATTCTCAATAAACAACTAGAAACCAGTTTCCCTTAAAGGTGACCAGTGAGGCACAGGTACCATCAGAGAGTCTGTGAGGTGCAGAGTCTGGTTCCAGGAACTTTCATGGCATTTGTCTGTTTGGTAACATTTTTTATTTTTAGGATTTCTTTCTTCACCATGATTATCTTTTAAACTTTTTTACTGTTGTGTGGGAAAGACGCATGTGCCTCACAGAGTGCGTATGGTGGGCAGCCTTAGAGAGCTGGTTATCTCCTTCCACCTTTGAATTCTGGGGGCAAACTCAATTCTAGACCTTTACCCACTGAGCCATCTTGCCAACCCCCAGCACTGTGCCTAATGTCCATGCTTCTTCCGGAGAGTCCCCACACTAACACTGCAGGCTTGGAGTCCAACCTTTGTCCACTGCACCATGTACCGCCTATAGAGAGCCATTCCTTAGGCAAACAGAATCCATTCTCCTGGTTTTCTACCTGTAGCTCAGACACCCTGGCAGCTGGAACAGGTGTCAGCTGTGAGGTAGGACCAGGGTAGGAGGGGGGGAGGCTGCTTCAGTAGGACAGAGGGACACTCCAGGGACTGCTCTTGACCAGACAAGCATCTGGATTTGGTTTTTAAAAGTCTCAAGGACTGGGAAAGAGCAGGGTGACTGCATGCAGTCATTGGGCAGCAAGGCCCTGCCTATCAGGAGGGAGGAAGGACCACACCCTGTAAAAACTGGCCAGCTCCACTGCAAGGCTGGAGGCCCCTCATGGGTGGACATGTGAGCAGGCCCTCCCAGCAGCACGTGCAGCCCCACGTGTGGCCCTGCTGCTGGCTTTTCAGCTTAGCTGGGGCTGATGCCAGCTCCAGAGGAGCCAACAGTGCCTGCAGATGAACAGGAGAGGTCTGGGCCGCCAGGGTGGAGGAGGGAACATCTCACTGTGCGACCCTGCTACTGGCTGTGGTCCTTACTCGGCTCTTGCTCATCACTTCCTGGACAAAGACTACAACGGTGACAGAAACATCCATTGTGTATGACATGTTACTGAAACACGTTGATCGCTGTGTTTCAGGCTCTGTCCCACTCTCCTGCAGTAGCCAAGTTAGCCTTCCTAGCTAGCCCGTGAGGTTAACCCTTTCCTTGTCCCCACAAGATGAGAGGTAGTTATTACATCAATTTTCTGATAGAGCAGTGGCTATGTGGACAATGGTGATGACAGACCTTGGGAGCCAGGGGCAGGTGAATCTCTGAGTTTGAAGCCAGCCTGATCTCCATAGCAAGTTCCATGCCAGCTGGGGATACATAGAAAGACCCTGTTTCAAAAAAACAAAAAACAAAAAACAAAACAAACCAACAAACCAACCTTGTATTCTTCTGGCCTTTAAAAAAACTCATTTTTACAGAGGAAGACTGAGCTCCAAGGGGGTGAAGTCACTCACCACAATGTCATAGCGTGTCAGGTGGCAGAGCTGGACTGGAATCCATGGCCACTGCTGGTCCTTCCTGAGAGGGTCCCATAGTCTCTCTTAAGAACATACTCCCAAGGACCTGAAGACCATTCCTAGGCTCCAATACCCACACCCCTAAGAGCACCAAGCCATAGACCAGCCCTTAAACATTTAGGCCTTTAACCCCTAGGCCTTAAACACACAGGCCTTTGGGGGTCATTTAAGATGCAAACTAAAGGCTGATGTAGGAGGTATCCCCCTGTGTTATTTCAGCATTCAGGCAGCTGAGGCAGGAGGATAATGAGGTCAAGGTTAAGTTCACTATGAGCTACACGGCAAGATTTGTCTCAAAAACAAAGATGCAAATGAGCCACTTCTGGAGACCTGACACCCTCTTCAGGCACCAGGCACTTATATGGTACATGTATGTGCAGGCAAGCAGTTATACACATAAAATAAAAGTAAATACATTTTAAAAAATTAGCCTTTACATTAATGTCTTACTGCCATTCCCTTTAGGAGGACAAAGCATTTGAGAACTGAGACTTTGGTGGCAGAATTTCTACCATCTACCAAGAATGGGCATGAAAGATGTGAGTTGACATAGAAGGTCAGAACAAAGTACATGTATGTACGCATGCGCGCGCACACACAAACACACGTGCACACACGCTTGCACACACACACATACACCTACAATTTTTATTTCTATCACATACATGCTCTTCTGTCGAAGTCTTTTTTAGCATTTTAGATAATCTTGTCCTTATTTGGAGCTGGAAGAGTCCTTTGACTTGAGCCCTCATTGGTATCTTACAGTCAATTAAATGCTGGCCCTATTCTCCTGCAGATCTGAAGGCAGACATTGTCCTCCACATTTATCTGCCACACTGATTTAGTACCATCTATAAAAAGTCTTCTGCACCCTGAGCCCCACTCTCCTCGTCTGAGAAGAGTAAACGGTAATTTCCAGCTCTCAAACTCTCAGGTGTATTGGCTGGGCTATAACTCAGCACTAGAGCACTTGCCTAGCATGCAGAAGGACCTGGGTTCAAGCCTCAAAGGCAAGCAATCACACCTGGGAGAGCATTAGTGAGAGAATACATTATAGGCTTCTGGTGCCCACAGGCCTGGGTGTTAAAGGCCTAGATGTTAAAGGGTTGGTCTCTGACTTGGTGCTGTTGGGGTGTCGGCACCTAGACACTCCACAGGATCCAGCCTGGGCCTCACAACTCCATCCCTGCATCATGCCCACCTCTAACAAGCCCTTACCTGTCTACATCAGAGGCCAAGAGCAAAGGGTCTCAGGCCTAAAGACTTAAAGCTTGGAAGAAACTGCAGATCCAATTCATCTATTTGGGAGTGGGGGGGAGCTTTTCTTGTAGGGATAACCTTTATTCACATTGTATTAAGGTGTGCCTCCGAATATTCCATTGTTAATTGCTGAGCTGGCAGTGAGCTAAATGCTAACAGATTCTGGTATTGTCATTGCTGTGACCCATTACCAGCCTCCTGTTTTATAAATCCTAAAGGAAAGGTCACATTGTCCTCTCCCTAGAGAGGTATATCAGAAGTATCTCAGGGCTGATTGGTCATTATAAAAGCTCATGGTCAATAGCTAGGGCAGGAAGTAGAAGAAAGAGGAGGGTCTTTTCTCCAGGAGACATGGGAGGAGAGAGGTGTGACTGTGGGCCTGGAAGGTATAGCTAGCCGCGTGGGAGGCTGGGTTAACTTATATGAGCTAATTGAGAGTCTGCCCGGGTAAGACCTAAGCTTTGAAAGGACTCAGTGTCATATTTTTGGTTGATGGGTCATCAGGGTCCTACATTTTCTTAATATGGGTGAAGGATGGTCCCCAGTGACTACCCATGTTACTTCACTCCTACTCTGCCTGCCTACTTCTTGTGTTTGGTTTGAAAAAGAATGGGCCTGCCAGGCAGTGGTGGCGCATGCATTTAATCCCAGCACTTGGGAGGCAGAGGCAGGTGGATTTCTGAGTTCGAGGCCAGCCTGGTCTACAGAGTGAGTTCCAGGACAGCCAGGGCTATACAGAGAAACCCTGTCTCGAAAAACCAAAAAAAAAAAAAAAAAAAAGAATGGCCCCCCACAGACTTGGGACTTTGGACTAGAAAGACAGTCAGACACTGATTGGGACCTAACAGGCCATCCTAGTAGGAGCTTGGAAGACAGCAGTGCTGAGAGCAGTGTGGGCTATGGGGGCTGAGCTCAAGAGGTTTCAGAGGGGAGCAATATTAGCAACTGGGCTAATGTGCTTGTGCTATTTTGGCAAAGAATGTGGCCGTTTCCTGCCCTTGTCCTCAGAATCTGTTTGAGGCTACACTGAAAAGTAATGGGCTGATTTCTTCATTTGAGATTTCAAGACAGCCTAACCATTGACTCTGCAGCATGGTTATTAGTAATCAGTGTTCGGCAGGTCCACAATAAAAAAAGAGTGAGTGAGACAAAGAGAAAAACTAAACATACAGTTTAAAGAGAAAAAGAAGAGCAGAAAAGTTAATATTGGAGCCAAAGCTTATGCTGAAAGAGATAACGAAAGGTCTAACTGCACTGAGGTAAGTGGGAGCAGGCTGGTCTCAGGTCACTCTCCAACCAGCTAAGCTTCCAACTTATGAAAAGCAAAAGGTCTAAGGAATTTTCTGCTCATAATAAACAACAACAGGGGCTGGAGAGAAGGCTCAGCTAAGGTTAAGAGAAGTAACTGACTGCTCTTCCAGAGGTCTTGAGTTGAATTCCCAGCAACCACGTGGTGGCTCACAATGGGATCCGATGGCCTCTTCTGGTGTGTCTGAAGACAGCTACAGTGTACTCATATAAATAAAATCAATAAATTTAAAAAAAAATAAAAGCAACAACAAACAAAAGCAGCTGCAAGTGTGATTGAAGGGGGCTCAAATCCAGCCCAAGCAGGCAGCTGAACCATCCACATGGTCCTGGCTTCAGAGTCATTCAGGCCATATAAGTGAACAGGTGTGGACTCTCCCTCTGAGATTCCGAGGCCAGGCATATGGCAGGGAGACCCTCCATGGATGCCCTAAAAAGCCATTGCATGAAGCTGTGTCAGTGAAGCCAGGATTACAATGAAGACCCCAGGATGCTAAAGATGCCAGAGCCAAGGGACATCTGTGGGGAGAATTGCAGAGTGTGTGGAGTAGAGCCAGCCCAAAAGAGAGAAGTATGTTGCAGTCAGCAAAGTTGGAAGGGCAGAACCATCCAATCCTTTGACATCAGACATGGAGCTACAGGGTTTGGCATATGCCCTGCTGGTTTTCAATCTTGCTTTGGTCCAGTGTTCCCTCACTGTACACCCCGCTCCCACCCATTCCTCTTTTGGACTGGTAATGTATACTCTTTTCTTTTTCATTTTATAGGGGATTACAATGAAGAAATTGTCTCGTCTCAGATGGACCTTGGACTTCTAAACAGTGTTGAGATTGAAAGACTATGAGGACTTTTGGACCAGGAGCCTGTAGGCACCAGGGAGTGGAATGAGAGTATCCCCACCGCCGCACAGTCTGATATTTTTGAATACTTGGTTCCCAGTTGCTGGAACTGTTTGGGAGGGGTTAGGAGATGTGGTCCTGTTGAAGGAAGTGTGACACTGGGGACAGGCTTGAGGTTTCAAAAGACTCTTGCCATTCCCAGGGTGCTCTCTGCTTCCTGCTTGCAGATCAAGACGTGAGCGCTCAGCTGCTGCTCCAGCCACCTGCCCCTCTGGAATCATAAGCCCCATTAAACTTTCTTTTCTAAGTTTCCTTGATTGTGATGTCTCAGCAATAAAAGAATAACTAAGACGCTCCTTCAAGCAGCAGACTTTCCCAAGTACCCACTGCACAACTGTGATAATTCTGTGCAAGTCACACCTACTGGCACCCGGAGGTGCATGTCAGAAAGAAGCAGATCCTTGGGGGATGTACAAATCAGAATAAATTGCAGGAGTAAGGGAAGGTGGGGAGGAGGGACCATCCAAGAGATCAGCACAGATGGGTGCTGACAAGCAAGCCCTGAAGACCACAGGAAAAGGTAATCTAGGCCAAAGGAATAGCTCATACAAAGGTCCTGAGGCCAGATTAAGGGAAGAGTGTGCTTGGAGCAGAGTGAGCAAGGAGTCCAGGAAGTGTGGGAGCAAAAGCAAAGACACCCCCATTTCCTCTCCTTCCCTCCACACCTCCACCCTGTATCCTCTTCTTTCTCATCTCCAGATCCCACCCTGAGGAAGACAAGACAAATATTCCTCTGACCGGAGGGTAGTCCCCTTCACAGTGGATGCTGTCCTGACCTCCCATGCTCCTCGGATCCCTGTCCCACACTGTTCCCTGCTCCTTCCTACCTGTCTGTCTCCAGTTTGATCTTTCAGATCCAGATGAGACCCTGCATCTCCCAGAAATCTGCTCTGGTAGCCCAGGGTGCCTCAGCAGGTACACCTCCCCCACCTCCAAGACTCACTCATCAAGACAGTATGCTCCAGGAGTCACAGAAGTACCAACTCCTTTATGTGTCCTTGTTTGAACATGGTCCAGGAATGAAGCTGTGTGAGGAGAATTCTGAGTGCTTGTGAGAAAACTCCAAGAAAAACAAAAATAGTTTTGTGACCTGTTTCTTCAAAACACAGAATTGTTCTTGGAATGTGTTTCTATGCCCTTCCCAGGTATAGCAGGCAGGAGTGAATTTAGTTCAGATCATTCACTACAACTGGCTATTGTTATTTGCTTATATGCGTCTATGGAAAATGTATTTTTGCGTGAGTGGCTTGTCCTTGTGATTGCACACCTTATTCATGTGATTTTTCTTACTTCTCAGAGTAAAAATATTGTCTGATACTCTGCATACAGTTGGCTATTATTGCACGAGACTTCAGGCCCCCTCATTAATCGGCTCCATTCTTCCAGGTTGTACAGCCTCTACAGTAGTAAACATGTTCCCAGCTCAGAGCTCAGGGTTTGGCCAGATATGCAGGCAACACTTCTGTGGCTTCAGGCTAAGAGTTCCAGTACCCTACCTCCTCCACCTGCCCCCCACTGTAAGAATGACTTGGTTTCAGCCACTCAGACCTCTTTGCTGACCACTAAGGTGATCTGGTCCTTCCTGCCATCCCAGCTACCAAGTGCCACCTCCTCCCCATCTTCTTTTAAATTAAAAATGATAATGATGATGATGTGTGTGTGTGATGTCAGGGGTCGTGACATGACATATATAGATGATGA
Organism: Rhynchomys soricoides; assembly: GCA_019843965.1. NCBI lineage: Eukaryota > Metazoa > Chordata > Mammalia > Rodentia > Muridae > Rhynchomys > Rhynchomys soricoides. The sequence goes on from JADRCH010000186.1 coordinate 758,808, forward strand.
TGAATGTGTGTGTGTGTGTGTGTGTGTGTGTGTGTGAGAGAGAGAGAGAGAGAGAGAGAGAGAGAGAGAGAGAGAGAGAAGGAGTCGTGATGTGACATACATATGGAATGAAAGGACAACTATGTGGTGTCAGTTCTTTCCATCTTTCCATAGGGCTAAGGGATCAGACTGAAGTTTCCAGGCTCTCAGCAAGCACCTTTACCTATTGAGCCATCTTGCCATCCCTCTACTATGCCTGATCTATGTTCTTAACCAAAATCCCATCAAAACAAAGGAGTCATGCCAGACTTAGGAATCAGTTGACTAATTCACTGAGTGACTCCAGGAAAATTCTTCTATCTCAGTTTCAAAGTGGCTTCCTGAGCCACTGCCTGAGGAGTGAGAGGGGCCAGATATGTGGATGGCATGCAGCTGAACTTTGGGGTCTCCAAGGGTACTGTGGTCATCTCAGGATTCCTCTTGGTATCTGAAACTCAGCTGCTTCTCAGTAAGCAGGTGACATGGAAAGAAGATGGCACATCCCAGTGGCAGGTCTTACAGCCACTCTCCATGACAGACATGCCAATAGAGGCTGTTGAATGAGGAAGACAGAGTGAGGAGGGGGTATATCATTATCACCTCTGGAAAGACACAGATGAGATGTCACAGAGGGTATGGGACCCACATAAGGCCATGCAACCAATAAAAGGCAGAGTCAGCTGTTGTACCTGGGTCTGCACATTCCAGTCCTGAGAACCTAGGTTCAGCTCGCACCATAACACTGAAAGTTGGGCAAGGTGTCCATTAGTCAGTCAAGCAAACTGAAGCACAACCAGTGAGCAAGGGAGGCGAGACATGGAGACAAGCCCAGGGACTCCCACCAGAGTTCCTTGTTGGGCTGCAGGTTCAACAGATGGCTGGTGAGTGTAGAGCTTTTATCTTCTTCCTGTGTCTCCCTTAGCCTGGCTCCTGTATCCTAGGGCTTTGGAAGCCAGTTTAGAAAAACAGCCTATGCTAAGAACAGTACACCGAGTGCCCGTGGAAATTCCAGGCGCCAAATCAAAGGTGGGAGCTGAACTTGGCAGCACCTCTGTGCCCTGAGTGCCTGTGTGGTGGTGTTGCTTAGAGACTCAGCCAGGCAGAAGCCAACTTCTCCTCTGTGGTGGCCACACATTGACTGTGGGACTCAATGTAACTCTGGGCACTGTTTGTAGATGGAAAACAGCCAGAGTCCCAGGATAGAAAAACAACCACTGTTTAGGTGTCCTGATTCATCTTTGCTATCTTCGGCCTTGAGAAGGGTAAGGGGAGCTCAGGAATGTGAGTTTGGCTCCTTCTTAGCCAAAGGGCACAGGTTTTGGGCGTCCTACAGCAGCTAGCTGTTCATAGCCAAGGCTGAGGTTACTGTCTTCCCCTCCCTAGGAACACACACTAGCTGCTCCGATACCTCAATGAACCTCCTGAATAAAAAACAGTTCTTAATGGTATACCAGGCATGTACCAGCTAAAACACTGACTGAAAGGGCTGCCACAAGACCTTATATATTGGCCTGTACTGAGTTACTTTAACAAGACACTTGAGGTGAGCGTCTTAGGGTTTCTATCACTGACAAAACGCCATGACCAAAGCAACTCGGGAGGAAAGGAATTTATTTAGCTTACACATCCACATCACTGTTCACTATTGAAGGAAGTCAGGGCAGGAACTCAAATGGCTGGAACCTGGAGGCAGGAGCTGATGCAGAGACCCCAGAAGCATGCTGCTTTATTACCTTGCTCCCCCATGGCTTGCTTAGCCTTCTTTTTTATAGAACCCATGACCACCAGTCTAGGGGTGGCACCACCCACAATGGGCTGAGGCCTCTCACATTAAATACTATTTAAGAAAATACCCTACAGGCTCGCCTACAGCTGGATCTTATTGAACATTCCCTGATTGAAGTCCCTCCTCTCTGATGACGCTACTTGTGTAGAGTCGACATAAAAACTAGCCAGCACAGTGGGCGAGCCTTATAAAGAAACAGGTTCACTGAGTTCACAGCTTTGGAGGCTGAAAGTCCAAGATCTGACAGTCCTACCCATGTAGCCTTTGGAAGGGCCTGATGGGCAGATGTATGAGAAATGCAAAACCACTCGTGGGAGAAAGTGGGAAGCCATGGTGTGGCTTGGGAGATGGACTTGTCCCTGTGGATACCTGCTCTTCTGAACATTTCCCCGACTGCTTCTGAGCACAGCTTCCCCGGAACCTGCCTCCCAGAGGTCCCATCTCACACATCATTACCAGGCTCACACAATGCCAGGCTGTGAGACCTCGGGAGCCAAATGCAAACCACAGAATGCTGACACATCCCTTCCCACCCTTCAGTCACAGTGGCCTTGACTGTTGTATGTATTGGCCTTGAAATCCTGAGTGGAACCCAGGCCCCAATGTTCTATCACTGGAACCTTCCAAATCTGGGGAGATTTTTATTGATTTTATGAATAGAATTAAGATCACGGTCTGAATAAAACACACACAGGAAAAAGAAAGGGCGAGGAGGAAAGAAAGAGGAGAAAGAGGAGAAGGAAAAGAGAAATACAAGGAAGGGAGGAGGAAGAGGACGGGACGAGGAAGGGGAGGAGGAAGAGGACAGAATGAGGAAGAGGAGGAGGAAGAGAAGAAAGAGTCAGGGGAAGCTAAAATCAGGGTTAAATGGCCACGGTAATTTTAAGTCAAGACTGGACATTGATAAAATATGTTAAATATGTTTCCACCTGGCTTTGGGCTCATCCCTGGAGTTTTCAGTGGAAAGTAATTTCAAGATTTTTATCTGAGCAGCTGAAGGAAGAGCTGGCTGGGCAGGGGCACACCTGGAGACTCAAGGTTTTTGAGAGGTCCATTAGGTATTCATGGGGCATGTCCAAGAGGTATGGAGACCCAAGCTTAAAACCGGGGTTAGAGTCCAGATGGACATCTCAGGGGAGACCCCAAAGCACATGTGCAGATAGGGAAAGACCATTGAGCTGTCGGGCACCCCAACATGCCTGTGTTAGGAGTAGAGCAAATAACAGAGGAAGCTGAGAGGAGTCATGAGAGGGGCAGAGAAAGGGCTTCATGCCCATGGAGAGAGGTGCTGCGCAATAGGCTGGAGCAGAGTGGGCAGTCCCTGTGCCAGCATTCACAGGGATTCATGTGCCGAAACACCACATTCTCTTCCAGCACACACATGCCTCAACATCTTGCAGTAAATGCCCACTCCCCCCTTTTGTTTATATATGTATAGATCTTTCATGTATGTATGATTGTATGTATGTATGTATGTATACATACATACGTACATATGTACGGATGTATTGCAATTACTTATCTGTGTGTGTGTGTGTGTGTGGTTGCATGGGTGTCACAAACGGTCAGATGACAAGGATAGGAGTCTCCTTCCACAACTTGTGTCAGTGGAGATCAAACTAAAATCTTCAAGGCTTGGTGGCAATCACCTTCACCCACTGAGCCAAGTTGCAGCCCCTCTGTTTTGTATTGGATTTTGTTTTTGTTTTATTTCTGAGAGAAAGAAAGAAGGGAAGAAAGAAAGAAAGATGATTGACAGGTTTCCAGAGGATTAAGTGACTAAACCCCACCTTGGTCTTGATTCAAAAGTCCTCTTTCCAACATGCCCCTTTCCAAAAGCAACAAAGACAATCACAGAGACAGCACAGAGTTTGCTGGCACTAAGGTGGGAAAGGATCCAAAAACAATGAAAAAATATTTGTTGAAGGTTTTAACAACTGAAAGGACACCCCCTCCCTCCAGTTCTCTCTACCTCCCTGCTGCCACCTTGGCTCCTAGACTCTAACCTGAGCTGAGCCCTGGAGCAAAGAAAGGCCTGTAGTGTCCAGGCTGTGGGCCCCTGTTGCAGGATTAGTCTTCGGGGAACCTGGTTCTGCTCAGGCCTCCTGAGGCTTTTGTGCTTCTGGGTAGCCAGGCATGGAGACTCTGCACTTGTTTCTTCCTTGGGGCTTGGAGGCCTTGTGCCTGTACCTGCAGTGGCTCCCTGGCCTTAGGGCTTCAGAACAAGGCAAGCAGCCCTCTGCTCCAGGGTGCCTCCCTCACCAGTTTAACACAAAGGGCAGATCTCATTGGAGTCTATTAGGAACTACTGACTCTAAGCATTTCCTAGACAGCCAAGCTCTTCCAAAGCCTGCACCCATGCTTATTTCTCCAAGCCTCTATGACTGCTAATCCATGACACGTTCTTCCCCTCTCTCTTCCCCAGTCTCTGCATGTTCAAATTCTTTCCATTTCCTAAGACCAAGACAATCATGGCGTTTCATTTTAGCATGCCTGCTGTGTAGGTATACTCACTGCAGAGCCTCTATCTCTGTTTGGACAGCAGATTCCACCGATATCTCACAGTAGGGCCATCTCTCTAGTGCTCCCTCAGGAAGCCACATTGTATAGCCCAATCCCTTTCACTCTGACCACACTCTTTAGCATCCTCCTCTGCATCTCTCTCCTGCCAGGCAGACACAATCCTTTACTTAGAAAGATTAACATGGAGGGCTGAGAATAGTGGCTCACATCTGTAATCCTAGCACTTGGGAGGCAGACAGGAGGATTGCCACAAATTCTGGGTCAACCTGGGCTACAGAGGAGACCATGTCTCTACACTTGGCATACACAGATACACTGAAGTCTCACCCCCATATTATGAACATGTATGTATGGGAATGTATATGTAGGTGTGTATGAGAACAGGGTTTTTGTAGGTGTCTTAGTTAGGGTTTTACTGCTGTGAACAGACACCATGACCAATGCAACTCTTATAAAGAACAACATTTAATTGGGGCTGGCTTACAGGTTCAGAGGTTCAGTCCATTATCATCAAGGTGGGAGCATGGCAACATCCAGGAGGCATGGTGCAGGCAGAGAGCTGAGAGTTTGTCATCGTCATCTGAAGGCTGCAGGCAGAATACTCACTTCCAGGCAGCTAGGACCAGGGTATTAAAGCCCACACCTACTCCAACAAGGCCACACCCACTCCAACAAGGCCACACCTCCAAATAGTGCCACTCCCTGGCCAACCATAAACAAACCATCACAGTAGGTTTTCTTAGGTTCAGATGAAGTCATCAAGGTGGGCAACTAGCCTATCATGAGGAGTATTCTTATGAAAAGACTTCATGAGCCAGGCAGTAGTGGCGCATGCCTTTAATCCCAGCACTTTGGAGGCAAAGGCAGGTGGATTTCTGAGTTCGAGGCCAGCCTAGTCTACAGAGTGAGTTCCAGGACAGCCAGGGCTATCCAGAGAAACACTGTCTCGAAAAACAAAACAAAACAAACAAAACAAAACAAATGAAAAGAGTTCATGGAGACAGTGACTGACCGGTACAAGAAGGTTCTGAGATGATTCTACAGGCCAATGAGTGTAGCTTCTGACATTTCTAGGAGACACAATGTCCCTGCAAAGTCTGTTCCTCTGGCTCCTATGATCCTTCCCACACTTACTGTTTTTAAACCACCTGGGTTTGGGGACTCTGTTGCAGCAGTCAGAAATGTCAAAGATCACCATCATCAGAAGCTACAGGAGACAAGGAAGGAGTTGCCTCTGAGCTAGCAGGACAGCACTACCCTGACGACGCTGACTGTGCACCTCAGCCTCCAGCACTCTAAGATCTGCTTGGTTTGTTTGTTTGTTGTTTAATTTTTTTGTCTTATGAGACTATCGTATAATTACACCATTTCATTCTTCCCTTTCCTCCTTCCAAATAAATCTCCTTATTGCTCTTTCAAATTCACAACCTCTTTTTAAAATTGTTGTTGTTGTGTGTGTTCCCAAATACACAAATAGAACCTGCTCAGTTTGTACAGTAGTACTTGTGTGCACGTTTTCAGGGCTGGCCATTTGGTTTTGGACAACAAACTAAGGAAGACTGTTTCTCTCATTGAGCAATTAACTCTCTGTTAACTCTTTCTTAATTCATTAGTTAACTCTTTGTCTGGGATTGAGCCTGGTGAGCTTTGCCTGGTCCATGGTAGCATGCCTATTGGTACTGTCATTATTCAGTTCATGTTTAGGAAGCCATCTTGGTGAGACCCCATGGATGTAGCTTCTGACATTTCTAGGAGACACAATGTCCCAGCAAAGTCTGTTCCTCTGGCTCCTATGATCCTTCCCACACTTGATGTCTTGAGCCACCTGGATTTGGGGACTTTGTTGCAGCAGTCAGAAACCTGATACATATAGTAACAACTGTTTTAAATAACTGCTTTGGCATGGAGAGATGGTTGAGAGGTTAAGAGCACTGGCTGTTCTTCCAGAGGACATGGGTCCCGTACCCAGAACCCACATGGTGGCCCACAACTGCCTTTAACTCCAGTTCCAGAGGATCCAGTGTCCTTTTCTAGCCTTTAAAGTCCACTTCACATTCATACATATACTTACACAGAGACACACATAAATAAAACAAAACAAAAAAATCTTTTTAGAATAAAAGACCTGACTTAATAGGATATGAGTCACACACCATGAATCTGACCTCTCAAAAAGGTATACAACTCTTAAGACTTTCAGTAGATTCATTGGCATTTAGCCTATCTTCAAAGTCACTTACTGCTACCTGATTTTAGAATATGTTTGCCCTTAAAAAGAAACTCAGTGTTGGCTGGTGGTCACTCCCATCATTCCTGGACACCAGTCACTAACTGGCTTTTTGTCTGTAGACTGACTTATACCTGATATCCCTAGCCATATGGGCCTATGTGTCCACCCTGTGATGGAGGAGTGCCAGTGCATACTAGGGAGGATCACACTCTGTGACTCCTTCATTGGGTGATGAGTGTGTGAGCTCCTGTGTGGACATATACTTTGCATTTTCTCAGATAAGTAATGGTTTGGATTGTGGGGTTTTTCTTTTTAAAAATTTTAATTTATGTGTGTGAGTGTTTGACCTGCATGTATGCATGTGTATTATGTGAGTGCAGTGACTTTGATGCCAGAAGATGGCATCAGGTCCACTGAAACTAGAGTTACAGATAGTTGTGAGCTGCCATGTGGGTGCTGGGAATCAAACCTGGGTCCTCTGCAAGGGCAACCAGTGTTCTTAACCACTGAGCCGTTTCTCCAGTCCCAACCGACTTTTTAAATGAAAAACTAACTCTTCCTGTGTGCAGTTAGCCGAACTGCCAGTGATGGAGAAGGGTTCTAGTGAAATCAGACTCCTTCTCTCTGCTGGAGTCCGCCCCCATCTACTGCCCATTGCTGCTCCCTGTGTTCCTCAGGCAACTTTTTCTGAGTGTATAAGCTGTGGTGAGTAACTGTTCCCTCTGCTCTACAGAAGCGACATCACATTGCTGTTAAGATGTTGAACAATACTGAATCTTTCTATATTGTTATGGGTATTTTGTCTGCATGTATGTCTATGTACCACACACATGCCTGGTACCCAGTGAAGGCCTCAGGTTCCCTGGAACTAGAATTACAGTTGGTTGTGAGCCTAGATGGGGTGTTGAGACTTGAACCCACATGCTCTGAAAGAGCAATGTTCTTAACTCCTGAGCTACTCTTGAGAAGCCCCATACCTGGCTACTTATTGATCCATCTGAATACTACTGAAGTGGTTCCTAATCTTTTCACCACTCACAGGCCACCCTGAATGTCCCTTGAACCTGTGGAAGGTTTCTGGGGCTCAGCTCACTGGGAGATTTTTTTAGGTTCAAACACTGGGTTTTAAGGCTTGAAAAAGATGGGCCCTGGGGTTTCTTTTCTCTTCTCCTTCTCCTTCTCCTTCTCCTTCTCCTTCTCCTTCTCCTTCTCCTCTCTCTCTCCCTCTCCCTCTCCCTCTCCCTCTCTCTCTCTCTCTCTCTCTCTCTCTCTCTCTCTCTCTCTCTCCCCCCCCTCTCTCTGTCTTTCTTTTGAGACAAGGCCTTAGTAGCACAAGCTAACCTCCAACTTGTGGTGATCCTCCTGCCTCAGGATTGCCCTGAGTCACTTCATGCCCCAAAGACCCTAACACAGCATGGGGAGGTGCCCATGGATTGGATAGAGGGCTGCACTATATAGTTATAGGTGTTAACTGCTGTCCTGTCCAGCAGGCTAACTGCAGGTGGCACAGCCCGGGTACAGAAACACCAGGTCCTTTGCCAAACAGCTTCCAGAAACATTAAGAGCCAAGATCAATTATCCTCTTAAAAGAATAATAACTTTTAAGATGTTGGAAGCCTGGCAACTTTAAAATCAGACAGATTAAGAAAAAATAGCCTTTCTCAATTACCAACTTGGGGTCATGTTTTAGAAACCCGCTTTCGTTTGTTTGGTTTTTTTTCAAGACAGGGTTTCTCTGAATAACTCTGGCTGTCCTGGAACTAGCTCTGTAGACCAGGCTGGCCTTGAACTCACAGAGATCTGCCTGCCTCTGCCTCTCAAATGCTGGAATTAAGAACATGTGCCACCATTGCCTGGCTAGAAATTTGATTCTTAAAAACAAACAAACTTAAAATTTTGTGATGAGGGGGTACATGGGTGAAGTCAGCTTTTTTCTTCCACCTCTATGTGGGTTCTGGGGATTGAATTTAGGTCGCCAGCTTGTGTAGGGCAAGCATCTTTACCTGCTCTGCCATCCTACTGACCCAGATATTTGTTTTCATTCTGCTAACTGTAGAAAATACCCCATAGATGCCACATCTTTTTCCTACCTCCACAAAAATCTTGGGGTGTTGTTGTTGTTGTTGGTAGTGGTGATGGTTGTTTGTTTTGACAAATCAAGTTTACTGTGTGCAGCACTTTAAAAATTGACTTCAGGCCGGGCAGTGGTGGCGCATGCCTTTAATCCCAGCTCTTGGGAGGCAAAGGCAGGCAGATTTCTGAGTTCGAGGCCAGCCTGGGCTACAGAGTGAGTTCTAGGACAACCAGGGCTACACAGAGAAACCCTGTCTCAAAAAACCAAAAAAAAAAAAAAAAAAAAAGAATTGACTTCAGGCACTAGGGGTGTGGCATTTGCCTTTCCTGGGATAGGGCTCTAGGTTTCGTTCTTTGCATGGGAAAAACAAAGTGAGAAAATAAGGGCACTCGGGTGAGGAGGCCTATACAGCCCTGAAGTGGTCATCTGGTTCCCCTGGGAACAAGCATTAACCTCGCCTATTGCATAAGGTCAACGGGTGAAGCTGGATAGGATTGCTTCAGATATTCAGAAAGGAAAAAGTCCTCACCAAGAGTATGGACAGACAGACTTCTCTTTTAAGGTGAGCTCTCGGCCATGGAGGAAAGTCAACTTCAGACTTACCCTTAAACTTTTGAATCTGAACATTTGAATATGAAGTGCAAACAATGCCAGCATCAGGTTTGAATACCTAAGGCAACAGAGAGGCCAGGACTTTGCTCCCCACAGTAAGCCTTCCAGGACCATGAGTCTGTGCTGGTCCAAGGCTGGGGTAAATGAACCCTCGGCTTAGCTAAAAAACAGGGTATAAAGGTGCCTCCTGTAACTCCTAGCAGGTTGGGAGCAGGAAGTAGGGTGGTTTGGACAGCAGGAATCTGGCTCCACAAAGGCCAGGGAGAAGCTATTGTTTCAGGGTTTAACTGGAGGCCCCTTCTGTTGGCAGCCTCCTCCCTGTGTCTCAAATGGAGCCAAGGCCTTAATCCAGACACTGATAAACAAGGTAAAACCAGAACCAGACCTGAAACACGGCCTTCCAGCCAGGCATTCCCCTGCTCCTGTATCACCCACCATCCATGACTCCCCAGTGCCCACCCTGCCTCTGCTTGCAACTCCAGACTAACCACAATCTGATGGGCTCTCCAGGGTGCTGCCTGAGACGTCCCTATGAAGTCAACACAAGCTGATTTACTCAACACAAGCCGGAGTATACTAAGGCAGCAAGGTGCTGGGTGCTGTGTCAAAGGCATCCTGCTTCAAGGGGGTGTGCATCAACACAGTATAAAATGGGGATGTGGGCAGCTGAACAGGCTTGCCCAGGGCCACACAGCTAGAGCATAATCAAGGCTGGCACCCTGCTGAACACCAGTAAGGGCAGTGTTGGTCTTGGAAGAGGACAAAGAAAGGACATGAGGGAATGTTGTGACACAGTGAGATGTAATAAGGTGTGGCCACTTCTCACAGAGCGACAGTTAACCAAAGCACAATCCAAGTTCTCCCTGGGGAGAGTAATGAATGTATTGGGCTTTCTTATAGAGCATGAATGAGGGGTTACTTACAAGAATATAGGAGACCCCAAAGTAGTTACACTGAAAAACCTCACCCTGCATGGATGATGACGTCCTCATAGCTGTGTAGATGGAGTCTACTTCAGCTGACCTCCCACAACCTCCCTGCTTCAGCACCTCTGGGCACCCAGAAGCCAGTCCTGAAATGGCTGTGGGGTACACATGTTGCTAATGTGAAGTTTGATGGCCCGAAAACCCCTTCTCTGAGGGAACGTTGACAGTCCACAGACCCCATCATGATGGAGTCCTGCACTCAGATAGTGCGGGTCAGATGAAGATGGCAGCTGTTCTGCCCATGCTCTATAGCAAGGACATGATGCATGGGAAGAGCATTGCAGACCATGTACTTCTGCGTCTGGGCCTCAGTTTCCCCCTGGGTCATGCACATGGTGGGTGTACACTAAAGAGGGAGCGCTTTGTAGTTCTCAGAGATTGCTCCAGACAGAAGTGGAGTGTGAGCAAAGGGTGCCTCTGAATTTGTGCCCAACTGATCTTCCCACTTCCCACCCCACAGAGCCTTCTCATAGGCTGCTGGCTGTGACCCCCCAGCTTCAGATTCAGGACCACTAAGCTGAGGTTCAGAAGCACTGGGCAAGCTCTTCTTCTACTGCCGGCTGCCTGAGCAGCAGACAGGCGGTTACACAGGGCACCGAGTCCCCATTGCTGCTGATTCCAGCTGTATCCCATGCTTTATTCTGGCATTGAGATTCGCAATTTCTGGGCATAAGTAGAATCTCGGTATGTAGGAAGGTGAGGCAGGAAAATCGCCGCAAGCTCAAAGATAGCCTTAAGAATGTTTCAAAATGAAAACAAGCGAACAAACACGAAACTAAACACCTGAATTTGAGTCTCTAAGAACCCCCAAACCCGACCCTGTGTCTCAGTCACATCCTTCTTTCAAAGGGCACCAGGGCTAGATTACTTTAAATTGGATGCTGACTAAGCTGAAAAGCAGGGAGACTTCACAGGAATGGAGTATGGCTCCAGAGGGAGATCAGTAGCTGCCAGCCCAGACAGGATTGGTCTGGAAGCACTGTCCTGCAAGCTGATGACCCCAGGGAATCCTTGAGGTAAGGGTCAGCGGACTAAAGCTGAGGAGGAATGCTACAACGGGATCTGGATCTTGGACGTTGTCTCTCCAGCTGCTCCCTAAAGAGCTTGGGAAGGACCAGGATTTCAGCCCGAAAGACAAAAGCAAGCCGCGCGTGGGTCTGCGTTTCTGAGAGACAAAGCCTGTGTTAACCTAGCTCCCGTTCCTGTTGGCTGTGGGACTACATTTCCCAGGCTCCTCTGCAGCGGGGCAGGGCTATGTGATTCAGTCTGACCTATAGAATGTGAGCAGAAGTGATGAAAGGCACTTCCTGACCAGGCCATTAAAAGCCTGCCCTACAATGCACAAGTTTATTTCAGTTCCCCAGGGCCTCAGTGTTGAGCTGGGAGGAGCCAGAGTTGCTGGCTGACTGTGTGAAACAGTGGGTGCCAGCTCCATTCATTGAGTGTGTGTTAAGCCCTGAAATCTGGGGTTTCAGTATAGCAGTCAACCTGCCTGACGAAAGTGGATGCTCTGAGATAGGTGTCTGGGATAGGGGGTCCCAGGATGATGACAGCCTGAGGGAAACAGGGTCATTGAGGACATTGCCCACGTTTCTGGCTGACAGAGGTGACTTTACTGACAGAGTTAACACCGTGGGATTTTTGTGACACTGGAGAGGGATATCAGAAGGCCCTTAGCTAGGCTTGGACCATCTCGGGCAGCCCTGCGGCATTTCTGGGAACCATCAGTTGCAGTGATGAGGGCTACCTGTCTCTGTGGGGAGAAAACACAGGGACCATCTGTCTGTGGTACTATCTATCACCCTGCCCTTGCCCAGCTCTGCTCCAGAGGCCTGGGATGTCTAGCCTAAGACATGGAAGAAACAGGCCAGTGTTGGGCCTGAGGGATTCTGGGGTTTTGATGTTGTTTCTGTTTTTGTTTCCTGCGATGACAACAACATTAAATGACTATCTTAATGGAAATGGCCTGGTATGTTCTTGGCCATCAAAACATTCCTGCAATGTGGATTTGGAGCTGGGGAACAGTTACTGTGTGGACAAGCCCAGTCAGTTGGCTCAGTGGAACCATGTACACTCGCATCTAGACGATAACATGGAGCTGAGCTGCCTGTGGCTGGATCATTTTGGATTTTGCTTCCCTTGTTTTGATCCCTCAATGCACGTGTTTTTAAAATGAACAAAAATAAAAGGATGGAGGCCCAGTGCATGGCTCAGAGGGTAAAGGGGCTTGCCACTAAACCTTACGACCTGAGTTTGAGCCCCAAGGTCCTCACTGGAAGGAGAGAACTGACTCCTGAGTGTTGTCCTCTGCCTTTTACACATGCACCATGGCATGCATGTGCACATTCATATGCACCCACAAAATGATATGCATAACATTTAAAACAAAATTAGTCCAGCCTTAATAGGAGAGGAGGTGTCTAGGCTTACTGCAACTTGATATGCCATAAATGGTTGATATCCAGGGATGGTGGACCTTTTCTGAAGAGAAATGGAGGAGGAGTGGATGGGGGCTAAATAGGGGAGGGACTGGGAGGAGAGGAGGGAGGGGTCTGGACACAAAACAAATAAATAAACACACAAAACAATAAAACCCTATTGATTGTACATTTCTCCCGTTCCAGGGACAGTTCCAAACACATTACAATGTGACTTCACACAATCTTGCCGTGAATATACTAAGTGTTTTGTTCTCATGACCGGGGGTGGGAGGTAGGGGGGATTGGCGGCTCAGTGGTTAAGAACGCTTATTGCTCTTGCAGAGGATATGGATTCACATGGTGAGTCGTGACCAACCATAATTCCAGTTCCAGGGGACCCACTGACTTCTTCTGACTTTCAAGGGCACCAGGCACACATGGTGGGGCACACACATATGCAAAACACTCATACACAAAATAAATAAAACTTGGAAAAATTATATTAAAAACAAACACCGCTGGCCTAGGCCTTCCTCCCTTTTGTCCTCCCTTGAATGTAGATATGATGGATGGAAGCCAAAGCAGCCATCTTAGAGCCTTGTGAGAAAGGAAGAAATCACAAAACCCATCCTGTGACATTATTGAGTGGCAAAGCAATGCCTGCAGACACTTTTTTTTCACCTCTTCCCATAGAGAAGCCATTGATGGTCAGATTTACTGGGACTTGCAAGTGAATGCTACTTTCTCTCTCTCTCTCTGAGGCAGGTTCTCACTACATAGCCCAGACTGGCCTGGAACTCACCATGCCCTTGGCCTCAGCCTCTCAATCATTAGGATCCCAGATATGCTGCAAGCAACATTAATGGAGGCAGCTGCTGTCCTCATGGCACTTTCTGACATGGAGACATTTTCACCTTTGACCTGAGTTTCCCATTTTTGGTCTCACAACTCAGCTTTCAAGTCCAGGTTTGTTTTTTGTTTTTTGTTTTTTGTTTTTAATCCAGTATTGGGACCAGTGAGCCTAATTTAGATTCCTTATGCAGATTCCTTGTGGCCAGGGAGAGTGGGCTGTGATTGGCCAGTTAGTGAAGTCAACAATGAGCAGAAGGTATGGCTGTGCCCATTTGGATTTGCTTGTAAGTAGCTCCTGGGCAGCCTGGCCAACAACATCTTTGATAACCAGGTCGGGACACCCACAAGGTTCCATCCCTTGCCAAGGTTTGCCAGGGCCTAAGGACAGCTGCGCTGATTCTCTACATAGCCAGCAGACTCAGTTTACAGGAGTGGGTCAAACCTGGGCTCTGCCTCTTATTGGCTGGTGATTGTCTTTCCACCCAGCTGTCTTTTCCTCTGCCAGACAGGGACCTGGCAGGTCTGAGCCCTTCCTGACTTCAGGGAGGTTTAGAGCCAAGGGGCAGATTCCATTCCTTACCCACCCCTTCCAGCCCTGTGGCTTTAGGCAGCCACTTCGAATGTCTATCTCCCTCTCCATGATCCCAAGAGATATCAACCGCCCAGGTTGCCTGGAGAGGAGGACACTTGAGACGACCCTGGACCACATGGAAGTGCTCAATAAATCCTAAAAATAAAAATGCAGTGGCCTACGGGAATGTGTGACGAATCTCAGGCAGGGCTTCCAGAGCCTGGTGACAGAGGCAGACGCCAGGCATGTGGAGTCAACTCCACCATTCCCCCAAAGGGGAGCATCCAGCAGGACAGCAGAGGGTCTCTGGGAGCACGGATTCCAGTCTGCCAGCTCATGAGATAGCCTGGCAGTGTGGGGCAGTGGTGAGGGTCACTCCGGAGGAGGGTGCAGAGCCAGCTTGTCCATCACGGAGCTGGCAGCCTGCAGGACCACACCCACATAGGAGAGAGAGCACCAGGCCAGCATTTGGGCCCTGTCACTGACAGCTGCTCCTCTCAATGGAACGACCTTCTCTTTGTCCTCTAGGAAGCTGGACAGGGCAGGATGGTTTGTTCCATCTTGGCACCCAAGCCACTCTGCCCCTGCCGCCTCCCAGGTTACAAACCAGAGGCTGTACTAAAGTCTCCTGGCCCAACAGGTACATTGACACATCAGACCAGTGTCTAGGTGGAGATGCTGGAGAGGGGCCAGTGCTCACTGATGACTCTGGAAAGGCTGCAGGCCTTGTGGGACTTACTCTCTTAGTAAGGGAAGTGCTTGGCCAGAGGCCCTGCAGCCAACTGCTCACGTGGGTACCCCAATTTTCTTCTCACCACCACCCCAACAAGTTCTAACAATCTCTTCTCTACAGAAGAGAAAATGAAGGATCAGAGAGGTGGTCTAGCTTGCCAGCATCATAGCAGGAGGAGTCAAATCTGTCCAATTTGTCCAAATCTGTCCAATCCCCAAATGTGGCCTCTTACTTCTAAGTAACTTAGTCTCCAAGAACTAAGCAAAATGTCAAAATGGCACCACCATAGCCAGAGAAGCAGCTCTACTGGACATCAGAGAATGTCCCCTCTCTTTCCAGACTACCTTTGGCCTGGCTTGAAGGTCCCACTCTCCTCCCTCTTACAAACTGGGTCCCCCCACTTTCCTCTTAAGCCTTCAGCAGGCATCTCCTGCTCCAGGAAGATACCCCTGCTTACCCTAAATTGGCACTCCACCTGTCATCTCCCACACAGCCTTTCTTTCCGCCCAGGTGTCTCCCCCAGAGGGGTCTAAACTCCAAAGGATGAAGCTGTTGCAGGTAACTGGTCCTCTGTGTTCTAAAGGACCTGATGCCTGCTGCATAATAGATGTTCAGTAAATATTTGTGGAGTGAATAAGTGACTGGGCAAACAAAAATCACTCCACCCCAAGATCTTTCAGAGGAAACTGCTTCTCTGGGCACTGAGGAACAGTATAGGACAGTATAGCACAGGCTCCAGTGGTTTAGGACTGCCTCTCCAGACCTTGCCTGCTGCCCAGGGTTTGATAGGTCTTTAGAACCCCATAGCCTATGCCATTCTTTCCTGTCAGCTCACCATAATTCATGCCCAGCCCTTGGCATGCCTGGGCTACCCAGAGGCTACAGGTCCTGGTGCTAAGTTTAGTGACTTCTGAATGTCACTGTGAAATTCCAGACAGAGCCAAGGGGTTAGTGGTGCATTCCTGGGGGCTTTCTCCAGCCCTCCACCCATGAGCGTGAAGGGGTCCAAGAGACCTCCCAATAAACAGACTGGATGGGTGGGGTCCCCCTTCGGGATTGGCCATAGAAGCCAAGACAGAGATGGACTACAGGGTCTGAGGATTGCAGGCAGAGGGATGGGAGCCACGCTTTTACATCACAGTGCAAAGCCTCTTTGGAGAAATCTGAGGCAATCTGTCCCTGTCCCCAAGCAAATCCATGAACATGGCCAATGAGCCACAGCCAGGATCAAACATTCTTGTTTGGTATGGAGGTCCACTCCATGCCTGACTAGAGATGGGAGGGTCCTAGCTCTACCGGGGACTCAAGCATACCCACCCATCCCCTACTTTCCAAACAGCATGAGCCCTGGATCTCTCACTGCTTCTAACCCTGCCCCCATTTCCCCTATCTGCTCTGTCCCTCATCAACAGATGAACCAGACACTCTTAACTGAGCACAGTAGAGAACCTCAGAGAGGCAGGAACCCCTTCTCTCTCTTCTAAGCTGAGAATAAACTACACATAAACTGTGGAGGCCCCAAAGGAAGGTGGTCTTTAGGTAACTGGTTATTTTTTGGTTTTGGGTTTTTTGTTTGTTTGGTTGGTTGGTTGATTTTTCAAGGCAGAATTTCTCTATGTAGCCCTGGCTGTCCTGGAACTAGCTCTGTAACCCAGGCTGGTCTTGGACTTGGAGATCCTCCTGCCTTTGTGTCCTGAGGGCTAGGATTAAAGGCGTGCTCCCCCTGCCACCCAGCTAGAGATATTAATTGTTGATTCTGGTTAATCTTGTGGTCTAGTAAGATCTCTGGATCTTATTCTTTCCTGGGAAGGCCTCGTTCATCCTGCGTTTTGGCAACTGGGTCTAATCAATCTTTCTTCCACCTAGGAGAAACCATCCACATCTCATCACCATGGCCAGCTAGCTGGCTTACAGCTGGGCTGGAACCTCCAAGGAGCTACTGCATTTCCTCCTTGGCACTGGACAAGGGACTTGACAATGAGTAGCAGTCTTTTGTTAAGTATGAAGCAGACCACAAAAGAACAGAGAAATTTAACCCTTCATTCAACACGCTGAGGCAGGAGGATTCACATAAGTTCAGGGCCAGTCTGAAAATGACAATGTGAATCCTCAGTCACCCTAGGCTACAGACTGTTGGGGGGGCTGAGAGAGAGAGAGAGAGAGAGAGAGAGAGAGAGAGAGAGAACCCAAAGGGAAAAGAAAGTATTCTTTTAAAAAGATTTACAACTTTTGTTTTACATTTACTTGTTTTCTTATGGGCATGAGTGTTCTTTCCTGTGTGTATGGCTATATAAACATGTGCCCGGGGCCAGTGTAGGTGAGAAGAGGGTGTTAGATCCCCTGAAACTGTAGTTACAGATGGTTGTGAGCCAACATGTGGGTGCTGGGAACTGAACCTGGTTCTCTTCTGGATCAGTAAGAGATCTTAACCATTGAGCCATTTTTCTAGCCCCAGGGAAGTACTTGTAACTAAAGATGAAACAATAAAACACACACAGGCACACACACTTCAGTGCATTCCTGTAAACAGAGCACTTAGGAGTTCAAGGCCAGTCTAGGCTATAAAAATTGTGGTGCTCAGCTGTTCTTCCTGAGGATCCAAATTTGGTTCCCAGCACCTACATACCTGCTTGCAACGACTTCTAATACCAGCTCCAGGGGCTTTGATGTCCTCTTCTGGTCTCTTAGGACACCCCAGTACACATGGCACACACAGGTGTGGTCGCACATACAAGGAGTCAATGATTTCTTCTTTTGTTTGTTTTGTTTTTCAAGACAGGGTTTTTCTGTGTAACCCTGGCTGTCCTGGAACTTACTCTATAGACCAGGCTGGTCTTGAATTCAGAAATCCGCCTACCTCTGCCTCCCAAGTGCTGGGATTAAAGGCATGTGCCACCACTGCCCTGCTGATTTCTTGATCAGAACACAAAAACTACTACCCCAAAGGGACAATTGCAACTAGGTGGTGGCGGCGGCACATGCCTTAATCCCAGGATTCGTGAGGCAGAGGCAGACAGATCTCTGAGTTCAAGGTTAGCCTGGTCTACAGAGTGAGTTCCGGGACATCCAGGGCTACACAGAGAAATCCTGTCTTTAAAAACCAACCAAACCAAAAAAGGCCAATTTCGCTCACACAAATCCAAATTTACTGTCAGGGAAAAATGCCATTATTACACTATTAACACTCATAGTTCAGATGGCTGTGAATGTTTATGTAGGACAGAGAATTTTTTTTTTTTTTGAGACAGAGTGTTTAGACTTTGTCCTGAGGTTCACTCTTATGAGGAACATTTTGATCAAGCATAGCAAGTTTAGAAAGGAAAAATACAAAATGAATAGTTCAAGTATTAAAGAAAATACAATGGATCTAAATCCTGTGTTCAAGGATATTAAGTAGAATTAAAAGAGTGGTAACCTCATTGCAAGATCCCACCTAGCTAAGTTTATTGTTTATGCATTTGCAGCTGAACAAGGGATAGTTGTATCACATTAGGTGTTATTATGACCTTATTATTATTTTCATTTGGACATAAGGAAGTATGACTATTCATCAAATTTACAAGGGATAGATTGTGATGGGTATTCTTCATTGTCAACTTGACTATATCTGGAATGAACTACAATCCAAAGCTTATAAAGATCTTGTGAAAAGGTAAAAAAAAAGGTTAGGCCCAGGTGTGGTGGTACATGTCTTTAATCCCAGCACATAGGAGACAGGGGCATGCAGATCTCTGAGTTCAAAGTCAGTCTACAGAGCAGGTTCCAAGGCAGTCAAGCTTAGGGAGTGAAGGAGTTGAAAAACAGAAAGCTGGTAATAATGTACTAAAACAAGCAGGGCATGGTCCAGCCCAAGCAAGCAGCAGAACTCCGCAGCTGTGGCCATGTGGCTCTAGCTTTAGAGTCAAGAGTAGAAGGGGTTACTCCAGATAGCTGAAGCTAAGAAATTATCAATGATTTAGAAGAGACCAGCATCACTGAGGTGAAATCTGGGAAGTGTTTTCTGAGAGGACAAGAAGCTGTATTCCAGAGATAGCCAAGGTTGTACCTAATGCTACAGCTGGACTTGGTAATGTATAAGAATCACCCAGGTGGTACTGGTTTTGAAGTATGAAGAGATCACAGAGAGCAGCTGAGACTTGGCACTGTGAGAGACTAGGGGAAGTCATTGGTGAAGATGTAGCCTCAGTTGCAGTTGATGGCCCAGGACTGAAGGGGTTGTGCAAAGAAGTTGAGGTTTGGCACCATGATGAGAGCCCATTGGTGAAGCATAATTTCAGTGGAAGTCCCCAGCATATTGAAGATGCCAGTACCATGGGATGACTACCAAGAACAGCAGCGGCAGCAATGAAATGGAGTTGATCAGAGCCTAGAGTGCTACAGAGGGCAGAGCTGGAGGTGTGACCCAAGCCCTTTGGAGGAGCCCAGAATCATGTGTGGATCTCAGGCATTGGAACGAGAAGCTGTAAAATTGAAATTGCCTTGGATACCACAAGATGTTAGAGATGCCAGAGCCATGGGACACCTGCTGAGGAAAGCTGCTAAACAGCCCAAGAGAGAGAAGTGTGTTGTAGTCAACAAAGATGAAAGGAGTTGGAGATCTGAAGAGTGCTTGACATCAGACATGGAGATACAGAGTTTGGAGTCTGCCCGGCTGGTTTTGGTCTTGCTTTGGAAATACTGATTTCTTCACTATGGTGTTGGAAGTATATTATCTGGTTTGGTTTTTTTTGCTTTGTTTTTTTTTTGTTGATTGTATAGATTACAATTATGTGATTGCATGAATCTCAGAAGAGACTTTGAACTTTGGACTTTCAATATTGTTGAGACTGCTATAGACTATGGGAACTTTTGAAATTGGACTAAATGTATTTTGCATTATGCCATGGCTAGATATGGCCCTCATAGACTTATATGTTTGAACAAGACTATGGGAGCCAGAGAGTTAAACGTGATGGTTTGAATATGCTTGGCCTATGGGAAATAGCACTATTAGGAGGTGTGGTCTCATTGGAGTAGGTGTGGTGGCATTGATGGAGAAAGTTCTTCATTGTGGGGGTGGGCTTTACGTCCTATACTCAAGCTCTACCCAGTGCAGAAGAGAGCCTCCTCTTGGCTGCCTGCAGAAGACAGTCTCCTCCTGGCTTCATTCAGATAAAAATGTAGAGTTATTGGCTCCTCCAACACCAAGTGTGCCTGCACAATGTCATGCTTCCCACCATGATGATAATGGACTTAACCTCTGAAACTGTAAACTAGCCCCAATTAAATATTGCCCTTTATAAGGGTTGCCTTGGTCATGGTGTCTCTTCACAATAATATAACCCAAACTAAGATGCAGGGTCACACTGTAACCCACATCAAATTAGCCTCCAGCTCTCCAGGGCTTGGAACACAGCATGCACCACCACAGTCCACTTGGCCTATTACCAGAACACCTTAATGACTATAGATGGATAGAGACAGAATGAAGCACCCACCAGCCATGATACAAGGAGACTTGCAGGGATGTGGGAAGGTATAGCAGGGATGCAGTGGAGGCATATCATGGACTGGCTATAAGCAGATGCGTGTTGATGAAGGGGTTGTTGGGGTGACCTTTCACATTGTATTGAGATAAGTCTCTGTATTTTCAGTTGTTAATTCTGTGCTGCAGAGAGCTAAGTGCTGTCAGGATTTTGGTATTGTCATTTCTATGGCCCATCACTGGGCTTTCTATTTGTTGTTTTGTTTTTTAAATTTCTTTTTATTTCTTTTTTTATTGGATATTTTCTTTATTTACATTTCAAATGTTATCCCCTTTCTCTGTTCCCTTCCCCCATTTCATTCTCCCTCCCCCTGCTTCTATGAGGGTATTCCCCCACCAACCCACCCACTCCTGCCTCCTCACCCTGGCTTTCCCCTACACTGGGGCGTCAAGCCTTCACAGGACCAAGGGCCTCTCCTCCCATTGATGCCCGACAAGGCCACCCTCTGCTACATATGTGGCTGGAGCCATGGGTCCCTCCATGTGTACTCTTTGGTTGGTGGTTTAGTCCCTGGGAGCTCTGGGGGGTCTGGATGGTTGATATTGTTGTTCTTCCTATAGAGTTGCAAATCCTTCAGCTCCTTCAGTCCTTTCTCTTAACTCCTCCATTGGATGCTCAGTCCAATGGTTGGCTGTGAGCATCTGCCTCTGTATTTGTCAGGCTCTGGCAGAGCTTCTCAGGAGACAGCTGTATCAGGCTCCTGTCATCAAGCACAGCTTGGCATCCACAAAAGTGTCTGGGTTTGGTGACTGTATATGAGATGGATCCCCAGGTGGGGCAGTCTCTGGATGGCCTTTCCTTCAGTCTCTGCTCCACACTTTGTCTCTGTATTTCCTCCTGTATTTTGTTCCCCCTTCTAAGAAGGACCAAAACATCCACACTTTGGTCTACCTTCTTCTTGAGCTTCATGTGGTCTGTGAAATGTATCTTGGGTATTCTGAGCTTTTGGGCTAATATCTAAGTATCAGTGAGTGCCTACCATGTGTGTTCTTTTGTGATTGGGTTACCTCAGTCAGGGTGATATTTTCTAGTTCCATCCATTTGCCTAAGAATTTCATGAAGTCATTGTTTTTAATAGCTGAGTAGTACTCCATTGTATAAATATACCACATTTTCTGTATCCATTCCTCTGTTAAAGGGCATGTGGATTGTTTCCAGCTTCTGGCTATTATAAATAAGGCTGCTATGAACATAGTGGAGCATGTGTCCTTGTTATATGTTGGAGCGTCTTCTGGGTATATGCCCAGGAGTGGTATAGCTGGGTCCACAGGTAATACTATGTCCAATTTTCTGAGGAACCACCAAACTGATTTCCAGAGAGGTTGTACCAGCTTGCAATCCTACCAACAATGGAGGAGTGTTCCTCTTTCTCCACATCCTTGCCAGCATCTGCTGTCACCTGAGTTTTTGATCTTAGCCATTCTGACTGGTGTGAGGTAGAATCTCAGGGTTGTTTTGATTTGCATATCCCTGATGACTAGGGGTATTGAACATTTCTTTAGGTGCTTCTTGGCCATTAAAATTTCCTTAATTGAGAATTCTTTGTTTAGCTCTGTACCTCGTTTTCTAATAGGGTTATTTGGTTCTCTGGAGTCTAACTTCTTGAGTTCTTTGTATATATTTGATATCAGCCCTCTATCAGATATAGGGTTGGTAAAGATCTTTTCCCAATCTGTTGGTTTCATTTTTTCCTGTTGACAGTGTCCCTTGCCTTAAAGAAGCTTGGGCTTTCTATTTGTAAATGCTTGTCCTTCCACACCTGCTTAAAAGATGAAGGTCAGGCAGCCCTCAATGCCTTAGGCAACGAAAGAGATGGACCAGGCATTGTCTTACTGCTTGTTGGTTATAATAAAGAGCTGAGAGCCAATAGCTGGGCCAGGAAATACGGGGGCAGAACTCCAGGTCAGGCAGAGAGATAGGAGGGATGTGGGAGAATAGAAAAAACATGGAAGAAGCAGAAGAGAGACTAGAGCAGAGCAGAGAGGTAAAGAGCTAGTCATGTGGGGGATACAGTCCTGGGAAGGCGGGTTAAGTTAGAAGCTAGCTGAAAGTTTGCCCCAATGAGAGGTCTAAAGCTTTAAACTATATAGATGCCTTTAGGTCTTAATTAAACCTCAAGCAGGTTTATTTCACTCACAATTCCAAATTGTTCATCATTGAAAGCAGCACTTAGACACCATTAAAAGGAACTCACACAGGGCAAGAACCTGAGGTAGGAGCTGATCAGAGGCCATGGAGGGATGCTGCTTACTGACTTGTTCCCTGTGGCTTGCTTAGCCTGCATTCTTATGGATCCCAGAAATACCAGCCCAGGAGTGGCACCACTCAAAACAGGTGGGGCCCTCCCCACCAATCACTAACTAAGAAAAGGCAGTACAGGCTGGATCTTATGGATGCATTTTCTCAACTGAGTGTCCCTCCTCTCCAATGACTCCAGTGAAGAAACGTATCTTTTATTTGCCTGAAGTTAATTGTCATCCCAGAGGCTTACTTCCTCTGTCTGCTAACCTCAGCCTGGTCCTGGAAGCTCCATACAATCTAATCTAGGTCTAAAATGTTTTCAGCCTCTGAGACTTACAGCAGAATAAGCTTACCCTTTCCTAGTACTTTCTGATCTCTCACTGGCTGGTTCAACTCAGCTGTTTTGGCTCAAACTCCTCTCCAAGCTGACTGATTCAATCAGACTTCTACCAGTTTCTCCTCAATTGCTCTGTTTGGTCTCATTGTAACTCTGGCAATCTGTTGTAATCCTTCTCATTCTCTGACTCATTCTGTCTTTACCTGTGTCTAGCTTGTTCTCTCTCTCTCTGCAACCTGTCTCCGTACCACTGTCCCAGTAAAACTGCTTCCTCCTTTCTTTCTGCTCTGCTCTCTCTTGAATGGCCTCCCTTTTCTCTCTGTTCTCTTGAGAGCTGGGCAGATCCTATTCTGTCAAATCTTTCTCTAATTCGTTACTTTGTCCACCACTCAATCATGTAGCAAACATGGGTTCTTCTTTCTACAAATTAATTTTACCTTTATTGTTTGGGATTAAAGGTGTGTATTAAGAGTGTGTAATCCAGCTAGATGGGTTAAAGATGTGTGCTAAGGACTGAACCACACTATAATTAGAAACAGGGTTTTTTGTTCGGTTGGTTGGGTTTTTTGTTTTTGTTTTTGTTTTTTCAGTAAATAACACAATCTCGGGATTTAGAGTGTGATCAAATATCCTGCAACTCTCTAGCTCTTGTCAATTAGACATAAAACTATCCACCACAGCCCTTGAGCTCAGTTATGTCTAACTCCTAACCCTGGGTAATGACAGCTGTGCAGTGCTCTGGGGCAGTTCCATTCTGGAATCCTGGAAAGCAACATCAAGGCCAGCAATGAGAGGTGGTGAGCCTCCTGTCTTGGGGGTGTGCAAACTTCAGAGGTGAGGGGTTCTATAGAGTTGGAGGCCAGAGTGACCTCTGCCCAGATCTCCCAGCTGCATGAGCAGAAACACTGTGTTACCTAACTGCCTGGCCCCGGAAGGAGGCTAGAACCATGAGTACCATCTGGGCATCACAGGAAGAGCTGGTTTAGAATGGCTTAGCTGCTGCTAGGGGTCCGGTGGGTTAAGTTTTGAATTGTAGGGGCCCCACAGAGTTCCAGTCCAGCACTGCCCTCACCTTGGGAAGTCAATGGCCTCCCTCTGAGCCAGGGCTGGGTGTGCCAAGGAGCTGCCGGGAGCCACCCAGGCAGAAAACGTCACTATGATTAGTCTAGAAAGTCTATTGCCTGTGCCCCAAATATCACAGCTTTCTGTTCTTACAGGGGACCTGCAGGTCTGGCTAGTTGGTGGTAGCTGAGGGGTGGGAAGCCTCGTACTCTAGAGTCTGTCATGAACTGCAAACACACTGGGGCCACATCCTCTCTTCAGATCCCACTGTGTTGGAAACACGGGCTCTGGCAGTCTTGGGTTCGAATCCTGGCACTGCCTTATTCTCACTGTGTACTCTGGCAAAGCTGCTTCTCACCCTGTTAAACGGCCTCTGACACCCGGCACACAAAGGGTGTCTGTGCAGCCCTTCCCCAGTGTAAGTGGAAATTTCACCTCCTCTAAGAAGTCCTCCTGGTCTTCCTGTCAGTCAGTTCCTCTAGACCAGTGGTTCTCAACCTTCCTAATGCTTCCTAATGCAACCTTTTAATACAGTTCCTCACAGTGTGGTGATCCCCAACCATAAAATCGTGTTTATTGCTACTTTATAACTGTAATTTTGCTACTGTTATGAATCAAAATGTAAATGTCTGTGTTTTCGGATGGTCTTAAGCAACCCCAAAGGGGCTGAACCCCATAGGCTGAGAACCTCTGCTCTAGGACCTCTTGATTGAGCTCTGAATTAGCCTTCTGTTCACTCTTTCACACAAACACACACACACACAACTCCCACTCAGGGCTGAGCACACAATCTTCCTTGCCTGGCAAGCTACACCCCCAGGCCTGCCATGCCCCAGGCCCATCTCCCTACTGCTCTTCTTTGCTTATTTTGCCTTGGATTCTTTTTTGTCTGTTTTATTTTTTGAGACAGGGTTTCTCAGTGTAGCACTGGCTGTCTTGGGTTTTTAATCTTTGTAGACCAGGTTGGCCTCGAACATGCAGAGATCTGCCTGCCTCTGCCTTCCCAGTGCTGGGATTAAAGGTGTGCTCCACCACTTCAGACACTTTTTTTAAAAAAAGATTTATTTATTTATTTGTTTATTTAATACATATGAGTACACTGTAGCTGTCTTCAGACACACCAGAAAAGGGCATCAGATCCCATTACAGATTGTTGTGAGCCACCATGTGGTTGCTGGAAATATGAACTCAGGACCTCTGGAAGAGCTGCCAGTGCTCTTAACTGCTGAACCATCTTACCAGCCCCTATAGGAGGAGAGCAATTAAGGTCTTCCTTTTTTTGTTGTTGTTGTTTTTTCGAGACAGGGTTTCTCTGTGTAGCCCTGGCTGTCCTGGAACTCACTTTGTAGACCAAGCTGGCCTTGAACTCAGAAATCCACCTGCCTCTGCCTCCCAAATGCTGGGATTAAAGACGTGCGCCACCACTGCCTGGCTTTGCTTTGCATTCTTGCCAAAGGCACATCCTTCTGTTTTTCAGCCAACCTTTCAGACTAGATCAGCCACATTCAGGGTGTTATGGTGACAGTATAGACAACTCAGCCAGTCTTTTAAAGGATGTCATGTGGAGAGCCTTGTACATTTTCACATCTCCCCTCCCCCCACCCCATGTAGAGCAAAGTGTGCATGGACACATTTCTGTAGCCCTGCAGCAGAAGCCTGGGTTCCAGTCTCATTACTGAAGGAGTTTGGGGCCCCGCTCTGGCTTCCAGGTCAGGAGCCTGGACATGGCTGTTCCCAAGCTAGTTAAGAACAGGGAACTGGGATCTGTGTTACTGTGCTGGACCTGGCCCTAGACCTGGCCAGGCTTCCCACCTCTCGCTCCCACTGCCTCTGACGTTCCCTGTGGTGACCTCGCACATCTGTTTACTCATTTTATTTAGATTTGCTTATTTGATTTCATGGGTGTTTCATGTATGCTCATATTTGATTGTGTGAGTGTTGGCTTGCATGTATGTCTATGAACCACATGCATGCTGAGCCCTCAGAGACCAGAAGAGGGCATTGGATTCCCTGGATCTGGGATTCCAGATGGTTGTGAACAATCAAGTGGGTGCCGGGATCTGAACCCTGGACCTTGGGAAGAGCAACCAGTGCTCTCAACTGCTGAGCCATCTCTCCAGCCCGTTTACTCACTGCTCCTGCCAACAGACTCACTATTTCTTCTGGCTTAGTGCTTGGTACAGTCCATGCTGCACACATTCCTGAACAAGTCTTTGGGTGCCGGTAAGTACACATTGCTTCTGGGTAAACACCAAGAGTGTGGAGGCTGGGCCACTAGCATGTGCATGCCCAGCTTGGACCCTGCTGGTGTTTACCAACCAACCAGACGGCTCTGTTCCACATTCCCCCAGGCCGGCAGGCACCCTGATCCCACTTGCTCTGAGTTCTCAGCAACTTGGGACCATTCCATATCACAGTGGATATAACTGGATTGCTTTATCTTTACAAAATGTATTATTTCACATTGCAGTATTCCTCATCTTCCATGCATTCCTCCAAATTGCTGGAGGAAATGTGTCTATCAGCTGAACAGGGGGCCAGGCTCAGCGGCCTGCTTCTGCTGTGTGCCATGGAAGCCTCCTCTCAGCCACACGATGCATGCTTCAGTCTCCCCCCTCTTTAAATGATCATATCCAGTACTGGGCACAAGCAAGAGTTTGCTGCACTGACCTGAGTCCTTGCCAACACAGTGAAAGGTCTTTACATTTCTCATTTGATCATAACAGATTCCTTGCAACTTTCATGTTAAAAACTCTCCCTGTTATAGCTGAGAATGATAACATTCATTCTCAGTGAGAATGCAAAGATACCTGAGTAAAATCACACAGCAAATGACAAAGGCCGGATCTGAACTCACAGATGTGTGCTAAGCCTCTTAAGGACTCTTTCATTGGCCTGAGCTTTGTAGAAGCTTGGGGTTGGGATGTAGTTTTTAATTATTTGAAAAAGTTTATGTGCACCTGAGTAGCATTCTCACTTTCTGGGAAGGGACAGGATCTGATTTACCTTCTCGTTGTGAGACCAATCTGGTCCTGTCCTGACCTGGAATGAGTAGCCACTTCCCAGGAAAGCATCCAGAGACAGCCAGGAGTGGGGCTGGGGAGACCCTGTCAGCACAGTACAGGAGCATGAAGTGCACAGCATCCACGGAAATGCCAGGCAGTGCACACCTGTGATCCCAGCACTTAGGAGGCAGAGACAGGAGGCTCTCAGGGCTTGCTTGTCAGTTAGCCTAGCCTAATCCATGAGCTCCAGGTTCCATGAGAGACTCTGTCTTAGAAAATAAGGAGAATGAATGGAAAAGACATCTAGTATTGACCTCTGGTCCCCACACTCATAGTTGTGTGCAAGTACAGGCACATACTCACACACATGAACACATACATACATGCATATACAGCACATAGAACAAAGGTGACGGCTCTTCGCCAAGCATCTACCATGTGCCAAGCTCATGCTCAGGGCTGAGAAGCAGCAGAGCTGTAAGTTGAGATCCAGATAGCAGCTGTCCTGCATGAGTCCAGGTCACAGACTTGCCACTGACTGTGTGGACCTTGGTGGGGCCTTCCCTCACTCAGCTGTGGGGTTCTAAGTGAAGTCTGTATTACAGGGCAGCACTCTAGTGACATGATCCCATCTGTGCGGATTGTTTAAAGGACCATGGTCCCCACTTAGGGCTGGTAGAGCCCAGTTACCATCAATAACTGTCATTTACACTAGATAAGAGCCATTTTGGGGAGGCCAGAGACACTAAGAGCTTCTAGTCTGAAGAAGAAGACCAGCTCCCAGGCACTGGGCAGAGAAGGGCAGAAGCCTGGGCAGAGCCACTCCAGGGTAGATACACAGAAGAGTTTAAAACTCCATCTAGGACAAAAGTCAGAGATGGAAGCTGGGTACTGGCTGCTGAGAAGCCAGGTGAGTACAGCAGTCACTGATAGGTCTTCCCTTCTCCTTACTGCTACGTTGAAATGGACTTAAGGCCAGCCCATCTCACAGAATTAGGAAACTAAGGCTCAGAAAACATACCTGTCTGGATACCAAGTCAGGGAGAATTCCTGAGGATCGAAGCACAGCCACCTATCTGAACACCACATCCCTAGTCAGTTTGTGGGGAGCTGTGGCTGATGAGGCAGGTGCTTTGGGTTAGGGACAGTCAAGGCTTAAGTTAGAGTCACACTTTCTGAGCACCCCAGGGATTCCCTTCCCTCCCAGAGCCTCAGCTACTTTCTCTGAAAAATTGGACTGAGGATACCAGGCTATTCAACCCCATCCCAAGGAGCAGTGAACTGCTCTGGGCACCTGGCTGCAAGACACATCACAAAGCCTTCTGCTCTCTGGACATTTTGATATCTCAGATGAGGGAATGTGATTCCCCCACCCCACCCCCCCATCCCCATACTCATCTGAAGCTTTACTTTACAGTGCTGGGCTGGAACCCAGGAGTTCATGCATGCTGAACAAAGGATCTACCACTGAGCCACAGCCCCCTCTGGCATTTGGGGCTTTTTGAAGATGTGTACCGGGACCTCAAATGTGAGATTCCTAAAATAATTTGAAGATTTCATTGGGGGGGGAGGGGGGAGTAAAACTCATAGGCTGGGTGGGTATAGCTGTCAGATTAACCAATGAAAATCGAGTTCTTAATCCACCTGGATTTTTCCAATACCCAATAGAAACTTTCTTAACAAAAGTAACACTTGGGGCCCAACTTTGGCTGAAGGGGACCTCCATCTTTGCATGGGGCCTCTGTATAGCCTGCTATCTCTGGAGGAGGCAGAGACAATGTCTGCTGTAAGACACTGTATTCTCATTCAGCAGAGAACTGCACATGAAGAGCCAGGATCTTTGGGGTAGATTTTGGAGAGGTTAGCAGGAATCAGGGCCCTTCCAGCCTCCTCCTGTTTCTGATGTTTTGAAGTTGGTTAGGATCCAGTCCTAACAATGCTGGGTGCCAGGAGAAGTGTGATGTAAGATCTCTCTTTATCTGATGGGCAATTTTCAAGGGCTGCTCACAGTCCCAGGCTGGGTACTGGTGAGTGGGGCCAACACCCAGGGCCATGACAAGCTCCAGATCTCAAACTTTCTGTGGCATCCCCTCCCATTTGCCGCTGCCCCAACTACACTAACTATAAAGAGCATTCCCCAGCCCCGCACCCACTCCACCCAAGATAGGTCCAGCCAGCCTGCAGCTCCAAGGGGTACCAGCTCAGGCCCTGAAGGAAAGAGGGCCTGTGCTTAGGGAGGCCCATTTCTTTCCTAAATGAGGATCAGGTTTTCCTGTTTACTTCACCCTGGGAAGGTGTTTTTATCTCCATCTTGGGTGACAGTATTTCCCTCCCCATTCTCCTCTGCCCGGTTGTACCGCCTGCCACAGACTCTTCTGTGTGCCCATCCCCATCCCAGGACATTTTTTATAATCCTCAAGGCCCAGTGCAAAGGGAAAGCAGGGCTTTGTAGAAGGTGGGATAGATACTGCCCAGAAAATAGTGTGGCTCAGTGGGCAGAGTGTTCACCTAGCACACTCAGGGAGTCCCTTGGTTTGATCGTCAGCACCACCACAAAAGCCAAGCACCAAGGCTCACACCAGCGCTTGGAAGTTAAAGGAAGGAGGGTCAGAAGTTCAAGGCCATCCTTGACTATGCAGTATGTTTGAGGTCAGCCTGAGCCCATGTCTGAAAAGAGATAAAGGGTTTTGGAGCAAAGATGACTACATTCCCGCTCTTTTTGTCTCTCTCTAGCCTATCATGCAGCTTGAAATCAAAGGTCTCAGTCTTGTACACAAAGACATCTGTGGGGAATCATCACAGGGGCCTGGGGACCTACCAAACTGTTCAGAGGTGTGTATCCACTAGTTACCATGTCCTCTGTCCCAAGAGCTACCTGACAAAGGTCGTGCTCTAGATAGGATGAGAAGATTCCATTTGGCTTCTTGCCAACCCACTATGGCTAGATGCCCCAAGGCAAGGTGGCAGCCTTATTGTTCAGGTAAGACACTCAAGCTAAGAACCTTGGGCTGCCAGGGTAGTCCTCCCAAAAGGTTTCTATTGCTGCCCACTTGGGACAAGGACAACCCCCATCTCCTCTTTCCTAGGCTGATAAATAATGGCCCAAGCCCTGGGAGAAATCACTTGGTGGAAAGCTAGGGTGTCAGGGCATAGGAAAGACTCAAAGTACCCAGACACTCTGTTGGCCCAGGGTCTGTCACTAACAAATGAAGAGTCAAAAACAAAACTATTTCTGGGTGCCAGAGAGATTATGGACACAGACTTAGATTGCAAAGGAAGAGTTGGGTGTGATGGTGCACATCTTTGATCCCAGAACTCAGGAGCAGAGGCAAATGGATCTCTGAGAGTTCCAGCCTGGTCTATATAGTAAGTTCCAGGCCAGCCTGGGCTATACAGTGAGCTTCTGCCAGAAGAGACAGAAACTGTCATACATTTCAATTCAGCTTTTGCCCTGCTGCCTCCCACTTGGTGGCCTCCACCATGCTGTTCCCTTGGTTTAGAATGCCATTCAATCTTACTCAGCTCCCACCTCCTCCAGGAAGCCTCTGTGATTGTAAAGCCTAGGTGACTCCTTCCAGCTCATGACTCTCAGAGCTGAGATTTTTTTCATCTGGGTTTGTGAGTCTTTGTTTTCTTTCAAGTCACTGCTGCTGTCCCATAAACACAAGATCTGAGGCATCATGAGAGTGTTATGGGACAGAATTGGTGTGGAAGGAGTTATTAAGACAATGGCCAGTCCAGGAAAGTAAAGGTGACCATTCATCATCCCATCCCAGGGAAGAATGGAGTGCCTGATGTGTCTGAGGAAGGGTCACAATAATTTGAGAGGCTGAAGGAAAATGGAGGAAGGGGTATTGAATTCAAGTCAGATTGCCAACAGCCTTGAGTGTCAAGCTAAATGTTCTGTGTCTTGGACAGTGCTGGGTTCCAGGAAGTGGCTGTTAGCATTGGGATGGCTATGTCTGTTCTGGGACTGGGTGGGTGCTGGGAGGAGACAGAAGCAGAGATGCTACAGTTGGCTGGTGGGAGCAGCAGGAAGAGGAGGGAGGAAGGGGAAGAGAGGGCTTAGTACCTACCCTAGCACTGGCCCATCAAGTTTAATCCCTTTTTCTGGCTTGGGTTAGAATGAGGCACTTAAACACCACTTGGCAGCTGAGCCTTGCCTGAGATTAGTGGGGCCTGTGGATATCATAGGTTGGCACTCTATCCATACCCATGGCTGAAGCCACCTAAACTTCTTCCCTTGTCTGGTCTAGACTTAGATAGCTCTCCTGTCTCCATGAAACCCTACAGGGGATCTGGGGGTACAGCACAGGACTCTGACTACCTAGATTGCATGTTCCCTCACATGGTTCACTCTCCATCTTTCATTCAATAGTCTCAGACAGCATCAACTCTGGGTTAGCCCAGGCTCTAATCTGGGTTATTTGCTTGCTTGGTTTTTGTTTGTTTGTTTGTTTTGTTTTCTTTTTTGTTTGTTTTTTGTTTTTGGGGGTTTTTTTTTTTGTTTTTTGTTTTTTGTTTTTTGTTTTTTGTTTTTTGTTTTACTCAGGGGCTCATGTAGCCCAGGCTGGCTATCTAGTATGTATCTGAGAAGGACAACTTGTTATCCTCCTGCCTCCACCTTCCTAGTGCTAGAATCAGATTCATATTTCACAAAATCTGATTTTTAAAAGAGTTAAGATATCATTTATTGCGTGAGCTTCCTGGACCTTGTTAGAAAAATGGGCTTCTGGGAAGAATGACAAAGGTGTGCTAGACTGAGTCTCCCCAATTAGGACTTTTCCTGAACCCCTAAGGTTGCTGAGTGGATTTCCTCTCAGAGCCAAGAACCCAGCTAGAGTCTGCCTTCAATGCCCCCAAACCACAGGCATGCTCCGAAGAAGTACCTCCAGGCTAATCTGCCCCCATATTGCTTGGCTGGGGCTTGGGACTGGGGTGCAGCTCAATGTGAGGTATATTGGCTCATGATACTCCTGAGTTCTATCCCAGTACTTCCAAAGACAAAGGAAAACAAAACCAGAGCCTGGGCTGCTGGGGTTCTCAGCTCCCTCTAGTCCAAATGGCCCCTTGCAAAGCCCCTCTGGCAGGGCTAAGTCTGAGTATCGGGGATCTTGGTGTTTTCTTACTGAATTCTAAGACACTAAGAAAGAACCCACTGTGTCAGAAGCCTGGGGCTATGTGAGAGTAAGAATTGGCCCCATCTCCTCTCTCCAGTTTGAGGGTGGAGGAGCCTGCAGGCAGCTCGAATATCAAACTGAGACTTGGAAGCTGACCCACTGAGAGACATGGAGAGTAGAGAAAGAAGAAAGACTTCCCTGGCCAAGGAATGGAAAAGACAGAGTTACACTCACAAATCAGCGCCCCTGCCTAGGGGCTGGAGGGCTGGTTTATCTCTGTAGGAAGGAAGCATGAGAGAGAAGGGCTGAGAATCCAGAAGGAACACTTATGCATTTTTCTGGGAACAAGCTGGGGGTCTTCCCAGAATTTGAATGAAGAACTGTTCCCTCCATTGTGGTCTGGTTTCCCACAATGGAGGCTGATAGGCATGGTTATTAAGCCTTGAAAGAGACAGAGACCAGGCAAGGCTGGGTCATGTGGATCTAGCATTTAAGTTTTATACTAGATATCTCCCATGCCTATATGCAAGACTGAGTTGGAGCTGACCCAAAAGGGCCAGACACAAGACAGCAGCAACAAGCCACATCACCCCGCTGCAGTTTCTCAGGATGTCTGTAGGCCTGAGGGAAGAGCCAGCTTTGTCAAGCCTAGGCAACTGTTACCATAAACTCCATGGCAGAAAAGCCATGAAGTGGGGGAACTGATGTCCTGCCCATCTGGGTGTGGTGGGCTCTTCAGGTCAGTGATGGTTGGTTGATTAATTTTTATCTTAATATGTATTTACTTGTTTTCTTTTTAAAAAGATATATATTACTTTTTATTGTGTGTATGTGTATATCTGTGTGTGGGTATGTGCAAGTGTGAGTGTAAGTGCCCATGAAGTCCAGCAAAGGGCGCTAGATCTCCTAGAACTGGAAGTGCAGGAGTATTGTGAGCCTCCTGACAGGGCTGCTGGCAACTGAACTCTGGAAGAGCAACACTGAGCCTTCTCGCCTACACCTCCTCCTTTAAAAAAATGTATGCGTGTGTCTGTGTGTTTCTGTGTGTGTGTTTGTGTGTGTGTGGTGTATGGTATAGGTATAATGTGTGTATCTGGTATATGTGGTGTGTGTGTGTGTGTGTGTGTGTGTGTGCCACATGTGAGCAGGCGCCCACAGAGATCACTGAGGCATCGGATCCCCTGGAACTGGAGTTACAGGTACTTGTAAACCACCACATGGGTGCTGGGAAACCAAACCTGGGTCCTCTGCCAGAACAGGAAATACTCTTAACCACTGAGCCATCTCTCTAGCTACCCTCTCCTTTTCTTGAACCAAGTTCTCCGGTAGCCCAGGCTGACCTTAAAATTGCTTTACAAAGGATGACCTTGAACTTCTGGTCTTCTTGCTTCCATTCCCCCCCCCCCCCCCCCGAGTTAGGATGACAGGATTGTACTACCACACCAGGCTTACTTTTTGTTTTCGTTTGAGACAAAAATCTCATTCCATAGCCCTGTTGGCAATCTGCCTCAGCATCCTGAGTGTGGGATTACGGGTGTGGGCCACCACACATAGTTCAGATTAGTGATTTTTAAGCCAAGCAAGGACAAGTGAAACTGGAGGGTACAGTGAGGTTTTTCTGGAGAATACTCTCGGGCTGTTTTCATCCTCTGCAAAGTCTCCTTCTGCCAGAGGCAAGTCCCAGTGAATCTCATGGGTTCCTGATTCTTTAGTTTTGTACTTGGCATTCAAGGCCCCTGGGATCT
The DNA here is from genome assembly GCA_019843965.1 of Rhynchomys soricoides. NCBI lineage: Eukaryota > Metazoa > Chordata > Mammalia > Rodentia > Muridae > Rhynchomys > Rhynchomys soricoides. The sequence goes on from JADRCH010000186.1 coordinate 792,648, forward strand.
AGCTCTTCTTCTCCCAGGCCTAGTCCCCAAGTCCTGGCTTTCCTATCTACCACTCACTCCCCCTTGATTCCTCACCACCACCACCACCCCCAGCTTTCACCTCATTTTCCCTTCACTGGAGCAACCCAAACTGCCCAGAGTGGAAGGCATCCCAGGGAACAGGCCTTTCAATGCTCAGACCAAGACCACCAGAGCCAAAAAGAGCCATCTGGTCACCCTGCTTTCAGCTTCCTGCTCCTGTGAGCTTGGGAAGGACTCACTCATTCACCCCAGGGTCCACAGCCTGGAGCCTCCCTCCTGATCACAGACACTCTCTTCTGGACCTATTGCCTGGCTTTGTGAATCAGAACCAGTCTTAGGGGGAGAAGGGCAGACCTTAGAGGATCCATGAGGACAGGGATGGAGCAGGAAGGAAACAGAGGGGGATGCAGCTGGGATCTGTAGTAGTCTCTATCTTTTTTGTTTAGGGTGGCTTTGGACAAGCCACTCACAGTGCTGAGCCCCAGGGTCTCCTACTGTGAAATCAGCCTTGAGGTGCCATCTTTTCAAGAGTGTCAACAGCAGGTTGCACTATGGTGAAGACTAGCAGCCAGCAGTTGGTGGGTCCCAAAACCCCCAGCCCAGTGCCTGACCTTCTCCCATGAAGTCAGAATGTGGTACCTTGAGCCAGACCATGGGCAGACGTCCCTTTCCAGGGCATCCTTGGGTAGTGAAGGTAATACTGAATTTGGAGATCACAGCCTGCAGCTCAAGCTGGGTTCAGCCACCCATCCTTAATAAGTCAATTAAAAGAGCCAAATTAATTGTAGAAAACAGAAAAGGAGATTTATTCAATGTGGCCACATTGGGAAGAAGGACAGAGAGATCCAGAGAACCTCTTAAGTCTATCTTCAGGGTCCTGAAGTAACAACAAAGTTGAAATAGAGGCCAAGGATGTATCTAAGCAGCCCTGCTCAAGGTGTGGTCCCGCCCCACCACTGACCCACCACTGTATGGGTTTCAGTCTCATCCTGTACAGTGATCTGACAAACTGTTAGAATTGTGAGAAATCTCTTTCTAGGAAACAAGTTCTTCTCTGGCTGGCTCCTTTTTCTTTTCCCAGTATGGGATTCCTGGGGAAATTCCCATTTAGGGTTAGCCCATTGTTTCAATAGTCAGGAAGTCAGATGGGGAAACACAAGTGTCTCTTTAGAACAGCTTCATTTCTGCCAGGGCAGTTACAAAGGGACAGCCACCTGGACTTTTCCCTATGTTTAGGGTGGTCAAGAACGGTCTGTAGGAGGTGGGTCCAAAGAAGGAAAGCAGCCAAACTCCAGGACAGCAGCATTCTTTGAGGGAAGAGCCTGTGCAAAGGCCCTGAAGTAGAAGAGAGCTAGTGTGTCCTAGGCTGAAAGGGCAATGGCAGAGGTTGTGTGGGAGTCAGTCCCTCACAGATTGGTTTACATAGCTTTGTAAGGGAAGCTGACAGGAGCCTCATGACTCCTACTAGGGTGATGCAGCAAATTCATGGGTACTAGGCTTTGGATGAAAGAGTGTGCAGCTGGGGGCTTGGTGGTTGGAATTACCCTCTGACCCCTGTGGTGCATGCTTTTGTGTCCCCACAACAGAGGTCACAGATGTGGTCTCCAGCCAGGATGCCCCCTCGCGTAGGGCAGAGAGCTCCACTCTGACCAACCTGGGGATGGTAAGCATGTGGTCCTCTGTAGCTCTGGAGCAAAAGGCCTTGCATCTGGAGAAGAAGTTGGGAAGCTACAGGGACCACTTCCATCCCAGGGCCTGGAACCCAGGTATCAGCAGAGATGAGGCAAGGGACTGCGTCCTGAGCTGATCAAGGTTTCTAACATCTTCTCCCCTCCTCTCCCCCCAGCCCTCCCCCACATATTTGCTCTCTCATTCATTCACACATGGAAACCCAGGCTGGTCTCAGGCTCCGGCTTCAACTTCAAAATGAGTCACGTCCTATTTGTGGCCACAGAATTCAGATGCCATCAAGAATCTGTAAAAAACATTCTCAAAGGAGACTTGGCATTTCAAACAAAGGCTGAAGAAGGTCTGTTGGGGGAAAGGGTGGGTCTTTCATTTCTGGCACAGGGTCCCATTGTTGCAAAGGCTGGTAGCAGTGAGCCTAAGTGGTTTCCATTGTCAGGGGACAGGGCCAGTCACTGGGCTGTTTCCAGAAGTACAGAGATCCATGGAGGGGGAGGAGATCCTTGAGTCCAGGGGAGACACAGAAAGGAGTGTGTCATAGGTTTCCTGACTATAGGTGTGGCTGGGTCCTGGGACTTGTGCTTGGAGCTCCTTGGTTGGTCCAAGCAAGCAGCTGCTCTGCCTTGCCCTTTGACCTTCCCATGAGCCCCAGCTGGACACAGTGTTGTCTTTCCCCATCCCCAGCCAGTTGGTTACTGTGAGAAGGGAACCTTCACACACTTGGCTTGGAGTGTCCCAAGTGCCAGGAGTGAGAACATTCCTACATTCTCTGCTCTTTGAGTGTCTATCTTCTCAGGCCTCATCAGGACGCATGCTTCCTGTTCTCTGCCCAGATGCATCTGGCTTGGATATGGTAACATGGAGTAACCAAGGCATCAACAATCACCCAAGCTGGAAAAGAATCGGTGATATTTGTTAACTGGGGTTGGTTGGGGGGTTGGGGTGGAGAGATGGCTCAACAGTAGTGCTTGCTGTTTTGCAGAGGACTGAGGTTCAGTTTCCAGCATCCACATCAGGTGACTCACAAGCACCAGACCCTCTAGCTCCAGAGGATCAAACGCCCTCTTCTGGTATTCATGAGTATCTGCACATGTATACATATACACACATTCAGGTGCACAGACGCACACAGGAAATACATAAATGAACTTTTTTTAAAAAAATAAAGATGTTACTTGAGAATGAAAACTTCAGTCAGAGAAGGGCATATTGGTCCAAGCCTGTAATCCCAGCAATCATAGGCTGAGGCAGGAGGATTAGGAATTCAAATCTAGCCTGGGCTATGTGAGACTGTCTGAAAAACAAAAACCAGGCATGGTGGTGCACACCTTTAATCCCAGCACTCTGGAGGCAGAAGCAGGTAGGTCTCTGAGTTCAAAACCAGCCTGGTCTACCAAAGTGAGTTCCAGGACAGCCAAAGCTACATAGTAAGACCTATCTAAAAAAAACCAAGCCATTTAACTTAAAACCAGAAAAAAATAAATGTTGTGAGAAACAAGGGCACAGAAGATGTTGAACATAGACTGAGTACACTGGTCAGTGGGTGTGCATGAAGCGTAAAACTGAGCGTGGTGGCACACATCTGTGATCCTGGCATGCAGGAAGTAGAGGTGGGAGGACCAGGTGTGAAGCTGGCCAGTGGCGCTGACCCACAGGCCCTGGTTAGTCAGGCTGCACACCTTGTCACTGTGGGCTAGCCCATTCCCTAGCAGCCTCCTATTCTCCTCCTTCACACTCTCCTTTTCTTTTGGTGACCTTGTCTCATTAAGTAGCCCAGGCTGGCCTCAAATGCATTCTATAGACCAGACTGGCCTCAAACCCTCAGAGATCTGCCAACTGCCTTCCCAAGAGCTGGTATTAAAGGCATGTGCCACCTAACATTTGACTCTTCTTTGTGCTCTGTGTGTGTGGTGTGTACACATGTGTACATGCATACACACATGCTTCCAGGCCCTCCTGTTGGTTTTTGTTTTGAGATTTGGTCTCCAGTATAGAAGGCTGAGCTGAACTCTGTAGGATGACCTTGAGCTCCTGGTCAGCCTGCTTCTGCCTCCCAAACCTTGAGTTTACAGGCACATGCCAGGACTGAGGATGCGGCTCAGTTAGCTGCCTCTCAAGTATGGACAAATCCCTGTGTTCATTCCCAACACCACATAAACCAGGTATGGTGGTGAATGTCAATATTCCCAGTACTTTGGGAGTGGAAACAGGAGAATCAGATGTTCAAGGTTATCCCCACTACACAGCAAGTTTGAGGCCAGCTTTGGCTACATGGGACCCTACCTAAACTGAGAGGATAGAGGGGGAAGAGAGGGAAGAATATAGAGACCACATTAGAAGATTACATTGCTGTTCTCTGCCTCAGTTTCCCTATCTGTGAGGTGAAATGAAAGGTAACAGTCCTCTATTGTTCATCTTGTTTGTTGTCTTGTCAAATGTTCTGAGGAAGGCTGAGTACTTGGTTCAGTGTGAGGCACATAGTAGGGTTTTTTAAAGGTTGGCACAGCCATTAAGAGTCCTGCAGCTGTCAGTTCTAACCCTAGTGCTATCATATCTGGGCTGTTGCTCTGGGCAGGTGACTGTGGCTCCCACAGCCTCTGTTTACCCACCGGAAAGATCCCGAAGGTGATGTGAGGATGGACTGGAAGCAGCTGCAGAGCCCTTTTCCAGTGCTCCAGTGGTGAACTTTCACCTCTCCTTGCCCCTTGCCTCCCCAGCACTGCACCGGTACTCAGCATGGGACCCCTTCTTTTCCTGATGTGTCCTATTCAGTCTGAATTCATTATGTAGGCTTCTCTGCCTGGTCTGTGAGTCCCCTTTCTGGCACAGATGGTTCTCACTGGTAGTGGGGAGGTACTGCCCTTCTTCCCATAGCTTGAGATAGCTGGAACATGGAGCTTGATGCTTGCCATGTCTCACACAAGTGGTCTTTGCTTATTGACCCTCAGTTTGCCTTCTCTATAAGATGGGGACCAGAACCAAGTTCTTGATCTATGTTCATTCCCACCCTGTTACCTGAGGAAGTGACCATGCCTCACAGGTGCAGCCTCATAGTGCAAATGTTTTCTAGAATAGATTGAGAGCAACTCAGCCTAACCCTCAAGGCTCACTTAGTGGACTTACATAAGTTCCGAAACTTATTTTGCCCTGTAATTATGGCAGACTCCCGTGGTGACTGGGCCCTGGCCGGGGCTAGCGCCTTTGTGCCTGTTGGGACATACACCAGCATTTAATTTAATCCCCAACCCGGGCTTCCTTCCAGGTGGCCCTGTGAGAGCACCTCCCTCTGGGTCTTATTAAGCCTCCTGTCAACATGCCCACTCCAAGGGGGCTACAGGGCCTTGGGGTTTGGGGGAGGGACTGAGTACTCACCCCATCCCTCCTCCTCTTCCCACAGATTCTTCCCTTAACCATCCTAGAGCCAGAAGAGCCTTCAGGAGGCTGATAATGTCCTGAATGGCTGCGTGGGCATCCCTGGAGGTGGCTCCCTAGAAAAAGCTCATGTGAGAGAGAAACAGAGGGAAATGTCAGTTTACTGCAGGGGTCCATATTTTGGGAGGGAGTTAAGTGACTCAGAATCCCAGTTTGCACTGTTGTATGCTTCTCTTGGAACTTGTAAACAGATGTAGGCTGAGCCTCTATCCTGCTTCAAACTGAGCCTTCATCCCTCCCATACTTGGGTTATAAGCATAGTCTGAAAGTGGTTTCAATTTGCCCTCCTAGTTAGAGCCCAAGGCTGAGTTAGACCTCAGATTCAGCCCTTCTGCTCACAGATTTCCAATCTGATTGTAAGTTCAGCTGAGACCCTTGTTCCAGCTGAGCCCTGATCCTGGTTAGAATGGGACCACCACTCTGGTCTTAGACAGGACTGGATCTATACTAATCCATGCTCCTGATTTCATATAGTGAACAAAGTCCTGATCCTGACTGTATGCAGGTCTCAGCTTTGTCTCTGACTGAACCCAAACATGAACCCTGTCTGTTACAGACTAAACTGAGCCCTAACTTGACTCCTGCATGACTCCTGACCCTGAATCCTAAAATGAGCCTTCCCTGAGCATTCTTTAACAGGTACAAACCTGCCCTGCTAGCAACTGAGTGTCCACTCCACAGTCCGGAGAGAGACTTGGGCAAGCTAGCAAAAAAAGCCACCAATGTCCTTGAGGACAGGTGACAATGGAGGACATCCTCACCAGAAAACAGGGCAGTGACAGGCAGAGAGCCCACAGCTGGCCCCCTGGTCTCTTTCAGGCCTATCTCTGGGTGAGATGAGGAAGCCATAGACCCTGGGGACAGCAGAGGCTGGGCTGGTATCAGGGAATCAACCCCATCCAGGCACGGTCAGAGCTATAGGTCAGTACATGGGAAGAACAGGCAACCTAGGAGGTATGCTCTAAAAGCAGACAGGGAGGCAGGGCAGAGCACCCTGGGCTCTGGACATCTGAGCTGACAGGAGCCACTCTCTCCTAAATGAAGGCAACAGATCGATTGGCACAGAGAGGTTAACAAGGTGCCACACAGTGTAGTGCCGATGGGCTTCTGGAGGCAAACGTGACCAAGCTCAATGCTCAGGGTTCCATGTGGGTCAGAGGGCTCTTCATGTCACCCTACACTAAGGATGAGAGTGCTTATTTTCAGCTGAATATTTCCCTAACCACAGACGAGACAGGACGGGACCGCACATTCCAGAGTCCTGGCAGCTTGGGAAACTCTGCTGAGAGTCCTGCTTGGCCATCTCGCCTCCTCATGGTGGCCTGGTGCCCACCCCTGAGGCTCTGGGGTCTGACTGCCAGCTTGGATAAGAATCATGTTTGTGGCAAAATGTGCTGGCCATGTACCAACTCCTCTTCTTCCCCTCTTCCCCCTCCTCTTATGACTCAGCCCCATAGATACTAGCCTGGGCTATAGAGATTCAACACATACATCTTAGGCAGGGGGAACAGCATGGGTTATGACCTAGAAGTATGACATGTCTTCCATGTATATGTTCTGCAGACAGAGCATGAGACTCCTGCTGTGTGGGGCTGGGGGTGAGACACGTGAGACAGGACAGGTATGTCTGGCTACCTGAAGGCCCCAAGCATCAAGGGCTTATTCAAGGAGTTGAGCAATCAAGTGTCCAGTGGAGTGGACAAGTAAAGCATGGGGGATAAGAGATCGGAGTAGGTGGGAATGAAGGTTCAGGTGAGGTCTGCGGCCCACTGACAGGGTCAGGTTCCCTACTGGCCACAGGCTGGCTGACACAATCTAGTCTATAGAAGAGGATGCTAGTAGTTACTAAAATTATCTTCCCTATGGGCAATGGGGTGGTGGAGTCAAAATCCAACTCTATTTCTTCCTACTGAGTCCACCTAAGTCAAGTCCCACCCTAGGCTCCTGCAGGCTGGGTATCCCAGGGATTCAAACTTTTCAGCCTGCCACTGGGTAAAGGTGGCTCATACCTACACCCCATTTCCCCCACTAGACCTTCAATAAGGCCCCACCCTAACTCTCCCCTCCACTCGGCTGGTTTGCTCTCAAGGGACTTAGGATCAACCTCCAAACCCACCTTCACACAATATGCAGCTACCCCTCCCTCGAGTACCCTACCCGGACCCTCACTCAGGCTCTCTCTAGCTTATCCAGACACCTGAGCAGCCCACTCTGCAAGTGACCCAGCACACTGAGACCCTACTCTGTGCTAGTATCTTAGGGATACTAAGCCTTTTGACATCTCCAAATAAAGTCCAAGCTTTCTCACCACCATGTCTGTCTTAGTCAGGGTTCTTATTCCTGCAGAAACACCATGACCAAGAAGCAAGTTGGGGAGGAAAGGGCTTATTCATCTTACACTTCCACATTGCTGTTCACCACTAAAGGAAGTCAGGACTGGAACTCAAGCAGGTCAAGGAGCAGGAGCTGATGCAGAGGCCATGGAGGAATGCTGCTTACTGGCTTGCTTCTCCTGGCATGCTTAGCTGGCTTTCTTATAGAGGCCAAGACTACCAGCCCAGAGATGGTACCATCCACAAGGGGCCTTCCCCCCTTGATCACTAATTGAGAAAATGCCTTACCGCTGGATCTCATGGAGGCATTTTCTCAACTGAAGCTCCTTTCTCTGTGATAACTCCAGCTTGTGTCAAGTTGACACAAAACCAACCAGTACAATGTATTTAGAGTTGCCTTTATATCTGTTTGGCTTCTCCTTCTTCTTCCTCTTCCCCCTCTTCCTCTTCTTCCTCACATATTATATCCTGATTAGTTTTCCTCCATCTACTCCCAGCTCCTCCGAATCTCCCTCCCATTCTGATCTACCCCCTTTTATTTTATAAAATAAAAATAAAAAGATAAAATCAGAAAAAAAGAAAGGAAGGGAGGAAGGAAGGAAGGACGAACCTTTGCAGGACATTGTAAGAAAAGGAACCTCCAAAGATGCTGTTGAGTTCATTTTCTGTTGGCCACCTACCACTGGGCATGCAGCCTGCCCTTCAGAGTAGTGTGTTTCCCCAGTAAGATTCCCTTGGAGGAAACTACATTTTCATTTGCAAGTTGCTACCAATTGGAGATTGCTTCTGGGTTAGGTATGGGGCCTGTGTCCACTTCTCCTTTCAGCTCTGGGACCCCTTCTGGGGCAGACCCGTGCAGGCCCTGAACATACTGCCTCAGTCTCTGTGAGCTCTCATTTACATTAGTCCTGTTGATTCAGAGGGGAGTCTTCCATTGCTCTGACCCCTTATACTCTTTCTGCCCCCTCTCCTACAGAGTTCCTCTCACTTTCTGCACACTGTCTGGATCTGGGTCTCTATATCTGTTCCCATCTGCTGCAGGAGGAAACTTCTCTGATGATAGCTGAACAAGGCACTGATCTGCTTCCCTGGCCAGACTGGTTTGTTCCTGGTGAATTCCTATTCATCCCTCAATACCCACTCCTGTGGTTGCCTTTCCACAGGATTACATATAGAATCAATCTCTTCTCTAAACCCTAGGAAGGCCCAGAACAGGGCCCTGTATATACTCAGTATTCAATTATTGCTTATCAGAGAGATAAGAAAGGTTTCTCGGTGACTTGAGACTCAGACCCTAAAAGCACAGCTGTTCAAAGAAAGATAGGTTTTTAAAAGCAGACAGAGCTAGCCAGCCCCCAGCTCTAACTCTTGCTGTGGGGGCATCTTTTTCTGTAGACTACTGACAGCCACTGTCCTGAAGTGTGAAGTGTGGCATTGATAGCACATGTGGCACAGCAGAGCAGTTGACAGCAAGAGAGACAGAACATAGTCTACAAAGCCAACTGACTTGGGTTCAAATCCTGCCTCTGCCACTTCACAACTGTGAAGCTTTGGAGAAGTTACTTGCCTGCAGTGTGCCTCCATCCCACCTCCAATAAAATTAAGAGAACATTCTTGCTGTTTTGAGGCTATGGTAAGAAAATGAACACGGCAATTAGCAGATACTTATCAAAAGAATCTCCTCACAGCACATATCTCTTCATCCTCTCCTCATCCTGTGGCCCAGGGAAGTTGTTTCTGGGCCTTGGTGGGCTAGCCTCAAACTCAGCTTATAGCTGAGGATGGCCTTGAACTTCTGATCCTCCTCTGCCTTCACCTTTGAAGTACTGGAACTAAGGTCACGTGCCCTCTCTGGAAGCATAAGTGGGCCAAAAGCTGCAGAACCCACTGAGTTCCTGAGAAGCTCCGTGCAGACCTGGAATTAACCTCCCACGCCAACGCTAATGACTTTTCATTTTGGAGCTTCTGCAGTGGAGGGAATATGAAGGTTGTGCTGAGAGAGGATTTCCGCTTAATGGCTTTTAGCCCCTGAGCCATGCTCCAGTACCTGTAAACAGTTCCTACTCCAAACAAAGTGTTCCTTCCGCTCAGCAAGGCTGATAGTGTAAGCATGATTATGTCAGTTGCTGTTTTTCCATACTGAGTAGTTTGCCCAAATTATGTAATTTAATCCTTGTAGCCCTGGTAGGAGATGGTTTTTCTGGTTGAAGGGTAACACTGGGGCTCAGAGAGGTTGTTGAACAAGCAGAGGTCACCCGGCAACACGAACCTGCTCAAGCCTGGCTCCTAAGGTGGAGTTCTTAAACATTGCCCCTCCACACTGGCATCCCCCTAAAAAGTCCTGAGACTGGGGGCTGCCACCGAGATGCTAATTGGGGGAGTGGCTAAAAGACTTAGGAGACATGTCTGTGAGCTCATGTCTTGCTCATAAGGTTGATGTTGTTGTTCTTCTAAAATTCCTCTCAAATCTGGAGATGTCATCCAATCTGGATGCTTGTCCACAACCCTCCCGGCCACCAAGTCACAATCCAGCTGCCAAGAGCCATCCTATGGCACAGCTACCTGTGTGTTTTTCCTGTTCTCTTCACCCAGGTCATAATACACAGTGGCCTGATGCTAGGGAAGCCATGGGGTGTCGCCATCTTAAATCCATGCTAAAGCTTTCACACTCCAGTGTCACAGCCTCCACACTGGCCCAGACCGCCAGGTGTCTACTGCTTCACTCCCTTGTTTCAGGTTAAGCCCCAGGCATGCCCTCTGCCCACTGGAAGCCATGCGGCTATTTGAAGGTGTGAAAGCCATCTGCTTGCAGCCCCTTGGTCCCTAATTCCCATCTCCCACTAATGAGCCTGCCCCATCTCTAAAGATGATCAAGAGAAAACATCTGCCTGGTGTCAGTTGTTCTCACCCCAGAGAGGCTCTGGAAACTGTAGGGAATGGAGAGCCATTCTGCTTCTCTGTCTCTGACTGGAATGGAAAACTATGGTGCTGGCCAGGCAGACCTGACACAGGCGATCTCTCTCATTGCTGTCACCCCAATGCCCTTCTTCTTTTAAATTCCTGCTACCTAGAGACAAGTCATCCCGTTTTCTAGACTGTGGGATGGGGGCTGTAGCTTGGTAGTATACTTGCTTAGCATACCTAAGGCCCTGGCTTCCGTCTGCAGCATAGAATAAACCAAGCGTGGTGGGACCTACTTCTAATCCCAGCACTTGGTGGGCAGGATAATCAGAAGTTGAAGGTTATAACTGGCTACATGTGCCCCTGTCTTAAAAAAAAAAAGAAAGGCTTCAAATTCATGAAGTATCCTTCAGTTGTTGTGTTTTAGAATCTCAGCCCACCCCAGCCCCCGCACACAAGAATTCAAACACACACACACACACACACACACACACACACACACACACAGAGGAACAGCCTCTGATTCCTTCTCATCTGGCAAAGCTGTGGGGACACCAGCCCTGAACTGCTCCATCAGCCCAGGGCCTGCACTATATACTGGCTAGAAAGGCAAAGCTAAGTGATCTGGAGAAAGCACCTTCAGCTCTCTGGGCCACTCTTAATAGTAGCCTCAGATCTGTGATACTTAAGGTCATTAAGAAATGGCTGAATCCTTAAACCCCTATTTCACAGGCAAGGCCTCTGAGGTCCCCAGTTTTTCTGAAATGCCTAGGAAACCCCCAAGCTAGAAAGGTTAGAGCCCAGATGAAAACACTGCTTGTTTCAGGGATACTCTACTCCCAAGGGACACCCCATCTTCCCTCTCTCCCTCATCATCTTTCAGCTGAGCCTCCTGGCTGCCAGGGCTTCACATTCCAACAGGCAGGTAAGGGCAGGTATGAGCAGAGCATGCCTAGAGCTTAAGGACATTGCCTGCCAGTCCCTGTGCCATGACAAGGCAGGATGATGCAGGAGATACATGTGCAAGTGTCAGGAGCCAGCTCTGGCTGGAGGCTGGCCCTGCCCAGTCCCCAGGCTGCTCCTTCAGCTCAGCCAAGGTTGAGCTCCACTAAGTTCACATTAGTAACTTTTCTCTGAGACACCCAATTCAGGGCCAAGAGTTACTGATGAAAACACCACCCAAGGCATATCCCCACCCACACCTGAAAGTGACCCCATTTGGGTAGAGCATCCAGCACCACTGGGACACTGTCCCCATCACTGACTATCCTGAGCATAGGTACCAACCCTGCACAGCATGTCTGCTATGAAGCTGGGGGCCAGTTACCTATCTTCTCTGGCCTCTGTCCAGGAAGAAAGGTGGTATTTATCATGTGGACCTCTTCCAGTTTGGGGTAAACCATGAGGAACATAAGTGCTCTAAGAACTCGGGGAGGTAAAGTGTAACCATTATGGTTGTCCCCATGGCCTGGTGACACACACTTGTAATCCCAGTATTCATGTGGCAGAGGCAGAAACTCCGAGCCATCTGCAGCTACCTAATGAGTTTGAGTCAGGGCTGGGCTAATTTTGACCCTGTCTCAGTAACAATGGCAACACCTACTGTTGAAAATTTGCATTCCCAAGCCCTCGTGCTGTATGTGAACCTGAGCTGGGGCCCAGTGAGTCCATTGGAGGACCAGTGATGGCCACTCTCCTCAGGATAGAACTGTGGGGGATATGAGAAGGGAAAGAAACTAGGGGGTTGTGCTGTCCACTTAAAGCCCCCACTGGCTACGCGAACTTTGGCAGGTTCAGTGCCTTCTCTGGACCACCTTGGCCTTCTTCCACCTTTATGAAGGCACTCTCCATCCTGTGGATCTATGACAAGACTATGGGCACAGAGGGAAAACCAACCTTGGGCCAGGTGCCTGATGAGAGCCTGGTATCAGATTTGGAGGGGCATTGGACCCCCTATTCAGTTCCTCAGAGGGGTGCTTGCTTTCTGAGGAAGGGGAACTGAGTATTGCCATACGTACATGAGCCTCTAACAGAACTCAGGATAAAATGTGCCCTGTGGGGGTCAGCTTTTCTCCCTTGACCCAGGAAGGCTCCCTTGACTCAGATGAGGCAACTCTCTTTGCAGCCTCCTCACTGTCCCTTCCCTCTGTCAGGGTCTGGCTATCATCCTCTGTGTCTCCCCACACTGCTTTCTGGGAATGCAGAGCCTGGAGTGGCTTTAAGGAGCCTGTGGTCTTGACTGATGGATGATGAGTGGAATGAGGGATGGGGAGAATCTAGGGTTCCAGCCTTGGGGAGGAAGGGATCCAGACAGTCTGCTGGAAAGGAAGGCCAAGGAAAAGAAAGAGTGGTTAGGAAAGCAGAGCCTTAGGGATTCTGACCTGAATCCAAGAGGGGTTTAGAGCTTTGAAACAATGTAATCCAGGGAGTCAGAAGCTTAAGGGCTCTGATTGCATGCTCTCTACTGAAACATCACCACACTGTATATTACAAGCAACACAACTGTCACTTTGAAGCAAAAAATAAAACAAAATTAAAGACATTTAAGGACAACCACAGTGGCTATACACTGCTGCAATCCCAGTTCTGATGAGGCTGAGACAGGAGGATTGACCCAACATCAAGGTTAGACTGGACTACAAAGAAAAAAAAAAAAGATCCTATCTTAAAAGACAAAAAGGAAGAGGAAGAAGGAAGGAAGGAAGGAAAAGTTTTAAAGGGCTGGGAGTATCTTGTTTGGCAAAGCAATTGTCTAACATGAAGCCCTGGATTCAAGTCAAACAACCAAATAAAACCAGGAATGGAAGCCAGATGTGGTGGTGCAGGCCTTTAATCCCAGCACTTGGGAGGCAGAAGTAGGTGGAGCTCTGTGAGTTCGAGGCCAGCTTGGTCTATAGTGTGAACTCCAGGATAGCCAGGCCTATACAGTGAGATCCTGTCTTAGAAAAAAACCAAAAAAAAAAAAAACCAGGAATGGGAGTAAAATCCCAGTCCTTGGAAAGTAGAAGCAGGAGGATGATAAATTCAAGATCATTCTCTGATATGGAGTTCAAAAACAGCCTGTCTATACAGAGCTCTGTCTCAAAACAAACAAGGAGATTTTTAAAAAGATTAATTTACATGTTTATAGTTATTTATTTTAATATGTGTATTGTGCCTGAATGAGTTTATGTGTACCACACGCACACAGGTGCCCGAGGAAAGCCAGAAGAGGGCACTGATCCCCTGGAGTTGACCTGACAGGAGGTTGTGTGCCGCCTAATCTACAAGAGCCCTGGGTGCTTTAACCATTGAACCACCTTCAGCCTCAATTTTTTTTCTTTCTTTTTGAGACAATCTTACATGAGTCAGGCTGACCTTGAACTCTCTATATAGCAGAGATCCTCTTGTCACTGCATCGAAAGTGCTGGGATTATAGGCATGTATCACCATGGAGTGGTTAACTATCCTGCATATATGTATCTGTTTATCATGCTGTACTCCATTACCTTGTATGATCAAAGTCCCTAAAAACAAATTCTGGATCTACGTTATTGTGGCTGGGCCAATCACCACCGTTTCATACCAACCTACCTTGAAGTGAGGATACCAAAGGGGTAGCTTCCTGCACATTACCCCTGCCTCACTGGTCTAGCTTGGGATCAGCCCTTTGGAGGCATCCAGAATGGTGGCAACTAGTCCTGGCTCTGCAGTGAGAGAGGGCTTGTTATCTTGTTGGTAGCTTCAAGTAGATAATCCTGAAGTGGCTCTGAGGATCTGCAGGCTGCTCAGCCTAGCTCAGCTGCACCTGGCCAGGAGCCTCTGACACTGAGCAATAGCACTGAGCCCTAGGCTGGTCACAGGTCAAAGGGAGCTATCTGTGAGGAGTTCCCCTGCTATCTGCTGCTTTGTTAGGTCAATAAACAGAAAGCAGGCCTCTGACCCTGAACAGATAAAGAGAACCCAGGGAAAATGTCAAAACCAAGTCTGCCTTCACATTTGCTACTAGGGTACCCCCCGGTTTGGAGAGCCTTTCCTTGGGTTCATCATGAGTAGAGCATTTTAAAAATAAGCAAACTTGGCAATAGTAACAAGCAGCAGAGGAGCCGGCCAGAGGGGCTCCGAAGCCAAGGGTCTGGCTTTGAATCCCTACTTTGCCTCTTTGTAGCTGCATGACCTCAGGCAGGCTCCAGGCGTCTGTTTCTCCACCCATGCAGTAGGACAGCTCAGGACACTCCTCTAGTCTGAGGAATATACAAGGTCCCTCTTGACTACATACGTGTGGTGATACTCTATTTAAAAAAGTCTGACTTATGGGCAACTTGGTGGCATGCAGACATCCAATCTGGGCAAGGCTGGCCTGGTCCACCCACTAAGCCAGCTGCTACCTGCCTGCCTCTCTGGCAACTCTCCCCTCCCCCATCCCCACCCCCACACTCTCTGCCTTAATTCCCAGGTGTAAACAAGCTTAGGTTTCCAGGCTTTGTCTTCTCTCAGGCCGCCTCCCACAAGCACATCCTGACCCAGGCGTTGATGCCTAAAGCCCCCAGTGCCAGCCTCAGTACTGCCTGTGACTTAAGCCTCACTCTTCTCTTGAAATGGGCAGTGACACCTCACTTGGTTGGGACATAGAACACAGCTGTCACCTGTCACCACCTCAGCAGGAGATGGAGACAGGCCTGGGACAGGGGAGGGCTGTTCTGGAAACTCATTATCATCAGGGTTCTGTTATTTTCAATGTGTGACTCAAATACCTGACTTGCAGCCTGTCTTGCTCTGGAAGGTTCCACTGTGCCCTTCTCCTGCCCACTGGGACCCTAACCTAGAGAGAAACCTGCTTCCTTGTCTCTCTGAACATCCCAGCATGTTAGGTCCAGGGTAAAGGATAGTAGGACCAACAACATGGCTCAGTGTGTAAAGGGGCTTGCTACCAAGTCTGATGACCTGAGTTTGATCTCTGTACTCATATGGAGAAAGGAGAGAATGACCCCTAAAACCTGTTCTCTAACTTCCACATGAGCACCATGGCATACCCGTACCTACATGAACATGAACCTACACAAATAAATGTAAAATAAAAAGTGACTGTGTGCGTGCATGCACATGTACATGTGCAAGTATACCAGTTGCTCCCTTGTGAGGCTACTGTAATGACGTCATAAGCCATGTGCTGGTTCAGCATCAGCCTCATATTATATACAGATTGTGTGAGGCCAGAATCCTGGCTCTATAGGATGGTTTCCAGCACCAAATTTGATCTTGACATCTTTTTATTTTCTGAGACAGTGTCTCACTGTGTAGCCCAGGCTGGCTTGGAGCTCATGGCAATCCTCCTGCCTCAGTAGGAGGATACCTGCCTCACTAGTATCTTGCATGCTAGATAGACTCATTTCAGTGAGGGGCCTGAGATCCTAAGATCCGGACTGATGAGTGCAGGCCCACATGGCTGAGAGGAGGTGGAACTGACTGGTGTCTGTCAGCTGCCCGACACCAGTTAAGGGAGTGTCACTTCAGGCAGCCCACAGCCAGCTGATACCATTCCTCCATTCCTCTTCCCACCCCAGGGGTCTGCTATTCTCCAACTGGATGTGGTAAGCAGTGAAGGTCTACTCAACCAGGCCACCAGCTCAGCTGCTGCATCCAGCTGTCACTGGTTAGGGGCTCCATGTCGCTCTTGATTTTATGTCTGCCTAAAATATTATTTGCTTGTTGGTCTCTCTCTGCCTCTCCTTCTCCCTTTCCCTCTTCCTCTGTCTCTCCTTCTCTCCCTCAGTCTGACTTCACTTCTGAGATAAACAAGACAGGTTTCAGTGCCTCTTCATCACCCAGACACTAGAGCATCGAAACACAAGAAAAGTCCACTGGAAACTGCGAGACACATGAACAGTTTGAAACAGTTTGCAACAGATGTGACAGATAAGGCCAGATGTACTTCCCTTAAGTTTCCGTGGACTGCAAGGTAAAGGAGCCAGAAGACAGGGTTTGAAGCTACATAGCACTGGGGCCCAGAGACCTTCTTCCTTCTACTTCACACAAACACACATACACACACACACACACACACACACACACACACACACACAGCCCCTATTGCTAGGTCCAAATATAGCAGCCAGGCCCAGAGCTTGCCAAGAGGCACCATCATCCAGGACCTAAAGACCCAGCCTGAAGCATTAACTCCTGGAAAGGGATCCTTGAGAACCCAGGAGGAGGCTACTGGGGAGAGAGATGCTGCACATCCATGCCTCAGTTTCTCTACTTGTCTCTTCTGCTTCCATGCCTAGAAACCTTGGATGGGGTGTGGATGGAGCCTGGCCTCTCCCGAGCATGCATTCAGCCAGTCAGTCCTCAGTGCTTTTCCATACCTGCTAGTGTGAGGTCTGAGAACTCAGGGTTCCCTTTGGTCCTCTGTAAAAGGGAGGCTTGACAACTAGGTGCAATGTGCCTGGGATTCAACTCTTGGCACTCAGCCTTTCTGTGCTATAAAAATAGGGGCAAGCCAGGCCTGATGGTCCACACCTAGAATCCTAGCTGCTAGGGCTGAAACAGGAAAACCCCAAATTCAAGATCTGCTTGAGCTACTGAGTGAGTTCAAGGCCAGCCTCAGCAACTTAGAAACTCTGTTTCAAATTTTTTAATTTTAATTTAAAAAAAAAAAAAGAAGGGGAGGGGCTGGGGCAATGACTTTAGCCATGTCACTCTGGCTTCTTTCCTTTGCAGTCCACTGGCACTTACCAGGACTGACCCTCACATACACACTCATCCAACCCCAGCTGCTCCTGCTGTCAGTGTCCCACGCGGTCAGGACCTTCCAGCCTATGATATGCTTCCTATCCTGACCCTAAACTTTTACCCTAGTCCCTCTGGGTAGTGCTACCTTCCTCACCATCCCTCATTACCACCAAAGCAGATTAGAATATCGGGGACTCAGTTCAGGCCACATGCTCAGTATCACACAGGGGCACCAGGAGCAAGGTCCAAATGGGCTGTTCTGAGTCCTAAACTAAGGGATAAGCCTAGGACCACACACACTCTCTGGGCTACACCCTCACTCCAATGACCTCTGCATTCTGCCCTGAGTTGTATGTTGGGCATTGAACCCAAAATCCCACTCTGTGCTGGAGCTACTCCCGAGCCCCTGAACACACCTGCCACCTCTCCATCTAGGGCGGTGCACTTTGGTCTCAGCTACCTACCCCTGAGAGTGGTTCTGAGTAGATCAACCAGCAAAGGTTAGACTAAGCCAACCCTTAGCACCCAGGGACACCCATATGTGGCTCTGCTTGGCCCTGCTTCTATTCCAGCTGGGACACTTTCTGAGGGGGCCCCAGGTTGGCTCTGTCTGTGGACTCCTGTTTATGCTAAACCAGTGCCTGGTGCCATAGTAGTGTGTGGGTAGGCAGCTCCCCCGGCAGCAGCTGCCCCTGGCAGGAAGGGCAGGGCCTGTGCCAGGCACAGAGGGTTATTGGTCTGAGGGGTGAGGAAGCTGTGGAAATTCTGAGAGAAACAACTGTTGCTCCCCAAAGATGGGGAGGGGGGGGGAGTTAGGAGGGCTTTCTTCCTGTGCTGGGTGACATGATATATCTGGGGCATGAGCTGACAGCTGAATTGTGGAGCCTTGATAATGGAAGAAAGATAGTCCCTCGTCCTGAAGCCAAATGTGGGATCAAGGCATACCTACAAAGGCCATCCCACCAGTGAAGAGATAGAGACAGGTAGCCCAGAGTTCTAGCTGGCTTCCTGACTGTGGTGAGAGCCCGGCCCTGGATCTTTTAATTCTATTTATTTATTTATTTATTTATTTATTTATTTATTTATTCTCATGTAGCCCAGGCTGGCCTCAAACTCACTATCTAGCTGAGGATGATCTTGAATTCATTTTCTTGTCTTCTCCTCTCCAGTACAAATGTCCTAGGCATTCATTATCACATTGGGTTTAAGAGGTGCTGGGGATGGACCCAGGGCTTTGTGCACCCTAGGTAAGCATTTTGCCAACCAAGTCTTATCTCTGGCCCCTCCATGAATTTTAACTCTCAGATGTTCTGGGCAGGAATGATTAATCCCACATTACAAACAAGGAAACTGAAGCTTAGAGTTTAATCTGGCTCAGGCTGTTCCAATTCATTGTTCAGGGGGAAAAGTGTCCTTAAAAAAAAAGTGTGTGTGTGTGGCAGGGGGGTCTTTTAGTAAGACAGAGCCCACACTGTACCTTGGGCTGGCTTAGAACTCACTATATAGGCCAGGCTGGCCCACTCCTGGCAATCTTCTTGCCCTAGGTGCTGGGATTATAGGTCACCATGCCTGGCTGAAGAGGTGCTCCACATCCCACTGTGGTCAATGTGGGACTGAGGGTGGTTGGTTTTTTTTTTTTTTAAAGATTCATTTTTATTATTTATGTGTCTGTGGGGATATATATATATATATATATATATATATATATATATATATTTTTTTTTCAAGTGAGCATATGCACAAGTGCACAGAGGGCTAGGGAGAGGGTGTCAGATTCCCCTGGAGCTGGAGTCACAGGCAATTGTGTGTCTCTCAGTATGGGTACTGGGATCCGAACTCTGGTGTTCTACAACAGTGACATGTACTCGTAACTGATGAGCCGTGTCTCTAAAACTGAGAGTGTCCCTGACCTTGGACAGCCTCCTGGTCAAGCCATTCCCCAGGGATGAGATGCCTCCCATGGGTCTCTTTTTGTTTATTTTTCATATAATTCAGTATAAAGGATAGTGGGAGCCATACCATCTGGAGACTAGCTTGTGATTTTCTGTTTCTTAGAAGCTGGGTGATTCCTCTCAGACTTTTAACCTCTCTGAGTCCCATTTTTCTCATCTGTAACAGGAAAACAAAAATCACACCACCTGGGTATAAACTCTATACAGTAACAAAAACAAGTGAACGGGACCAACATGTACCAGCACAGATGAATCTCAGGGATGTGCCACAGAGAACAAAAAGACAGGTTCCAAAAGAATCATTCATCATGACCCTCTTCTAGTGAACATGAAGGTTGTAACTCAGTGGTACCATCCGTGATTAGCACATGGATGGCCCTGACAGGTATGGAGTCACACACCTATAATCCCAGCAACTGGGAAGCTGAGGCAAGGAGATGGCTTTTAGCAAATCTAGTCTTGGCTATATAGCAAATACTAGGCTAGCTAAGGGCTTATAGCAAGTTCTTATCTCAAACAAAACATCCAGCACAACAAAACAAAGGAGAAAATACTCAAAATACACAAACTTGAAAAATACTGACATTTGCCTATATTCTTTGTAGGTAGATATGTATATAAAAATAAATTTAAAAATGAATAGGGTTAGAGTTGAGAAACACCAGGCACAGGGAGTGGCCATGGAGGGAAAGCTGTCTAGAGTCAAGGTCTGCCACAATTTGACCTTCAGCATTGATCAACCCATCCCCGTTTGACCAGCTGTGCTAGTCAATTATGATGGCTGGGACCAGCATGGTGACCACAGCTGATCAGAGCAGAGGGCTCTGTGCTTTTGTTTTGTTTTGATTCAGGGTCTCATGTAACCCAGCTGGCTATGACCTAGCTGTGTGTCAGAAGCATGAAACTCTTGCTCCTCCCGCCTCTATCTTCCAAGGGCTGAATTATAGGTGTGGGCCACCATACCCAGTTTATGAGGCTGAAGTCAGAACCCAGGGATCCATGCCTGTGAGCCAATCACTCAGCAGCTGAGTCATATCCCTAGACCTTCAAGTAGAGTTCTGTGGGGAAGAGGTGTGCCTGGGGAGAGTCATAGGAAGACATCAACTGTCCCATCAAAATACTATCCACCTCATTCCCTTCAGACAAGTAGCACTGAACTTGGAGCTCACCTACTTTGGTGCATTTATTTTTGTTTTTGTTTTTTCTTGTTTTTTGTTTGTTTGTTTGGTTGGTTGGTTTTGTTTTGTCATCGGTTGTGTATCTTGTCTCCCATCCCCACTAGGCTGGTGGCCAGAAAATCCCAGCAATCCTCTGGTCCCACCACCCCACCCCTATCCCAGTGCAGGTTACAAGCTTTCTGTACGGTGCTGAGGATCCAAACTCAACTCCTCATGCATGCATAACAGTGCTCTACATGATGAGCTATATCCCTGTCATTTTGAAGGAACACTGATATGCCTGCCTCTGGGGTTGCACATATACATGGGCAACAGCTTCACTTTGCTATTTTGTTTCCTTACCTGTGAAATGGACATACACATACACACCAACATGTGTGGACTACCTCACAGATTTTGGGCATGCTGAGGGCTCTTCCAGTGACTGACTACAATCATTCCAAACTTGGAGTGTAGATCAGGTGACAGACTATGTAGGAAGACTGAGACTTGGGATACCAGAACCCTCATCAGCCATTGCTTCTGGCCTTTGGAGGAGGAGGGAGGGAGGAGAGAGGGAGATCAGGCTTGGAGACACTTCCCTCCTCAGCAATCCCTGAAAATCCCTCCCGTGGGACTCACAGGCCCCACTAATCGGTCACATGGCTGACCTTGAGCACAGAAGCTGATCCACACATGAGTCCAGGCTGCCTCTCCCAACTTGAGGCCTCTGGGAGGCCTCTGGTCAGTTCTGAAGAAGCTTTGCGTGTTCTGAGAGGCAGGCAGAGACTGCTATGCCTACATCTGTCTGGGTCATCTGTGGATGTCCACAGCAAAGCCTGGGCTAGTCTTGTCTGTGAGCCCCAAGCCTCAGCTTTCTCATCTGTCACATGGGGACATGGTGGCATCCTCTGCAGGTGGCCTGTGCATGTTGCTTGGCTAAAACAGAACAGCCCTTTATTTTGGTGGTGATTTCTAGGCTCTATCCTTGACCCAGCACCACAGTGTTTTTGTGGTCAAAGGTGTGTTCCTTTAACCCACTGCTGGAATGCAGCATCCAGAACAGAGCTCAGCACATGACCGATAGCTTTATGTCAATCAGGAGCTAAGGAGAAGGGTGTCTCTGAGGGCTGTCATGGGTCTGATTCCTTTATCTGTTATGACTCTTCGTGGTGTGACCTGCCCCTCCCCAACCCCACTCCCCAGGCCTAAGCTGTTCTGGATATCCAAGCCACCTGTTGCTGAGGCCTCCTTGATTTCTCCAGGGCTGGGAAGCCTGGGTCCCAGGTCCTGCCACCCACCAACCCTGTAGTCCTGGCTGTGGTAGCTTCTGCTGCTATGATCTAAGGAGCCCTCTGACAGCTAGAGTGCTTTCTAGGACCCCTGCAAGTGCAGCCACAGGCCTAGTATAGCACCTGGCATCCAGGAAGACCAGAGAGTGGCTCAGGCTTCTTCCATGTCCTTGTAATCTGTTAGCCAGGTGATGAAGAGCCTCACACCCTGTGTCACTTTCCCAGCAAACAGCATGACCTCAGTGACCCAACGGACATTACAGAGAATGATGAGTGACTTCTAAGGATGGATCAAAGAGACATGGGAGCTTCTGCCCTGCTCTCTGGGACTACTTCACTGGGGAAGCCAGACACAATGGGACAGACACTCACAAAGGGGAACTGAGACATCCCACCAACAGCTAGAGTACTAGCCCGGAGAGAAAGTGCATCAAGCCTTCAGATGGCAGCAGCCTCAGACCACGCCATGACAGTGACCCTATGACAGACTCTTTGACCACCTTCACCCGAATTCCTGGCCAGAGCAAAGAACACCTGTTTATTGTTTGAACCACTTTTCAGGGTAATATGATAGGAAACCAACACAAGCAATATGAGCTCACACTACTCTCCAGGGATAGTGGGATTTCAGGTCCACACTGACCCCAGATTGCCAGAGAATGGCCTCTGGTTATACATCCAGGTCTTGCATCCACTGGATCAAGATGAGGGGGTGTGGCACCTAAGCCTCAGGATAGGGACTTCGTGTTCCCAGGAAGCCGACATAAATGTTCTCAACGTTTGTTTACCACTCAAAGGCAATGTGAACTGTGTTCCCCGAAGGCAGAGGAGAGAACTGAGCCTCCCCGGTGATTCATAAGTTTTTCAGAACAACACAGTCCTGCCTGGTGTGAGGACCACCCCAAGGCCCTAGGAAATTAAGAAAGGCAGACAGACCTGGGACTGAACATTACGGCTTCTTAGAAATTTATTGACAGATGGGCCCAGCAGCATCTGATGACCAACTGGTTGCCTTATCAGAAGTCTGGGTGGATTTAAGGGGCTTCCATTGGCTAGAATGATTCTCCTTATGTTAGGATCTGGGAGAGTCACTGATTAAGACAAATGAGATTGGAATGGCTTTATCTATTTGTAGTTTGCTGGGAGGCTATGCAGAAAAGGAGCCAGGCGCTTATCATGACTCAAGCCATGTCAAGCTGCTTCCATACAATACAGTCGTGTTCCAGAAGGCATTGAAAAGGTTCTTAGGATTTTTTCTTTCTTTGCAGTGCTGGGAACACCACCTCCCACCCCCGATACCCAGGACCCTCTACCATTGAGCTCTACACCCAGCCTTGGCACACTCTTCATCAGAGGTTGCTGCAAGAGCTGCTGGAAAACAGGTTAGAGTGTTCTTTTTATTGCAGCATCCAACCTAGAAGCTGTTCCCTTTCCCAGGATTCAGGCACACCCAAGCAGACTAGCCCCTTACCTATATGGTCCCAGAGTCAGGCACCGGGAAGTGAACCAACTATACATCCTCAACTGTGCACCCTGCTCTCTGGAAGTACAACACCAGCTGCTAACGTGGACTAAGCTCTCTAGGACTGGTGCCCCTGTACTCAAGAGCTCAGCACACTTCTGCCACATTGTGCTTTAGCAAGTGACACAGTTTCTCATGGGGCTCCCATATTTGCCTTTGGCCTATGGTGACATGACAGTTCCCCAGTAAGCTCCACATGGTCCTTCTAATCAGTCAGTCAACCAATCAATCAATTGCATCTTGCTTTGCTGATCAAAACCTTGCACTGACTCTTACACAGAACCCAAGATTTGAAGCCAGGTGTGGTTTGAAAATGTACTCCCATCAGTCCCTAGTCTGAAGCAGGAGGATTGCTTTAAGTTTGAGGCTAGTCTGGACTACACAGTGAGTAATAGGCCTGCCTGGGTAACCAAGTGGATTCTGCTTTAAAGCAAAGAGTTGGAGAGATGTCTCAGCTGTTAGAAGTGTGCACTGTTCTTGCAGAGGGCTCAGTTTCCAGCACCGACAACAGGCAGCTAAGAACTGCCTGTAACCCCAATTCCAGAGGATCCAATGCCCTCTTCTGGCCTCTTCCGGCCCTACTTCACTCATATGCACAGACATGCACACACACACACATACATATAATTTAAACAAACAAAAGTATGACTACTCTAAGAGTTAGTTCAAGGGCAGACACTTCCCTGACATGTTGAAGAGCCTGAGTTCTATCCCCAGCACTGTAAAACAAAACACCAGCACCAACTAGTCTGGCTCTCTGTGGCTCTGGCCCTGTCTCCTTCCCTCCTTTCCTCCCTCCCTCTGCCACCCCACCTCTTTCTCTGCAGGATTTCTACCCAGCATTGTAAAACAAAACAATTATCAAACACTCTGTGTCTCTGTCTGTCTGTCTGTCTGTCTCTGTCTCTGTCTCTCTCTCTTTCTGCAGGACCTCTCTTTATATAGCTCTGGCTTTCCTGGAACTTGCTATATAGACTAGGCTGGTTTCAAACTCAGAATCTGTCTGCTTCTGCATTTTGAGAGCTGGGATTAGAGACCTCAGAGGCATGCATCACCATGCCTGGACTTCTCTGCCCCTCCTTTTGAAGCAGAATCTGGGTACATAGCACTGTTTGGCTTCAGACTTGTATTGACAGTCATCACTTGACTAATTTAAGATTATAATAAACAGAGTCAGACAGTAGTGGGCACACTCCTTTAATTCCAGCACTCGGGAGGGAGAAGCAGACAGATCTCTATGAGTTCTAGGGCAGCCTGATCTACAGAATGAGTTCCAGTACAGCAAGGGATACACAGCAAAATCCTGTCTCAAAAGAAAAAATTACAATAGCAAGATCAATCACAGACCTATTTATGACATCTTTTTTATTATTTGTCGTATTTTTATTTTTTTTTAAAATTTTGTGCATCTACTACTTAAATCAGGAGTTATTTTTTTGAAAATGTATTTTGTTTTATGTAGTTTGTCTTCACTTAAGTCATGGGTCGTGGTACACATGGAGGCCAAGAGGGCATCAAATCTCCCAGCACTTGAGTTACATATGGTCATGAGGTCTCAAGTGGGTGCTGGGAATTGAACTCAGGTCTTCTGTAAGACCAGCCTGTGCTCTTAACTGCTGAGCAGTCTCTCTAGTCCCATTATTTTGCTTTTAAAACTTTAGAAAAGGGGGGTGGAGAGATGCTTCAGCAGTTAAAAGCACTATTCTTCCAGAGGACCCAGGTTCAATTCCCAGTCTACATGGAAACTCACAAATGCCTATAATACCAGTTCCAGGGTATCTGACACTCTCATACAGACATACTCTCAAGCAAAACACCAAATACATACAATAAGTTATTAAAAATAAAACTTTAGGTAGGCTCTTGCTATGTAGTCATGGCTACTGGAACTCTCAAGGTAGACTAGGCTAGCCTTGGACTTTTGGTGACCCTCTTAATTCCTGAGGGCTGCTGGGATTCTTATTAACTTGGTTTACATAAAATCATGAGGGGACCTGGGTAAACTGCAATCCCAGCACTGGGGGATCGGAGGATGAAAGGGTTCCAAACCCAAGACCAGCTCTTCACTATTATCTGCACCCTGACCTGGGAGCTGATGAGCAGATCACACCCCAAATGTCTCTCAACAGCAGAACCAGAAACTTGCTTATCCATAGAGCAGACACTTACTACACAGCAACTAACAATTATACTGCTACAGAACACACACACACACATAAGCATACACATATGCATTCATACACACACATATACACACTCACACACATGCATCCACACATGCATACACACACACTCACGCACTCACTCTTGCATGCGCACACACTCCTACCTAAACTAGTCTCTCCATTTTGCACCCTTCTGCTTAGGTAAAGAAATCAAACACATTCTATAATTGAATTCACATGAAGTTCAAAAACAACCTGGCCAAACTGTGGGAGCAGAAACATGTCTGTGACTGCCTCAGTGAGGCCAGGGTTCTCCCAGAAAAAAAGGGTAAGCACTTCCACAAGAGAGATGAGAGCCTCAGTCAGAGTTCTCCCTGCAAGGAGACACCTAAGAGAGTCGACTAATAAAAAGAGTTGCTGTGGATTATTCCGAGATCTTGGCCCATGGCTGCCTGGGGGTACAATCCATCTAGGATGGTATTGGGGCTGGTTCTGGCCAAGGGCAAGTTTTCCTCCTGGAAAAATAAAAGGGCTGGGGAGAGGTTCGGGGCTGAGAGTGCTTACCTAGCATGCGCTGGGCCAAGAGTTCAGTTTTAAAGCACTGGTGATGGCTTAGCTGGTAAAAGTGTTGTCAGCCAGGGAAGCCTGATGACCTGTGCTCTAGTCCTAAAATTTACTGTGGGAGAAGAGAACTGATTCTACAATGTTGCCCTTGACCACAAGCAAGAGTGAGCTGCAGGAGTGAATCAAACAACGGCTGTGAGCTTCCAGGAAAAGCAGCATGGTGTGGGCGCATGCGTGATGCTGGGCAGTGCTTGGGCAGTAGAAGGGATTTGTGTAGAGGCTGAAGAAAGAATCAAGTGAGGATAAGGTGGGGTACACGGGCAAGGTGCTGGGCACAGTTGGACAAGGAGAGAGGCAGAGAGCTGGAAAGGAGGATGCCGTGAGTTTCTAAGTCTATCACCATGTCTGAGCAGGTGATGGGAAGCCACTGAAGGGTCCAGGGAGGCAGAGGCTTAGAAGAATGAGATGAAAAAGAACAAGGTGAGGTGGAGCCCACTCGATGTAGAGAGCAAGGCTGATTCATGGTGGTACATGAATCCCAGCATTTGGGAGGTGGTGGCATGAGCTACGTAGTGAATCTGAGCCAGCCAGGGTTAAAAAAAAAAAGTTAAAATGGAAAAGAAACAGCTATGGCATGGACAGAGATCTGGTGGCTTAGGGGACGTTTTACAATCATTTTACTAAGAGCAGAGTTACCTTCCATCCTTCCACCCCCCCACCCCTGTGGTCCCTTCAGCATTTCATGGTGCTTCTCAGTCCTCAAGCAAAATCGATCAGACAGCAATAAGTAACAGAAAGTAGCATCAAGAAGTTGAGCCAGGGTTCCTGAGCCATAATACTCTTGGGCTCTGCCCAGGCTAGCTGTGTCTGTGACTTTATGTTGGAGGAAACTGTTAATTTGATAGAATCTAGAGTTACCTACTGAGACAAGCCTCCAGGCATGCCTGTAAGGGGTTCTCTAGATTAGGTTAAGTGAGGTGGGAAAACCCACTTGGCTGTGGGTGGCACCATTCCTTGGGCTGGTGTCCCAGACTGAATGAAGAGGAGAAAGGGCGAGGAGCCAAGCACAGGCATACACCTCTCTCTGCTCCCTGACTGTGGACACAATGTGATCAGCTGCCTCAGGCTCCTGTTGCCATGGTTCCCTATCATAATGCTTGAACTGAGAGCCAAAGTAAACCCTTTCTTCCTTAAATTGATATGATCAACATATTTTATCACAGTAGCGGGAAAGTAACAACATAGCCTTTGAATCCCTCTCCCTGTCTGAGAAATTGGTACATTGTAGCAATTATGGCATCTCCCAGACCAAGTCCTGTGGGAGCAGAAAGCTACAATATTTCACTTTTTCCTTTTTTAGAACTTTAAACTTTCTTTTTTTGTTCTGGGGTGAGTGAGTGTGTGTGTGTGTGTGTGTGTGTGTGTGTGTGTGTGTGTGTGTTTGGTTTTTGGTTTTTCTAGGATAAAAAGAGGTTTATATGGGACATAGGAAGAGGGTCTGGAGAAGGGAGTAGAGGCAGAGAAAGAAAGGAGACAAAGAAGGACAGAAAGAAGAAGCCAGCCAGGAATACATGGGAGTGTGGGGGGAGGGAAGGAGAGAGGGGAAGATGGAGAAAGCTTGTATATATGTATGTATGTGTATATATATATATATATATAATTTTTTTGTACATAAGTGTTTACCTGCTTTACCTGCCTGGTGGCAATATACTACCTGTGCCACTGAGGCCAGGAGAAATCCTCTGGAACCAGTGTTACACATGGTTATGAGCCCCAAGGTGAATGCTTGGAATTAAACTCAGAACCTCTGGAAGAATAGTCTGTGCTCTTAAGTGCTGAGCTGTCTCTCTAGCTGTCAATATTTGCGTTTACACATGAACCTATGAGACACTAGATTCCTGAATCCTGCCCAGGAGAGATTTACAATGGTTAAGTACTGAGCAAACTAAGCAATTACAATCCACATAATGGGCTATGACATTGAACTCTCCCCACCCCCTCTCTGCATGGGACAGATCATTGGCTAGCAGGACACTCACAGTGGGACATGGCAGCTGCTCCTGAAGTTGTCCTGGAGGTGAACTGTGTCAAAGGTAGACCAACGGGTAGCCAGAGGCACTGCTAGGCTTGACTATGGCAAAAACTCACAGGGTCTGAAGAGCGAGCCCTGGGCATCTTCAGGGAAGGCTCTAGGGCAGGTTGTGGGCAGCACAGTGGGGCAGCTACAACTCAGAGCTGCACTATGCCTGGAGAGGACCTGACTAAAGTCTCCTTCCCACCTCACAGGGGCCTCTGTCCCTAAGGGATCCTCCTTCTGAAGTCAGTTCTGCTCCGACTGAGGCAATGACTCTGGTTTGTAAGAATCCTCTAGAATCTTCTTTTGTGGGCACTGTGCAGGTTTAAAACAAGACTTAAAACTTAATCTTCTTTTTAAAACAAAAGCTAATTTAGGAGATGGAATGTGGAGCTGTTGGCAGAATGCTTGCCTAGCATCCAGGAGGTCCTGGGTTCAATTCCAAGCACTATATAATAAACCAGGTGTGGTGGTTCACACCTGGAACTGAAGCACTGGGAGGTGAAGGCAGGAGGAATGGAAGGTAAAGGTCATCCTCAGCTGTCAGGTGAGTTCTGGGTCAGTATTGTTTCAAAAAGCAAACACAAAACTCAAACCAGTACACCTGAGCAGATACATTCTGGGGCTCTTTGGAAGGCATAAACCTGGACTATTATATGATTATTTTAAAATATTTTGTTTGTTTGGTTTTTCAAGTCAGAGTTTCTCTCTGTAGCCCTGGATATCATGGAACTCACTATGTAGAGCAGTCTGTCTTCAAATTCAGAGATCCACTGGCCTCTGCCTCCCGAGTGTTGGGATTAAGAGTGTGGGCCACCACTCTGGGCAAAATATTCATACCTCAAACCTGCATGGCACTTTCAGAAGATTCTGATAATCCTGCCCACTTCTGTTCACAGGCAGGTACTTCTCAAGGACTCCAGAACAGCAAGCTAAGCTGAGATTGGGTGCAGTTCAGAGGAGACTGTGTTCTCCCAGAGTGCTTTGGGCCTGAAGGACTCTAGTTAGCTTTGATCACTAGGGGACATTTAAGCCTTACCGAGGAGCTGGAAGAAGGCAAGAAGGAACAGGCCCTGTGCAACTCTACCCTGTTCAGCATGTGAGGACCAGGTGACAAGGTCTGAATTGGGAACCCATGACAGGTCTGAAACAGTCCTGGACCCCAACATTAGCCACAAATTCTTGATCCCAGGCATAGTCTCTCTTCCTGAGTGCCCTAGGGTCAGATGGCCAGGATTCCATTCCTGCCCGTGTGGGCCTCTTCCAGGTGTCACAGGCTTCACTCCCAAGGGGTGAGGCTGCAGGCTTACAGCATCTGCCCTTAGGCCATTGTGAGGATCTGACTGGGAAGCAGAGGAAGGAGGGTGCTGAGGATGCTCATCCTGGAGTCTGGGAGTGGGGAGCTTTCCTGCAGCCTCAGCCCCTTCCTTCCCCACCTGCCGTCTGATTATCCAGGTTCTTGCCTTCCAAACATCCCTGGAGTACAGGAGTGTACCTGTTCTAGGCAAACCCTCTACCAACTGATCTATATTCCCAGCCCCTGAATTATTTTTGTTTTTAAAGGTTTTTTTTGTTTTTTTTTTTTGTTTTTGAGACAGGGTCTCTCATTGGCAGTCTTGATTATCCTGGAACACACAAAGATCTGCCTGCCTCTGCTTCCCAAGTGCTAGAATTAAAGGTTTGCACCATGACACCCAGTCTTAAAGATTTATTTTTATTTTTTACTTGTGTGTATGTGAGTGCCTATGGGGGAGGGGGTATCCAGATCTCCTGAAGCTAGCTGCCCAAAGTGTTGGAACCCAACTCAGGTCATTGAGAGCAGTTTTCTCTCTCTCATTCACTCACTCTCACTCTCTTTCACAGATTTATTAGCTGTCTTCAGACACACCAGAAGAGGGCATCAGATTCCATTACAGATGGTTGTGATCCACCATGTGGTTGCTGGGAATTGAACTCAGGACCTCTGGAAGAGCAGTCAGTGCTCTCAATCACTGAGCCATCTCTCCAGCCCTGAGAGCAGTACTCTTAACCACTGAGCCATTTCCCTCAGCCCCTCCTTAGATTAGTTATTTTTACATTTTAGTTTTTCAGAGCATTTTGAGGGACAGAAAAATGGGCTAGGGATGTAGGAAATTCTTGGTTGGATTCCTGCCACTGCCCGAACTATGGCATGGTGGTGCACACCTGTAACCCCCACACTCAGGAGGTGGACGCAAGAGGCTCAGAAAGTCAAAGTCATCCTTGGCTACTTAAGCAGCTGGAGGCCAGCCTGAGCTACGGGAAGAATTTCTCCCTAAAACAAGAAGGGAATGTGCTCACAGGGCCTGACACAGAAGATGACCAGATGATGACACCTATAGGGGAAAGCCACACAGAGGTAGAGGCAGAAGAGAGACGGAGATGCAGACCAGGAAGGCCAAGGGATGATGGTGGCTAGTATAAACCTATGCTATAGGGCTGTGAGCCCCAGCAGAGGTGGGGTTGTATCTTGGGACTGTAGGCCTCCAGAGGGGCAGAACAGATCCCCCGAGGTTACAGCAGCCTCGAGAACTGCAGGGCCGTACAGATTATCTCCACTGATCTTCTTTTCCAAATACATGATCACAGTGCTTGCACACATTTTGTTCAAAAGTAAAATCGCCATAAAAATGAAGACCATGGAAAGCCATCCACCTAGCTGGATGCAATCGCTGCTTCTCTCTGAGGATGGCATTGTTAGAAACGGAGATGGGAGCTGTAGATATTTGCTTAGCAGGTGAGGAGAGACCCTGGGTGCAAATAAATAAAAATAAATAAAGGCACAGAATGGAATAGGTTTATTGACATGAGTCACCTAGCTCTAGTAGTTTCTAACTGAAAAGGGGAAAACTCCTGTATTAGCTGGAATTAATTCTAGTGATTGGAACTCCCATGGGTGGGATCTCTTCACCCCCTTATTTGTCATTACGTCTCAGGAAATTCAGACCCAGAAAGGTTGGTGATCTGTCTCCACACAGCACAATTAGAACAGCTCTTAGGTGCTTTCCTTGTGCATTGGTGACTGGGCATACAGAATATGGGTCATAAATTCTAAAGGCCAAACTAACAGATTGCCCTGTGTGTTCTAACCAGTGGTGGTAGTAGCTGGGTGGATTGCAAAAAGGTGACATTTCTGCAAGGCATGGTGCCTGGGCCAAAAGCTGTCTCAGGCGGAAGACCACAGTCTAAGGGACACCTTCAGATTTTCATCTTTCTTGTCTGGCTGGACCACTTGTGAGAAAACCAATGTCTGTGCAGGGAGCCATCCACACATTGATCACATATCCAGTGATCAGTCTAGGGCTTATCCAGTGACCCTACACCCCCGTCTGGTCTATGCAGTGTTAGGGGTGACGTGGGTCATGTGTCACCCCCAGTTCTCCACCACTGATAGATGAAGAGCCACGAGGTGTGGGATAAAGGCAGCACTCCCAGCCTTTCAACACACAGGCAGAAAATAATAGGCTTAAATGCTCCCAGTAGCTGAGGACGGAGGTTGGTGGAGAGCACTTGCTGCCCAGCTCACCACAGCCTAGGCTCCATTCCCAGGATGGGGAGGTGGAGGAGGAGAAGGAGGAGGAGGAGAGACCCCAACTGGTTATAATAGCATTAAAGCTTGACTGAGGCAGGAGGAGGAGCCAGATACAAGTCACTCTTGGGGACTACCGCTAACAGGAAGGCATTAGCTCCATCCTAGGTGACCTAACTTTTACCCTTGCCTCTTCCTCTCCCCAATTCTTCTCCCTACACCTTTTTCTTATGAACCGGGTCTCGTGTATCCAAAGCATGCTTCAAACTTACTATGTAGCTGATGATGACTTAGAACTTCTGAGTCTTTGCCTCCCCCTCCACTGGGATTGCACACATACACTCTAGGCATCACACTTCTCCCACCCCCAATCCCACTGTTGTCCCCTGGGGTCTTTGTTCATTTCTACTAGTTTGGCCATCATGAGAAAAATATTCAAGAATGACAGTAATAATTCTGAGCATTGGTCTTATGCAGATGTAGGCCTTCAGGGTAACCTCATCTGAGTCTCTGCAGCCAACTTCATTTGCAAACGAGTGCTCAGAAGCTTAGCCTGAGGCTGCTCTCCTGTCCAAGGTAACAGCTGACAAGGGACAGAGTCCAAGACTTTACAGCTGTGAGTCCAGAGCCCACATCTGCCTCAAATCTGGAAACCTCAAGCCAGAGGGGTCTTTTCACCATTGCTGTGTGTCTTAGCAGAAATAACTCACCCTTGCAGACTCTGTTTTCTTCAGGAAGGAGTGTTGGGGGTGTGCCTGGGGTCACTTAAGAGTTGAGGGGTTCTGGGATTGTAGCAGTGAAAGTTGGTCCACTCTGCCCAGGCTCAGATGACCAGTCCCAATGGCCCAAGTACCCAATCAGGGAGGCTTTGGATCAGGCCATAAGTGGGCACAAGGAGGAGAGCAGCCTCCCTGGCTTTGTTTATTGTCTGGAGGCTAGGAATATTTTGAATTGTTGTGTTTAGGAAGGGAGGGGAAATACCCAAATATAAGAAGGCAGCCTCAGAGAGGCTCCAGCAAGCATGTGGAGGAATTAGGCAGAGGAAGTGGGCCTGCCTGGGTATGTCTGGGCAGCTATAATGTTACAGGGTGCCCAGCACCCATGGGACAAGACTTCTGAATCCTGATAAGCCATTCACATTATTTGGAAAGCTTATTTAATAATAAAGCAAACCAAACATGGTAGCTCATACCTGTAATCCCAGCACCCTGGGGTGGGGTGATGACTGCTGTGGGTTTGAGGTTAGCCTGGGATGTATGACACCATGTCTAAATGAGTATAAAGAAATAGTTTCACACTCAATTAAACTGGCATTTCTGGAGAGGAGCAGACACCAGTATTTCTTTTATCTATTTTTATTTGTTTATTTGACTATATCTTGTTTTTTGAAACACATGCTCTTTTTGTAATCCTGACTATCCTGGAACTCTCTATGAACCCCAGGCTGGCCTTGAACTTGCTGAGATCCTCCTGACTCTGCCTCTCAAGTGCTGGGATCAAAGGTGTGTGCCACCACGCTCAGTTAGCACCAGGCTTTCTTCTGTGGTTCTGAGGATGGTATCCAGGGCCTCTGGCTCTGGCAAGCACTGTGCCATTGCACTCAATCCCAAGCCTGTGTCAGGGTTTCTGAAACCATCTAAGTGGTGCTGCTGTGAGCTGCTGAGGCTAAGAGCACCTGCCCAGGGTATGGAGAGATGGAGGGGTGATTAAGAGCACGTGCTGCTCTTACAGAGGACCCAGATTTGATTTCTAGCACCCATACAATGCTTCACAACCTCCTATAACTCCAGTTTCAGGGGACCTCATGCCCTCTTTAGCACTAAGTGCATACATGGTGCAAATATATGCATACAGGCAAAATACTCACACATAGAAATTCAGACAGACAGACAGACACAACCTCCAGAGCAGAGGCTCTCAAACTTGAGCAGTGGGGAACTCCTGAAGAGTTTCACTAGTGGGATCAACCCTTCCACATCCACCCTAGTTTCAGGCTCAGGAGGTTTGGGTGGAGCCTGATTCTCTGCTTTGCATTCTAGTTCTTCCATGTTTCTGCTTGGGGCCAGCCTCTGAGGATCCCTTTCTGCACTCCGGAATCCAAGTGACCCGAGAAGCCACTTGGAATGGGTCTGTGTCCCTGTACCCCAAGATAGAAAGAAAAATAGGAAGTCTTCTCCTACTCCAAACTGGTTTGATCAAATCTTCATTGTAATAATCCTAGAGAGTAATTGACACCTTTTGAATTT
This sequence comes from Rhynchomys soricoides, assembly GCA_019843965.1. NCBI lineage: Eukaryota > Metazoa > Chordata > Mammalia > Rodentia > Muridae > Rhynchomys > Rhynchomys soricoides. The sequence continues at coordinate 826,251 of JADRCH010000186.1, forward strand.
CAGTTTGTGAGAGGGAGGTCGGACTAGGCCACCTTGGGGATGGAGCTTGCCACCTATGGGGAATGTAAGGCCTTTGAAGATCTGCTCAGAACATGAATGCAGGAGCCTGCAGGGAAGATAAGGAGAAGAGGGGATTCTGTGGATGGACTTGTATGCATAGTGCTGAAGACTGGCCCCTTCCCTCCAGAACACAAATGGGGCAGTTTGTGAGGGACAGCTGCAGGTACCATCCAAAGAGCAGTGTGGGCCAGTACTGCTGCAGGCTCCAGGATACTGCACTGCATCCACAGACTAGCCCTGTCCACACGGAATTGGCAGTAGATGGTAGGCACATATAAAAACAGGCCAGTGGGCAAAGGTCGGGAAATCATTACCTGGGTATCCAAAGTAGACTGAAAATAAGACAGGGCACAGGCTGGGGCCTGGGAAACTCAGGACTATAGGCAGGTGGCTATCTGAAAAGCCAGGTAGGAGACCAAAGAGCTGAGCCCCAAGGGTGTTAGTTAGCCAGAGCCATAGGAGTCACAAGTACCCTGTGTAGAGCCATGGTGCAAAGGTTCTGAAGCAGAGGAGTCTTGAGTGCCTGGGAAGAGGAGGGAAGGAGTGTGTGCATGTGTGTGTGTGTGTGCGTGTGTAGGTCAGAAAAAAAAAACTTTTAAAATCTTTTCTATCCTTCCACTTTTATGTAGGTATCAGGGATCGAACCCAGGTCTTCAGGCTTCATGGCATCCCTTTCCTCTATCTATAAATGTTTATATATAGTGGTGATGAGGGTGATTTTTGTAACCTCACCATCTTCTCTGAACACTAAGTCCGCTCTAGCTGGGCTGTGGGAGGTCTCCCTGCAGGGCACTTGCCTAGCCTGTGGGAGACTTTGGGTCTTGGAGGCATTGCTAGCAAAGAATAACTGTAATCCCATGACACACTGTAAATGCTGCACTGATAGTTATTCTACCAGATGTTTCAGGGAATAGTAACAGATACTTTCTGTGTCTGTTCAACAGAAATGCATTTTTTCCTTGCTACCAAGTCTAGTTTATGTTGGGGATTGAACCCAGGGCTTTGCGAGTTCTGGGCAAGCACTGTATCCACTGAACTGCAGTCTCAGCCCAAGGTAGTCATTTTTTCCTTGTTTAACATTTGGTTTTTAAGGATTTTTAAAAAATGTAGGCGTATATATGTGTGTCTGTGAGTGGTATGAGCTTGGTGCTGGAGGGGGTCAGAAGAGGGTCCCAGGTCACCTGGAGGTAGTTATAGACCCATGTGAGTCCCTACCTGTGGGCACTGGGAACTGTACTCTGGTTCTCTGCAAGAGCAATATTCTCTCTTAACCACGGAGACATCTTTCCAGTCCCTTGGCTAACTACTGTGATCCATAGCTGGATGAGAGAAAGAATGGTGTGGGGGCAGGGACTGCAAAATCAAAGACCTGGGTACTGCCCCCTGCAAAAAGCATTCAGATATCCATACCCAGACCCTTCTGTGGCCTTGTCAGGTCAGGCTGTAGAGTCCATCCCTCTCAGGGTTCTCTGGGCTTTGCCTCTCCCTTCCCCTCAGGTAGCTCTGGCTCTCCAATTCTGTCTTGATTTTTCCATATAAATGAAACCACAGGGAGTCTGGCTTCTCTCACCCAGAGTGTTCTGAGCTCCCTCGTGGTTCTGTGCATCCCAGGAGTCCTTTTGCTAGAGCTGCAATCACTCAGCTTCTATTTTCCTGTTGATACAACCAGGCTGTTTCCATTTTTAGCTGCCATGAATTGTGCAGCCATTCATTCTTGCACAAGGGGGTAGGATTCCGCGTGGCAATACCTGGGCGTGGGGTTGTTAGTTCAGAGGCCAAGAGTTCATTCAGCCTTCCTAGAAATTTCTAACCTTATCTAGAACTGCCAAGCTGTTTTCTATGGCGGTGGTGCCCTCCTATGTTCTTCGCGGGGAGTGGCGATGGGCTAGGGGTAGGAGTAGACCAGGAAGAAGAAGGACCCTGCAGTCACCCCCGGGGAGCTGGCTCGACCACACAGCAGTGTACACCTGCTTGCTCAAGTGTACCTGTTCCCCTACAGTTGCGCCTCTATCCATGACACATTCCCTCGCTGACTCTGAGGCAGTCTGCTCCCTCAGAAAGAGGAGGAAACGGGGCTCAGGGACTTGCCTCCCCAAGACCACATCCGGCAATGGTTTCCCATGATCCTCTGCGCTGGCCGCATTCTGGGCACTGCTAGGGAGCCAGCCTCCTGGGTGCTTCCTGCTTGGGGCTCCAGCTTTGGCTGAGTCCCAGGCTGCAACAGGCTAGTGGGCAACATGCTTTGGGTGGGGAAGAAACAGCGTGAGTGAAGGCTCAGAAGTGGAAAGGCCCCAGGCACTGGGGCATATGGGTAGGAGGAGCACTTTTACATGCCCATTGTTGGACTGTGCCAGAGACCCCTTTCATTGTTTCTCATGAATCATCTCCACTGGATCCTCACAGCGGGGGTGGGGTGGGTGCACACTGGTGTTTTGTTTAGTCTGGCTGTATAGATTAGGACAATGCAGTACAGAGTGGTTGTGTTCTTCATTGTAGGTCACGCAGCCCATGGTAGATGAATCTAGGATTTGCAAGCAGGCAAGAGGAAAATTCCTGAGAGCCAGGGTACTCTGATCAGGTTCTATGGTGTGACCACTGGTACATTGCTGGACATGTGAACACACTGAAGAAGGTATCCCTGGGACAAAGTGATGCGGCTGAGAAGAGGTCCACCCACCCATGGCCTAATAGCCCTGTTTGTCTCTTCAGGGTTATATTGGAGCATGGTGCTCTGAATCCTATGAGGCTGGCCAAGAAGATCCTCGATCCTTGCAGGGTTGGTGCCAAGTGGACTTCCAAAGCTAGCCAGATGGCCCAGCATGTGCTGTGCTTCCCTCGGCATTGTGGCTATTCTTGGAGACCTGACAGATAGGGCAGGAAATTCTCTGGCAGGGTCAGGAGCTTTTGTTCAAAGCCCTGATCGATTTGATGTCACTACTGAGAGCTGCTGAATAATGTACTCTCAGGGACATCTTACAAATCTCATTCACCACAGTAATAGCCACGGACCTAAAGCCTGAAACCTGGGCGTCACCCTGCACGCATCCCCAGGAGCTCTGCCTGAACATTGATTTTTCATTTTTGAAATGAGAAGTTAGTCCCATTGGAATGTCAGCCAATATTGGCTCATGGAAGGAACTTCTGCCTACCTTTCCTTGAAGGGCCTTCTAGGCGCCAATGGTTTTGATGCCCTGTGTGCCCAACAGTTCTCTCTGAATCTTCCAGCTCCCACCTCTGGCTTGGGTCTGGTTCTCAGCTAAGCCTCAGTGCTAGATATTTGTGGGCAAGCAAGGGGCCCATTCTGACAATTTCCAAGAGAATCCAGAGTTTCCTTTTTTAAAAAAAATTTTTTTTTACATTATTCATTCACTCATTAATATGTGTGTGGGTACCACAATGTGTCAAGGTCAAAGTTGGCTCGCTCCTTCTACCACATAGGTTCTAGAGCTGAAGCTCAGGTTAGATCTCCTTTGGAGCAATTGACTTTGCCTACTGAGCCATCCTGCTGGCCCTCCTTGTTTTGTTCTTGGAGATAGAATCCCATTAAACTACAGCCAATGCTCCTGCCTCAGCCTTTAAATTCTTTCTCTGTGTCTATCTGTCTGTCTATCTGTCTCTCTGTCTGTCTGCCTCTGTCTCTGTCTCCTTCTCTCTCTCTCTCCCTCTCTTCCTCTCCCTCTCCCTCTCTCTGTAGGTCTGTATGAGCAGGTGTCCTCAGACTCCAGAAGAAAGCATCAGATCCTCTGGGGCTGGAGTTAAAAGGTGACTGTGAGCTGCTTGCTGTGGGTGCTGGGAACTAAACTCCGGCCTTCTGCAAGAGCAATTGAAGCTCTGTTGCTCTATCTCACTGCTCCCCTATTTATTTTATTTTAAAATTGTTTGACACAGGGTCTTATGTAGCCAAGGCTGGTCTCAAACTCTCTGTCTCCAAGGCTAGACTTGGAACTCCTGAACCTCTACCTCCTAGATGCTGGGATTACTGGTATGTACCATCGTGTCTGAGCAAATTATTTGAGACAGGCTCTTACTATGTAGTCCTGGCTACTCCAAAATTCACTGTCATCAGGATGGCCTTGAACTCATAGAGATTCACCTTCCTCTGCCCTCCGGGTTTAAAGGGTATGAACTACCATGCCCAGATCAAAATAACAATAATAAGAATATTATTATACATAATAT